>CM044447.1:83439498-83476002 GCA_024363595.1 Xenopus borealis | reverse complement strand
GTGCCGGGCCTGACTCCCACCAGGGACCCCAATATCTTATCAAATTTACTGGCCGTACCTCTGGCTTCATATGTAAGCTTTATCAAGGGTATTACCTCATTGACTAACTTTATCCAGGAGTCCCTTGTGGGAGGGGTGGGTCCCATCTAGTGCATAATTATACATTTTTTTGCATAGTACAACAAGGCTCTAAACCTTAGTCTTGCAATGGCAGTAGGCACTAAATGGTCCACTTCTCCTAGTAGGCATACCAGTGGAGAAGTCACCTGTGGAAAGTCAAGAGTGTTTGCCAGTGCTGCTATTACCTGAGACCAATAAGTGTTATTGTGTTTATCATGTGTATGAAATTAGCTGTTGGCATTCCACACCTGGAACAATTATCATTGTCTCTCTTGCCCATGGTCTTTCATTTTAGTGGCGTTATATACAGTTGATGGAACACTTTATATTGGATCAGTCTGTCTCTCACTGGTATTATGCTAGTATACATTGTCTCCGTGGCTTCCTCCCAGTCTTCTTGGGTGAGCTCAGGTATTTGCAACTGTCATTTGTTTTGTGCAGTGTGAAATGAAGGGGGATACTTGTTAATAGATTGTGATACAGTCTAGAGTTTAACTTCATGGGTTGCTCTACTGATAAGGACTCTTCCAGTGCCAAGGTGGACATAATTGGGGAAAGCGTACCAAATTGGGCTCTGAACAGAGGAATCAATAGGGAATATCAGGGATGTATTCCAGTTAATCTTGAGGCCTGAGAATGTTCCATATTGTCCTACTACCCTAAGTAGGGAAGCAAGTGAGTTTTGGGTGTCTGCTAGATATTATAGCAGGTCATCCGCATATTGGGATATTTTCTCGGTGAGTGGGCCAAGTGATGTACTTTTAACAGGTCCAGACTTCAACAACAAACTCTTGGGAGTACTCATACACTTTCACCCGGACTCTATAGCTTTCATAGCAGACATCCAGCAAATATTCCATAACTTTCTTGTGAGAAAAGACCATAGGAACTTCTTAAGATTCTTCTGGTTCAGAGACAGTGACCCAGCCAAAGGTACATTTGTAGAGAGAGACTTTTATACATATGATTTTCGAAACGCCAGCGAAAATTCGCAGAAAAAAAGAGTCGCGTGTCGTTTTTGATGCGACACGACGAAAACGTCGCGACGCGCGTCAAAAAACGTGCCGCGACTCGTTTCGCAAATTTTTTCGCCAAACGGGGAGTATTATCCCTCCAGCATTGTTTATAGTTTTGTGTTGCTTCATACTGTCATTCATTTATTCTATGGGTTATGCCTTTTATAGAAATGTCTTTCTAAGGTGGGATAATGTATTTATATTTTAATGTAGGAGTGTTTAATGTATGAGTGTGAATTACTATCTCTCTACTGGAACCACAAATTAAGGGAGAGAAGTTGTAGTTCAGAGCCTGCTGTGAGAAGCCTCATTAAAAGAGTACTTCCTAAAGCAGGGGTCTACATGAGCCATTGCAGGCAAGGGGAATCAGGACTAAATAGAGGAGTGTTAGGTGCTATTATGTGCCATTATGTGTTATTATGAGTACTGCAAAAAAAAGCCATATCATGTCAAAAGTTCTGCTGTTGATACTGAATATTGTGGTGTTTGTGCACAGTGACAGTTTGTTTCATCTGAGTATGAAATATTTCTGAGGGAGAGTAGTATTGTGCATAGGAAATCTACAGTGTATTACTTACAAGCAAATGGAGAAATTGAGCAATTTAACCGAAGTCTGGAAGAAGCATTACAGACAGCAAACCTTACTGGAAAGTATTTACAACAGAGTTCCTACATACAGTAACTAAAGAGCAACGAGCCATGCAACAACCCAAGCATCTCCAGCAGAAGTATTACATGGCAGACAGATGCACACTAAGTTACATGTTGCAGACATCAAACTTCCACAAAATACTGTTCCTACAAAATCATCTACTGCTGACATTGTGAAACATCTACAAGCCAAATGCAAGGCTTATACTGACAGAACACGTGGTGCAAGAGAAGTTCACTTTCAGCCTGGATCTTTAGTCAGAATTAAGAAACTAGGCTACTGAAACATGGACTATCTAAATTGACTACACCAGTTAAAGTGAGACACCAGCAAGGACCATACACATATGAACTTTGTGATTGACACATATGGAATGCAAGTCATCTTGCTCCTGCTAGATATGACTTTGGAGAAGTTCCATTTGATGAAAGACATTTTCCTACTCCCGATGCCAACTAGGCCTCAAGAAATTGAACCTATGAGGCATACTGAGAGAATCAGAAAACTACCTGCATGGACTGAGGACTATTTGTTGTGAAGAATGCATAATATTACATACAGTTTTATGGTTCCTGTTTATAACATTTACCCAAATGCTTTCCTACTGTTGGGGGAATATTGAATGTGGTGTTTGTGCAAGGTGCCTGTAGGTGTCACTGTGCACACGAGTATACTGTGCATACACTGTATTTTCTAAACTGCTTGAAAGGGTTAGAGTTGAAGTTACTGCTGAAGTCTAATGACTGCATGTACCTGCTAATAAAGCACTGTTATACTCTGCTCATCCTTGGCTACCAAAACATAACAGATATGTAATCTAATTTTGAGCTTGCATTTGCCTTGTTCCTTTACTGATACTGTTTAATTATCATGTCACATTATTAAGTTATTGGAGTGATACGTTTTCCCCCTAAAATGCCACTACAGCAACCAAATCCTCTAGACCATCTTACTAAGGTAAACTGTATGATTTTACCACTTTTAAGCTGAACTAGAGCTCTGGATTACTTTGGGATAAGATAAACATAGGCCGCTACTATGACATTAGTGTGGAACACATGGTGCAATATATACCATGAATTTCAATGGAATTATTTTGATACAAAGCTTACCTAACATACACTCACGTTGTTTTGCATACATACAATGGTTTCTAATATATTATACGAATTATACTTATATTTGCCATGCCATTCACTGACAGTGACTAAAGCTCGACTGTGCAGCATGGGCTGCTCTCTGGCTCTGCACACAGTTTATGCATTATAATAATGTATTATAGTGATATTAAAAGGCTCTTTAAACCATCATAGAACTCCTTGTTGAGGGAGTACAATTCCCTATGCAAATGTGTAACTATATTATATATTTTAAAGTTTTGAAACTATTCTGGGGTTGGTTCTTCCTTGGTAGAGAACACTTTTCCCTTAAATGTATATTGGTCATTGATTGTGCTGTGAAATGATCTTTGGTGAGAGTCACTGTCAGTATTGTTATTTCATCAGTATGTGTTGATTTGGGTGCTACCATCATAGCAAATATGGCTTAGGGTGGCAGAAAAATGTAGAGTCATGGGGCTGGGCAATAACTGCAAGCCAAACCCCAGGCAATAAGTTGAAAAGTGAGGATTGTGGGGTGAGGCTTTTCCAGAACACGGAAATATTTGCCTCCTGTTCTCATTCCCCCTCCTCCACCAACAGTTTTCACATTCCAGAAAGTCAGGGCAGGGTTGGAGACTGACAAACACCTGCTTTAACTCCAGGTAACCTAACTGGTTTGTCTCCCAAGCTAATTTTATCCCAAACACTTAGAGCTATTCATCCTTAGCAGAAACTGTACAGGTGAATAAAGGTGTGATTTCTTTTTCTTAATCTTTAATATTTACCCAGGGAGGTCCCTGAGAAATACTCTTACACAATAGCAACTTCATGGCATCTAATTAGGATGACGGTGAGATCTGGAATTCTGCTCTATTCTAAACTAATTAAAAGTGATAGCCATTGTTCCATCCGTGTCTGGATTGGTGTAAACAGGAACCATGCTTGTGGCAAAAGGGCAGGATTGTGGGAAATGAGAACAAATGTGTTACATGCCTGCTGCCCAAATTACTGCACTTTTTAATCTACTAATTGTTGCCATGTAATGGACCTTGCCACAATGTGACCATATTAAAATTTACTGGAAATAGTAACAAACTACAATTGATAAGAGTTATGGGAAATCGTCAGTGGAGGAGAATGGAAATATTTAATGCTGCATAATACTTTGTGACTTTGTAACATAACATATGCAACAATTTAATGAGCAAAGCAATGAAATATCTAAATTGGACACAAACCGTCTCTAAATCTAACTCTTTTTGTTCCCCCTAACTCTACAAATTAGGTTTCCTAATGTAATTAGTGATGTATGAGAATCATTCCAACTACACAGTGGGGGCTACCATGTAATTTATGATAACCAATATTGCAATGTAAGCAAAGAAGGATTTATTTCTGAACTTTAAAAAAATTCCCTTGCTGATGATCCCATGAAACCAACAAGAGAGACAAACACAGCAGGGAAGAGAGAGGGGTTTATTGTGCAGTGTGGCCTTATGAATTCACCTCTAATGGTTGCTGCATTACAGCTCTCATCATGCTTCGACCCATAAAAATATATTCAAGAATGCACTGAAGGTTTCATTGAGTTTTTGTTGTGTTTGATTTCCACAACGAGGTTCAATATCCTTCACAGCCACTGATTCACCTTGTAGATTTGACACTTATCTGTTTTGGTTGAAAATGAGGAGAACAATTCTGATTTTAGAAGTGTCTTGTAGAAAACATAATAAATAAAAGTTTGTTTTTTGTCCCAATAAATGAAACAACATGATATTCTTGCTTGTAATTTCTTTGAGCTGACATTACTTCCATCTGCTCCTCCAGTACATGCCCAAGGCACGTTGAGGTGTGAAACTCCAATAAGAAGTTTGCAATCATTTGACCCACTTTCTCTTCACTTATTCTTACTTGACCCACTTCAATTTGCTTTTTGCCCATTGCATTCAACTGAAACTGTTCTAATTAATGTGTCCAATAACCTTCTGACTGTTTAGTCTCAAGTTTCCATATTAAACCACATCAACCCCTCTGCTGTTTTCAACACAGTAAATTATCAGTTCTTCTGTGGTGGGTTCCATATAGGCATTGTTCCTGGGTCCCTGCTTTTCTACTTATACATTACATCAGCTAGTTTGTATTCCAATCTGTGCTGCGCCTAAGAATGTGGGTGCCAATGCAAACCCTGACCTGTTGACCATTTGCCCTCATGTACTCAGCTTGGCATCAAGGCCTGTCATCCCCACTCCCCAATATACGCATGCCTTGCCCACCATACTAACAGATGGGCTAAAATTAGGGGAAGACAGGCAGAAGAGGTACTTGCCCAATGCTATACCTACCATTTGCACCCTAGGCACGTGCTTCTTCTGCCTACTTAATTACATCTTTACGCTAATAACACATATCTATGTTTCTTGTCCTGACTGTTCCTCCTCTGTCATATATCAAGTATCTAGAACCCTACCCTATCAGTCAATGTAGACAACACATACTCCAGGTTAGCTTTCTGGGGGTAATATTCGATTCTATGCTTTCCTTCATGCCATCATCCCATCTTAGAAACATTGCAAGAATATATTTCAATCAGGAAACTACTAAAAATGCTAAAATCTCCAATGTAGACAATTGCAGCCCTTTTCTTGGTGACCTGCCTCTCACACAATGATCATCTCTCCAAATGATCCAGAATACTATTGCTGATCTACCTCATCTACCTCACCCACCAAACCACCTCTGCCACACCTCTCTGCAAACCAGTGCACTGTTTATGCATTCTTGTATTAGACTTAAAATTCTGACCATCAAGATCACTTCAACAATGTCCCACCTTAAATTTCAACCAGTGTCATTCTTCCAATGACCTTGGATTTTCCTCCTCATTAGTAACCTTTTCATAGGCATGACTACATGATTCCACCAGACCAGCTCCCAATTGGTGGAATTCATTCCAACATATCATCCTATAATCACCTAAAATGAACCTCTTCCATTAAGGCTACATACTAATTCATTGGCCTTTAGCAGTTGGCATTCACAGCCTTTACACATCACATCTTGTGCATCCTTTATCTCCTCATCAAAAGTCATATATACAGTAATTATAAACTTAATCCACTGGATTGTATACCCTTGCAGGCATTGGTTTGTCTCTATGTCAGGTATGTGTTTTCAGGGCCGCTCCTGCCATGAGGCAAGGCGAGAACCTTTCCTCAGGCAGCATACAGCAGCCAGTTACAAGGGGCGGCAAAAAGCCGCCTCTTGTAACTTTAATTTCTGGGTTTTAACCTGGGAATTCGGCTCAGTTAGTGCAGAGAGCGCAATTGCGCTCAATGCACTAGCGATACCGCCCCCCTTTGACCCACTCCAACACTGATTTTCAAGGTGGGGTTGCTGCCTCAGGTGGCGGCAGCAGCCCTAGAAGCGCCGCTGTGTGTTTTAGTTACATAATTTCACATATTTCTACATCTCACCTATTAAGGCCTATAGCAATATGGGACTCACCAGAATTCATACAGTAGATTAACATACAGAAAATAAAAGGAGGAGAGTTGTTGTGGTTTATATAATTATCAGTTGGACCAAAGCACAAGCTGAGCATTGTAAGGGCATTATCTAAGCTGTGTACTCAGGGTCGGACTGGCCTGGTGGGACACAGGGAAAAAACCCGGTGATCCAGGCCAGACCCCCCTCTCCTTTTCTGAGGCACAGTATGTTCAGCTCTGTGCGCTCAAGCGCCAAGCTGCTATATGCACGCTATGCGGTCGAATTAGGGGCGTCAGAGTCTGGAGGGGGGGGCTCTGGACAGTAGTCCCAGTGGGCCCCAGGCCCCCCAGTCTGACCCTGCGTGTACTGTGACATCATGCAATGCATGTAAACCCTAAACCCTAGTAATGCCACATTTCAGGCTCACAAGCCTATGCCCTATGAAAGCTTCATAATATAATTAAAATTTATAAACAGATAAAAAAATTTATTAAAAACAAAAATTCAAGGTTGGGCTCACAGCAGCCCTGTCCTTCTTGTCTGTCTTGCCTGTCCTACAAAAGTTTTAATATATACACTGCACATTGGTGCAAACTGTAAAATGCTTGATTGCTTTTTGGCAGTAGATGAGGTGCAATAGGTTTTGGAAAATGTATTTCAAATAATGACAAAGGAAAATTATAGCATTACACATAGTATTTCCATTAACAACTTTTACTACATTCCCCTACAATACTGAATATCAGTAGCACATTAATAGACGCGGGGTGAAAAAGGAAAATACTCACACATGCCCCTTTTAATATTTCCATTAGACAAATATAAACAGAAGACAAGTTTACTATCCATTTAAACTTTATGTGCTTAAATGAAAGACCCAGACAGAATACACGCAACAGTCTGTGGTTAGGAGCAAAATTGTCAAATTCTCATAAATATTCACATTCATTTTTACGTTAAATGTATTGCTGGGAAGCAGATGACATTGCCTCTGTCACTGTTGTTCTGACTTTTATCGCAAAATCAGAATGAAAAGAGAAATGAGGTTTTTACACATCTCTTTCCAGCCCCAACTCATAGTGAAATGTTCTCAAGTATTTATAAAAGTGAAAATGAAGTTTGGTCTGTTTTGCATTTCCACTACTCTGTGCTGTCACTACTCTTGTTTAGAGGAAAGTGTGTGTGTTATTTCTATGAACAGATTTCACAGACATGTCACTGTATCATTTTGTTGTGCTCTGTTTAATAAGTTGCATTACTGCCATGCTTGCTTCATGGGTGTTTTGGATTGGCCCTCCTGGAAACCGAGCAAAATCCTGGTGGGCCCTGATCTTGTTGGGTCCTGCAGCCTATCCACACATAACTCTGGATTAAAACAAAATGATTGTGGGTTCCATCTATAATTTTTTTTCTGGAGTTGTTGTGGCCTAATTGACATTGGGCGGTAAGTAGCAGGGAGGTGGAATTTTCTATGTTTTGGAGCGGTGGTGTGAGGTGAAAAGGGGGTGGGGTATTTTTACGTGACTTGGGTACCAAATGGGCCCTGATTACCCCAGTGTAACAATATACTAATAGAATATAACATGTCAATATTGGGATGGACGCCAGGGGCGAATTCGCGGCGAACTCCCGCGATTCGCCGCTGGCGTATAAATTTGCAAAACGGCAGGAAAAATTCGCTGGCAAAAATTCGGCGCCAAAAACGAGTCGCGCATCGTTTTTGACGCCACGCGCTGAAATGAAAACGATGCGACGTGCGCTGAAAACGATGCGACGTGTCGCGTTTGACGTGACGCGCGTCAAAAACGACGCGTGACTCGTTTCGCGAATTTTTCGCCAATTCGCGAATTTCTCTGGAAATTCACGAATTTTTTGGCGAAGCGAAACGCAGCCGTTTCGCCCATCACTATTCACCAGCATGATGTCATTTTGTTTCGTCTGTGATTTACTAATGGGCATAGCATTTACTAATGGGCATAGCGAGGGAGATGTATGCTCTGACCTGGCGAAGTGCATTGGAGTGCATAGAACATCCTCAATCTTCAGTTACTTACATCATAATTTGGAGTGGAACATCTTCAAAGTAAAATAAAATGCTGGCGTCTTTTCAAATGTGTCAGGCTGCAAAAGGCATAAAAAAAATTTTTTGGGCACCCGGTCTCCCCCCATACATTTTCTACCATATGGCACATTGTTTAACTGTGAGCTTATGTGTAGGGCATTAAAACAACTCTATTGACTTTATTAAGGTTACTTGGCATGTCTAGTTATCAGTGTAAATGTAATGTATTAGGTGCACCATGTAACATAAATAGCTCCATTCCACTTTAAATTGCCAGCTTTTTGCAAATTAGCCTTTAATTTGCTCCTTCTGCCGAAGTAACGCTAGAGAAAATTTGCCAGTGTTCGGCACACTGGACACAACTTCACACTTTAGTGAATTAGTGTTATCTGAGCAAATTTATGCCTGGTGAATTTGCACACTTTAGTGAATTTGCCCCAATGTGTCTACTGAGGGCAGCCAATCTTGAAGCAGTTGTAGTGGGAAAATACTGGTCCTGCTTTTCATGTGTGTAACACAGTGAGTGTATGCACCAAATATTTCTGGTTTGCAAGAGGTTTCATTAATAATAGGAAAAAAAAACATTTGTGCTGTACCAACATGCTTACCAGCAACAGGTAAATGTGTTAATGTTATTGTTTATTAGGACCAAACCCATTTATAAATTATTTCTGACAGAAGCTAAACCACTTTACTTAAATCAGTAATTAATGCATAAATTCAAGAGCTGAAATGACTGTAATGCTACAATGGGTTTTCCCTAAATCCCTTGTGGATACTGCCAAATGGTGCATTAACAACTGTGGAGTATATTTATTAAAGAGTGAAGTTAGAGATCACCACAGTCCACCACAGTCCACTGTCTTTTCATTTCATAAAGGTTCTAGGAGGTCCCCCATAGGCTAAAACAGCGTTTTGGCAGGTTTAAGGTGGCGAAGGGTCAATTCGAATTTTTTAAAGGGACTACTTCAATTTTTGAATTTATCAATTTGAATCAAATTTTTTCAATTCGAATCGAATTTTGGGCTACTCGATAGTCGAAGTACCCAAATATTACTTTGAAGTTCGGATTTTTTTAATTCGAATTTTCACTTCAGTTGATAAATCTGCTCTTTAAAGTTGAATGGACGTCTTTATGTTACATGTTGCATCTAGTGATGGGCGAATCTACCCCGTTTCACTTCACCAAAAAATTGGCGAAACGAATTGCGCATCGTTTTCGCCGCGTCATTTTCATTGCGTTGTTTTCACTGCGTCGTTTTCGCCACGCAACCCGTTTTTTTTTTTTGACGCCAGCAAATTTGCCAATCACTAGTTGCATCTAATAAATTACATTTACATTGATAACTAGACATGTCCAGGGAGCCTTAATAAAATCAGTAGAATGCCCTACACATGAGCCCATTGTAAAACAATGTTTCCATATGTTAGGAAATGTATGGAGGAAACCAGTTACTTTTGCAACCTATCACCCTGAAAAAAGGAAAAGTCGTTTTTTTGAACTTTGATGCATTTTCCAATCTCAGCATATGATGTGACAGAATATTTAGGAAGTTATATGCACTCCATTGCACTTCCCCTGGTCTGAGCTGGTGAGGGCAAGTCTGGCGATAAAGGTAATGTTCAGTAAAATCCTCTTTTTATTGAATTTGTGGAGTAACGTCCATTCGCCAGAGTGAAAAGTCACCTGGCAAGTTTGAATCCCCGCTAGCATCTATCTGTTTTGCTAGAAAATTGGCACCTGCGCCCATTAGTAATTGGTGAAGTCCCTGCGAGCGGTAACACTGGCAAATTGTCCCCAGCATTAGCCACTTTTTCCTTTAGTAAATCTGCCCCCTAGAGTGAAATTACACCACTCTCCATTCACTTCTATGGGATTTTGAAAGGTGTATTTATTCCCTGCCCAGTAATTAACTGATTTGTGAACACGTTCAAGAGCAAGAAAATGCAGCATGTTGAAAACGCAAATGGATTAAAACACAACTCTGTACACTCATATATACAAACAGGCAAAATATAATGGAATCAATTAGCTGATGTGTTTAGGTGAGCTCACACCTGCGTCTCAAATGTTTGTCAAGCGAATAGAAAAACCACCAGTGTGTAATAGTCCTTACTACAGTATGTTAGCACTGCAGAATAGCTCATGTTTGTAGTGATACCCTTCAGGGCACATACCAAGGTATATAATAATCTGTGCAATCTGTGCAACACCCTATTACCTGGTTAGGCTTTTCCTTTGCTCATCGTACTGCAAAGGGATTGTTTGTATTTGTTGTGTTTGTGTTTCTGTGGATATATATATATATATATATATATATATATATCATACCTCTCAAGAGGGACAGTCCCTCTTTTGACAGCTCAACCCACTGTCCCTCATTTGTACTGGAAAGTCCCTCTTTTCTCTGCACTGAACAGTCAGAAAAAGAAACAAAGTTTCTAACTTAATTGGCTTTTGGCAGAGAGACCAGAACAGCTAACAGATGCAAATAAGATATTTTGTAACAATTTTGAGATAAGAAAATAAGTAATTGTAATAGTTTAGATAAGGAGAAATATTTTCAAACTCTCATAACCTGCCAAATTTTGTAAAATGAACATGGTAATTAGGGGTGTGGCCACAAAATTGGGCGTGGTCAAAACAGTTTGCCAGGCTATGTGCGATAATTGTTTTTGACCCTCTTTTTACTTCCAAAATGCTGGGAGGTATGATATATATGCAGGAGGTCCTCTGCACCGAACCTATTATCAATATATTTAAGACATTGAGACATTTTGTGGTGCTCAGTCAGTCAGTGTCCCCACTGTAGTACATCCAAATGTATAATATCCAATGTGCCATCTTTTTGTGGAGTTCTAAACGATGCCTTACCCTTTAAAGGAATTCTGTCATGGAAAAAATTTTTTTTCAAAATGCATAAGTTCTCAAAAGAGCAAAAAGATTTTTTTATATTTCATTTTGAAATCTGACATGGGGCTAGACATATTGTCCATTTCCCAGCAGCCCCAAGTCATGATACTTGTGCTCTGATAAACTTCAATCACTCTTTACTGCTGTGCTGCAAGTTGGAGTGATATCACTCCATCCCTTTTCCCCTCCAGCAGCCTAACATCAGAACAATGGGAAGGTAACCTGTTAACAGCTCCCTAACAAAAGATAACAGCTGCCTGGTAGATCTAAGAACAGCACTCAATAGTAAAATCCCATGTCCCACTGCGTACTATGCGTACTATTCAGTTACATTAAGAAGGAAAAACAACAGCCTGCCAGAAAGCACACATGAAAGTCACATGACTTGGGGCAGCTGGGAAATTGACAAAATGTTTAGCCCCATTTCAGTTTTCAAAATGAAATATAAAAAAATCTTTTTGCTCTTTTGAGAAATGGATTTCAGTGCAGAATTCTACTGGAGCAGCACTATTAACCGATGCATTTAAAAAAAACATGTTTTCCCATGACAGGATCCCTTTAAACAACAGGGATTGTTTGTCCATATTGCAATCAGTCTGAGGCATGAGCAAGTCAGGGGGCAAAGTGGCCGGCCAGGGTGCCTTGGTTGCCTGGCCTGGGCCTGTTCCACCTTAATAGAGAAAGCTGAAATCCTAGAACATATCTGCCTCAAGTTCTTTCGTCAGCAGCTATGAGCCTATATACTGAGTGAGTGCAGGGATCCAGTAGCTGTCCAGACTGGTGCAACAAGGTGGGTTGTCTAACCATCAATATGACGAATAACAAATGAAAACCTCTGACAGGTTTAATGCTACTCTTATCACTGTCACGGATACATTATATAACGACTAGCTTTCTAAAAAATCAACTACTTTGGTGTAAATAGTGGAATTAGAGTCATGGCACACCAGTAGAATAATGCCTTGACCTGCTCATAGGTTATTATATCTACTTGCACTGACAGGAGGAATGGCCAAGTTCAGACATTTTTCAGTTGGTGTAGAAAAGGCAAAGGAAAGCTTTCATCTATGGAATGAATGCAAATTGTAAAACATGTCCATTATAGCATCTGATGCAGTGGTGAAGACAGAACTTGACTATTGAGAAAATCTGGTCTTAAGGAGACTGACATATCACTAGGTTCCCAGGGACATTTCGGGGAATTTGAGTCAATTTTGTGTATAACTGAGATGAATTTTGACGCAGGTCCTCATTGTAAGACTTTATTGTTACTAAATCCTTTTTGTACATAAGATAAAAGTATTTGGGAAAAAATGTTGAATGGCCAGTCTGTCTGCAAAATCATGCACTGTAACAACCCACAAAATTACCTTGGAACCCATTTAAAAGATCATTATTTCATCACAACAAAGCTGTTGTCCAGTCATGTAGTTTCGCATAATGTGTAGTCAGAAAATTCCCAGGGGTAGGTTGGGTGTGAATGGTTATATTTAATCAGCCTATATATTCATGCCAAAGCTCGGTTTTGTACTATATATCCTAAACACTTAGAAGGTTATTTACTAGACCTCAATTTTTTTCTGGTTGTGATTTTTTTGGGGAAAACACAAATGTTTAGTGGAAAATATGTGAATTTTTGGAGATTTATTATATCCTAAAGCTGCTAAAATTCAGAATCTGAAAATCCGCCATCTGAAACCTGCCTAGGTCATGTAGAAGTCTAGGCAGATGTCCCATTTACAATGATATCATGATCAATGGGTTTCATCCAGTTAAAAAAATGCTTAATGTTACATGTATATTTGTATGCAGAGCAGTACAGTGTGTTCAGACTATATTTTAATAGATAAATGGGGGAATAATACAGTCATAGAACATAGACAATATACAGTATAAAATTCAAGTCCCGTGTGTTAAAGATAAGAACAAGAAGTCCCTGCCTTGAAGATTTTATAATCTAAGTAGATTGAAAATAAATTCTTCACAAATACTACAGGGTGTTTATGAATTTAAGTGCAATTTGCAAAGGCTAATTTCGAACTCAAAGGTCAAGGATGACCATTGGCTCTCTATCCATTCCCTTGGTGTCTTTTTGCAACATACAGAAATGATTGGGCATATGATGAGACATTTCTCAGGACAAGAGAAGCAGTCAGTAAACTACATTGCATAAAGTCTTTTAAAATACCTGATTTTTGAGCTCTGCCAACTAAGTCTGGAAAGCTGCCATCTTGCTTGGCAAGACAGTGAGAAGTGATATGCCAAGTTAAAACAAGGCAATTTAAATGGTGAGTATTGTATGCATTAATACAAAGCTAAAAGTGAAAATGTACTGTAGATCTGCCCTAACCAAGAACAACCAGCCCAAAACCCACCACAACTGAAGAACAGGGTTTTTTCTCACCCCTACAAAAATTTGGCTGGCTCCTACTTGTCAGGAAAACGACATTGCAGTGTTCTGTAATGTTCTGTATTTAATTTTGTCAGCTCTGGAAGACGTACAACATGGCACAACATTTATTGATTAAAGTACAGTTAATGCTCTCTACCAGAAGTCAACACACAATCAGCTGTCATAAGACCAAAATTTTATTAATACAAGTGTTGTAGTAAGTTATGTGACAATCTGTATTAGGCAATATTATGCATAGACAATTAAGGTTTCTGTTCAAGCTTTTCATTGGCTTACACAGGCAGCTCATGAGATATAGTGAAAAGATGGAATTCCTCCCAAAATGCCTCTGTAATAAAGATCAGACTTTTGTGGTTCAGTTCCCCTTGAGAAACCAACATTTGTTCAGGACTACCAGATTGCAACCCCTTATTAGCTCCACACATTCTCATAGTGTTATCATGCTAATGGAGATTCACTAGAGCACTAACAATCAGAAATTGAATGTCAGGGATTCCTTTATTGGGTAGAGTTCTAGTATGTCAAATGTGACAATTAAAACTTTAGTTATAGATTGTTTTTGAATAGCACTGTCTGCATACAGAGTCAATCATTTTCATTTAGTTAACTTGCCTTACAGTGGGTGATTTTAATATCCAATTTACTCAAAGACATGTGAGTTGTAAGGCCAAATAGAAAAGGCAGATGGTCACCAGGCTTACCCTTTCATGAGGCACTATATCACTACACAGTTTGGACAACCCAAGGTCTAACAACACTTTCAATCTCTAACTCAACTTATTCCCCCTAACACTCTTCCCTACCCTCAAAAATTAATAGAGATACTATTATGTTATTCAGAATCTATGGTCCTGGTTTACATACACAAAAACTGCCTAGACAAAAACAAGGCTATTTATATATGTATAAATGCCTCATATATTATGCACAAATGACCATCTTGCAAGACTATAATCAAGCAACACTTCCTATAAAAGCTGTTGCCATAATTAAGTTGTACATGTACAGG
This sequence comes from Xenopus borealis, assembly GCA_024363595.1. Taxonomy (NCBI): domain Eukaryota; kingdom Metazoa; phylum Chordata; class Amphibia; order Anura; family Pipidae; genus Xenopus; species Xenopus borealis. The sequence goes on along the minus strand of CM044447.1, from coordinate 83,461,230 downwards.
CAGGGAGAAAAGTAGGAAAAGTCATTTAAAGTTCACCGAGTTATAAATGAGTAATTAGGCTGGTGATTACAATAAAAAGCTGGTACAGTTACAGATTCTGGTAGCCCAGGGCCAGATTCTGTCTGCCAGTAACATACAGGCCCACACACAAACAAACTAGTATTACATATGGTTTTGGAGTTGCCCATAGATTCAACACTGGTTTAGTTAACATACACTGACTGCAGAACATATAGGCCTTATGGTCTACATATAAATACACAGGGTATATATCAATATACAGTTCTCCCATCCCAACACATGAGAGCAGAACTAAGACTGTTGTGGGAGAAAACACATGCTTTGTCAATCAAAATATTAACCTTAGATTTAATAAGGGGAAATCACCAGTGCAACTTTGCAGCAGTGCATAAATCTATAGCAACCAGCTTTGTCAGCATTAGTGCATTCAGGCTAATGAAAGCAGATGGGTGATTGGTTGCTCTTGGTTAGTTCATGGGTTTATAGTCTTTACTGATGAAAAATTAACAACAACAAAGGAACCTATCCACAATAATTCTGGAGGTAGAAAGAGGTAGAATTCAGAGTTTGTGGAGCCTTACCAGCTAGACCTTCAGAATGATTATTGTGTTTTCTGATGTCCGTTAGCTTGCACTGGGACAAATCATTGCCTTATTCTGGCTCCATCATTAACACTTTAACACAGCCTTAAGGAGGTATTAAAGGGCAAGGAAAGTCTAAAATAGAATAATGCTAGAAATGCTGTATTTTGTACACTAAACATAAACATGAACTTACTGCACCACAAGCCTAATCAGACAAATTACTTATACTTTCAAAGTTGGCCAAAGGGCTGTCATCTTGTAACTTTGTTATACACCTTTGCAATGCATGATTGCTAGGTAACTTTGGACTCTCGCAACCAGATTGCTGACACTGAAAACTGGAGAGCTGCTGAATAAAAAGCTAAATAAATAACAGCTAAAAAATGAAAACAAATAGATAATTGTCTCAGAACATCACCTTCTTAATCATACTTACATTGTTTCAAAGGGGAACAACCCATTTAACCAGGCCCCTTCATCTATATTGTTTTGCATAACCTTTAACCCATAAATAAGATCTACATCGTATAAGTCACTGGCTATATTGTATTAAGAGAATACTAAGGGAATTAAAGGCACTGCCGATGAGTATAAAACACAGTAGGAGCTGGCTCTTATTTTGGTTTAAAACAATTGACATTAGGTGGCACTAACATCAAATGGACTCTGGGCTACTGCTTATTCTGCTTCCTTTGCAAAATAAAAGGTTTTGGTGGCTGGGAACACAATGAATAATGTCAGGTAGAAGCAATGCAAGATAATTAACTGTCAGTTGGATCTTCTGTAACTCGTAAATCACTATAGTTCACCTCTCTCCTAATTCAGATACAATGCTGCATATTGAGTGCAATAAAGCAGAACTAAGCTTGAAGAGCAATACCTCCCATGATGCACTGCTCCTCAGCCAGATAGAGTGCCAAAGCACTCATTTCTAAAACGCAAAAACACATACAAATTGCCAGCGTGTTTTAATTTTGGTTAAACAATTTGTATCATTTATGCCACTTCATTGGAATTGAATAAGTAAATCCTCCATACAGTAGAGATTAATTCAAGTACAGGTATGGGCCCTTGGAACTTTATACCTTAAGTCTACTAGAAAATCATGTAAACATAAAATAAACCCAATAGCGTGGTTTGGCTTCCAATAAGGATTAAAGGAAAACTATACCCCAAAAATGAATTTTTGAGCAACAGATAGTTTATATCAAATCAAGTGACCTATTAAAGAATCTTATCAAACTGGAATATATATTTCAGTAAATATTGCCCTTTTACATCTCTTGCCTTGAACCACCATTTTCTGATGGTCTGTGTGCTGCCTCAGAGATCACCTGACCAGAAATATTTCAACTAACTGTAAAGGGTAGAAGTGTTGAAGCAAAATACAGAACTCTGTCTGTTAATTGGCTCATGTGAACTAACTTTATAGTTTGTTTGGTATGTTTGTGTGCACCGTTGGATCCTAGGATCCCAGGAGGCTGTCCTTATTTTTTAAAATGGCTATTTTCTATTTATGATCACCCAATGGCACATGCTACTAAAAAAGTGTATCATTATGAAAATGGTTTATTTACATGAAGCAGGGTTTTACATATGAGTTGTTTTATGCAATATCTGTTTATAGAGACCTACATTGTTCGGGGGTATAGTTTTCCTTTAATTAAATCTTAGTTTGGATCAAGTACAAGACACTGTTTTATTATTACAGAGAAAAAGCAGATAATTAAAAAATAATTATTTATAAAAGATAAAGATTATTTGGATAAAATGGCGTCTATGGGAGACAGCCTTTCTGTAATTTGGAGACGGCCTATCTGTTATTCTGTTTCCAGATGACAGATCCCATACCTGTACTTCCATGTGTTCATCTGCCCTGTACTTTGCACCCTGCACCAGGGCACCCATCAGTTTATAAAAGTGGTATAACAGTAGTATTCTATGGGCATTATTCTCTGCAAAGTATTTTGCTTATCCCTAGGGAGATGTGCATATTAAATACCTTAATGTAAAGGCTCACTGGAGGAGATGCAGGATTCAGATGCAAAAAAATGACACAAAATTATTTTTTTAGAGACAAACTTTTGAAAGACATTGCAAAATCACTTGCAAATTGTACTGTAATATTCCTGTCATAATAAAATTTTAAGGTGAACTGATCAGGAGTGCCAAGAGTTCAGACTACTGGGTGCTAATCTAACTCAGCTGCCTCTTCCCTTTCTAGTTCTCCTATAATTGGGCTGGGCACACAACACTACTGTGGGGAAACAAGCATGAGGCAAAGAGACAAGAGTAGGTGTCACTGAGAGTTCATACAAAAGTCATCAAGCAATTTAGTATAACACAAGTGGCACATCCTTTTCTCCCTAGGGCCAGACAGGTCTAGCAATGGTGCCTCCTACGCACTGCTCATAAACAGGACTCACCCAAAATAAAGTTCTCAGCACTCCTGCAGAAGCTGGGAGCGGCCACCTGCCTTGCACAGGGGTTACTAGTGTTAAACAGCTAGCTAATGTTATAAAATGCATTCATTATATTGAGATGCCTATTCCAGAGTTTGCTGGCACTGCATCTAGAAATGGGTGGCACCTGGGCATCCCCTGGAATGCCCTCTAGCTTGCACTTCATTCAGACACATGTGCTGTGGGCTGCAAGGCACTGGGGAATCCTCTGCTTGACTCGCTCATCTGCATTGCGTTCTGTACCTTCCACAGGTGCAAGGGCCATAAGGCAGGCCAGGGAAAGAGTAGACGACTCGATGAGTAAGCCAACTATGAAGTATGACACCAGAGACAGACAGTTATCCCTGATAGTAGCACCCAGTGGTGGCACCTCCATTGCTATATAATCCTGACAATGGGAGCTGCTTGTAGTCCCTCCTATAAAAAAACAAAAGTAACTTGGCATCCCAAGTCAAATACTGGCTGATGACTGATCAGAAAGATTGCAATAAAACTAGACATAACATAAAAAAATCTAAATCAATTTGCAGAAACTTTGAATCAATCTCTAGGTACCTGCTACAGCATTAGATAAATTAGATAGTACACAACTATTTGGTTATTCGATGTGCGACTCGTTTTTGGCGGCGAATTTTTGGCGGCAAATTTTTCCTGCTGTTTCGCGAATTTATTCGCCAGCGGCGAATCGCTGGAATTCGCTGCGAATTCGCCCCTGGCGAATAAATTCGCCCATCACTACTCCCATGTTCTCAATTGCTTGAAGACATGGCACCTGGACAGTTCCTTAGCTAAAAAAAGGTAATGGCTCAGATCCAATTGGTTGATATGGAAGGCAAAGGGATGAAAAGCCTGCATTTTTTCAGTATTTTTCTGGTACAAAAACCGAAAGGTTTGTTTGGCAAAACAGAAACCCCTTGGCCAAATTATAGCACGTATTCCTGAAAATTTTTCAACATTTGCTCATCCTTATTTATGGAGCCTGGTCATGCTAGGTAATAACAGAGGACACAAGCCAATGGGGATCTCTATCACTATCCATGCTTATAGAAGAGAGTCTACAGCACAGGCCATACCCAGCACCCATTGATGTTAGAGGAGCCAGTGCTCTTTGCATGCTTTTTATTTATTATTTAGTTATATTAAACTAGAATATTTCAGTAGAGGCAAAACTACTCAGTAGAAACAGCTAGTGGTGTATTCTAGAAATAACTCCCTCTTGTGGTTTTATTAACAAATCTCCTATTTCATAAATTGGAGAATATGAAATTGTACAGAATACTGATCAGTGGTATTACCTGTGCTGTAGATTATAAAGGATCGAGCACCCACTGCTAAAGGTGATAGCTTTTTAGAAGTTTCCTCAAAAGGTTTCATGTTTTTATACAAACATGGAACTCCTTAGTGACTACTAATTATCTTTATTAATTTTAGTAGTGGCTGCATTATACACTATATATTATATAGGCCTGTTACTTTGACATCAGTGGTAGGAAAGGTTTTGGAGGGGGTTATACTTGAATGCACTGAAAATCACATTATAGGGCACATTCAATAACCTTACTGTAGTGTGCAAAGTGCAATTTCAAGTGCAATTGCCATGTTTTTTCCCCACAATGTACACTGGGTTGAATTTATTTAAATAAATGAAAACATGCGTGCAGTATTTTCTAAGTCTGTCTGGCATCTGCCAGGTCAGGAGGTGATGGTCGCTCCAGGGTTCCCCGGTGTCAATAGGTGCAGCAGCTCCCAGTTCAAAACCAACTATTCGACTAAGAACTAATCGGTGGCAATTGCAGCAATATGCAAATGTTAAAAATGAGTATGGGCTCAAGTATCGTTAATAAATGTGGTTTTAGGCACAACTCACTTTGGGGAAAAGCAGAAGCTGTGAAGTGCACTTGTGGACATAAATGAGCCCTAATGCCTTTACCTGCATAGAGAACTGGCTGAAGGATAGATTACAAAGAGTGGTGGTAAACTGAATCATTTCTAATTAGACCAGTGTTGTTAGTGAAGTGCTGCATGGGTCTGGCCATGGCCTTTTACTTTTTAAAGGAGAACTAAACTTGAAATTACTTGACATGCCAAGTTAGCCCCCCCCCCGGTGATCATAATAACCTACCTAATACCCCGAGCCAGTGCTCTTGTACAAGCTTCTGTAGAAGCTCATTTGGTGAGAACTTCCATCTTCTTTTGTTTTCTTTTCTCAGGATATGGGCACATGCACAGTCGATTAAAAAAAGAATTAAAAATCTGGCTTTTCATGTCAAAGTTTACTCTATTACACAGACCAGAGGAAAAAGAAGACAGATGATGAGGAAGAAGATAGCAACGATGATTTGCTACAGGAAGATCCCAGGCAAATACACTTTTTAGTGAACATGAGCACTGGCCTGTGGCACCAGGTACGAGATTATAATCATGGAATTATGTCTAGCACCACCCAGTGATTTTCACTTTAGTTTTGTAACTTGTTAATTAACAAGGAGGTGTGCATTGAAAGTACCATTTCTATTTTTGCTTAATTATGAAATCAAAAGGCAGGAAGGACTAAACTGTAACTCTAAGGAGAATAATTATGTGACCACTAAAGCAAACAACGTGCTGTTCTGCATAAAAAAGGGCATTAATGAAAGAGATAAAACATAATTTTGCCTATTTTTAGGTCCCTGATAATGCCTTATCTTAGGTATTCACTGCAGTATGCAGGGCTCCAGAAGGATACTAATGAGCTGAAATCAGTGCAGAGCTATACAACCAAACTGATAAAAGATAGACTTTCAAGGTTAAGGTTATTTCTTTCTGGAAAAAAAGATACTTGTGAGGGGACATTATTACGCTTTACAAGTACATGAGAGAGCATTTTAGCACAGATATTGCACTATGTAACTGTGGCATACAGTAGGTGCAGAGAGTTGGCACTCTGGACAAGTTTCACAGTATTTTGAAGTACTTTCCTCTATTACCCCAGGCCAGTAAAACCTTTGAAATACTCGTTCAGCTATTTTCTTACTACCCAGATGGCCCCCATCACATTCCCATGGGCAAGCTCCACAAGCTGTTCTATTACTTCAGCAGCCTTTTTAGACATACAGTACAACAGATCTGCATAAAGTGCAAAATAAGGAAAACAGACCCTATCATTGGGCTCAACAGGGCACCTGAGAATTCGATTAAAAAAATTGTTCACACTCATACAAACTGCTGAAGGGGGCACCAGCACTGTGGCACTCTATGTAGTACATCTTATAGTGGTCCTGGTAGGTTTCCCTGTCTCCTGCTCTGTTCTGCATTCCCTATGCTTCCAGCATGTACTGTACTCTGCCCTCGCAATGCTCCATGGATGTGCCATACTATGCCCACCCTATTCTTCTTAGGTGTGCCATACTATGTCTGGCCTATTCTCCTTGGGTGTGCCATACCCTGCCTGTGTGTGCCATATTCTGCCTTCCCTGTGATCTCTGTGTGTGTGCCATACTCTGCCTGTGTGTGCTGTTCTTTGCCTGTCATACTCTGCCTGTGTGTGCCAAACTCTGTCTTCCTTGTGCTCTCTGCATGTACCATGTTCTGCCTGTGTGTGTCATACTCTGCCTGTGAATGGCATACTCTGCTTGCCCTATGCTCCCTGTGTGTTCCATACTCTGCCTTCCCTATGCTCCCCATGTGTCACATAATCTGCCTGTTCTATGTTCCCTGCGTGTGCCATACTCTGTCTGTCTTACTTTACCTGTGTGTTCCATGCCTTCCCTATGCTCTCCGTGTGTGCCATACTATGCCTGTGTGTGCCCTGCTCTGCCTGTGAAAGATAAGCCTAGTATTGTTCTGGGGGGCTGTTAGCATTTGAAAATTATTGTTAGGGGCTGCTAAGGTGTTTCATCAAGTACTGGGGGTGCTGTGTTATCCACAGGGGAGAAAGAGGCATATGGATTTAAGGGTATGTCTTAAAATAAACTTAACTTTTTCACATATGAGTGATATCTCTGCAAAGAGCACCAACCATTTCCCTTTTAAACAGGGAGTGGTCAATACTGGCATCCATTATCGACCCTCCACCTTGTAAGCCAGAAAAATTTCGGCCCACGGTACCACAGAAGTTGGACAGCACTGCTCTAGTGTTCTTTGGATCCCACTCCCCTGACTAGGACCTGGATTTTTCTCAGTATCTGTATTGGCCTTGAGAAAGGGGCGTTACCCTGAAACGTTGCACGTGCAATAGACACGCAAAGCGATTTCTTGCACCTACAGTATCCTGTGTGTGTTGTTGAATTTTTTCTGTTGGAAATTGTTTGTGAAGCGCCCAAGCCTCTACTATCGTGCCGTGCACCAGGTATTGTTCTTTATTTATCTGAGGGTGTGCAGGAGTCTTTATCAATTTCCTAGTAGGCAGAAAAGGTACCTGCCTAAGGCACAACCAAAAGGGGTTGCTGAGCAGATACCTGTCTTCTGCCTACCCATAGTCCATGTTTGCTGCTCTCCCCTCCAGTGCTTTCCCCTCTCCTTATGTGCTTTCCACTTCCTCTCCCTTCCCCTCCTGCCCTCTCCCCTCCCCTCTGGTGTTCTCCCATCCGGCTATTTCTCCTCCCTCTTCTCGCTTTCCCTGCCGTCCCCTCTGGCGCTCTGCGCATGTGTATGCAAATTGCATTCAGGGGCGTACGCGCATGGAGGGGCTTAGGGCTCCTGGTTGGCTTGGCCCGGCACTGATATATATATATATATATATGTAGGGACCCATAAGTAGCATGGCCCTTATGGCTTCTTCCCTTGCCCTTACATTAGTTACCTGCTATTGGACTAAGGTCCAGGTAGCTATAATGTATCATATTATTGGTTATAGGTAGTGACCACCCCCCCTGCAGTGCTGTAATAAAAGTGCTTGCAGGGAGTGGCACTTCCTCTTTGGCCTGCAGCAGAGGAGGGGGGCAGTGCTCCATTGAGCCTGGGTGCCAACCGGGCCCCAGAGGCGCTCTACCCTAAAGGGACAGCACACCTTTAGTGGAAGTCGGGGAACAGGGCCCCGTGAATGAGGAATAGTCAGAGTGAGGATATTCCTGTAATAGCACTCTCTAGGAGAAGTGAGATAGAGAGGGAAGAGAGAAAGGGCAGCTCAAGCCCCATCAAGGAGGATAGTAGGGAGTAGCTCTCCCCCAGGCTCTACCTTGCCTGAAGTGAAGGGACCTCAGTATATAGGGACTGTAGGAGGAGAATTGAATCCCTGAGGTGATATTGGCCTGCTGGTGGGATCCGGACCACATGGGCATTGCTAACCTGGCTGGTGAAACTACAACTCCCATCCACATATCCTACCTAAGGGCATGATTTACGCTGTGCCTGTGCTAAGCATTGCTGCTTTTATACTACTGTATGTGAGTATATGATACCCTGTGACTGCTACTTGTAAATAAACCTGTTCTACTTGTTTTCACAAAGAACCCCTGGCGCCCAACACTTGTTATTTTACACTACATGCAGTATTGAGTAGTAGTTCAACTACCTCACACGTGATTTTCCATTTAGCGAAAACCCTACCTGAGATCAAGGAGTCGCGTGTAACCAATGCTCTATCCATGCTAGTTTGGTTTGGTTTACTATAGCCAAGAAAGGGTTATATATATATATATATATATGCAAACACACACACACACTGTCTGAATAGCTCAGGGGCTAAACAGCCATTGTCACCTGTCATTTTACCTATACTTTTACGTAGCATATAGTTACATAGTTAAGTTGGGTTGAGAAAAAAACCAAAGTCAAACCAGTTATTAAGTTCTACTGCTTCCAAACACCAGTGTGCATAAATATATACTGGTGTTTGTTTGGAAGGAATTGAACTTGATGACTTGTTGGACTTTGGTCTTTTTTCAACCCCACTTAACTATGTACCTATATGCTATGATAAGTATAGGTAAAATGAAAGGTGACAATGACTGTTTAGCCCCTGAATAGGCAGTGTTTGTACAAATTGGCTCAATATGTGAATACAAGATGTGATTATTTAGTGCAGCTAGGACCTCAGTTTCAAAATACTACTGGTGCTGCATCATGTCCTGAACCTTCTTGCCCCACTATTCACATATTTCCCAAAACAGTGGTTAGCATTTAAAAAGAAGAAAACTTGTTTAAAGTCCCAAACAAAGGAATAATTTGTTGATGACCTACATTATATGTATATATAATCTTGTTTCTGCTACTCCTTGGCGCTTGTCTCACCAACTTTGGCAATCATTATGTGGCTTTGTGAACCTACTGATATACATGTATGTTTTACATGTTTATCATCTTCAACTTCTTTACTAAAATGTAAGTTACAAAAAAAGGATAATTTTTCAGAACAGAGTGATGGTATACCCTCTAAAATATTTTAGTTATCATATAATAAATGGGATAGAAACTTTAGCATAATCTGGTGCTTGCTGCCCATTGCTTTGGGGTTTTGACACGAGTGTGTAGCCAGAAGGTGTCATTGCGATTACGACTATACTATACTGTATGTGCCGAGGTTAAAAGACAAGGAAATTGTCAAATCATCACTACTTAAATATCAAGGGCAATGTGAATAAAATATTCATAACTCATCGTGCTATTGCATGGATTTATCCTTCTTTTTTATGCTTTTGAATAGTTTAATTTTGGCACATGTAATCTTAACTAAATATTAACTGCTCTGGGTGAGCACCTTTGAATTGTCCCAGTGAAATTTCCCTTTTTCTTGAATAAATATGACCATCTGGTCTGTTCCAAATAAGTGCAACACTAAATTTTTAGCAATTATTTACATATAGCCCTTAAAACTCTGATTTCAGTGTAATTTTTTAACATTTCTTTGTGCTGAGCATTGTTCACTCATTAGAAAGGCAAATGTCATCTGACTTTCATAAATTCTCTTTGTTTTTCTGACAGTTCACTTTGAAGAAATGCCAGTGGCAGATTTTGATGAGTAATGCAATGCAATGTAATTAATCTTAAATCAACATGCGATAGATATAAACATGTTTTTCAGAGTTTATTAAAAGCCACTATGGGGCAGATTTATTATGTGGTATTGAAAACTGTGGGATAATTCACTGTTCATCACCAAGCTTTGCCGTGTAAAAAACGGCAAAAAAGTTAAAGGTGATTTAAAAATCAAAGCCCTGCCATTTTCTGCTTTGTTTCTACATTTTGTTTTGGAAGTACTATCACATTGTGGATGGTGTGTGTTCTAAAACTGCAGAAAAAGAAGTATCTTGGGTTTTTACTCCATAACCAGTTAATTAATCCAGGTGATTTTGTGTTGATAATTGTTGATGTTAATGAAGTTTATCATAGAAAATGAAGCACATACAGTAGGTAGGGCCAGCGTCACAGTCAGTGGAGACTGAGATGTTCAGTCAGTGAGCCATGCTTCTTTCATGCACTGTATTTTATTAAATAAGTTGCTGTTGCAAAACCCAGAATCTCATTAATAAGGAGTACAACACATGGTACCAAAAGTTGATCCACTCAGCAGACAGAGCTTGAACCGTGTCAGAACCTGCAAGAGTTACAGAGGATGCAGCAGGCCCATCTCAGCCTTTGACTGTAGCAGTCCCTGCACAGATGAGTCTCTTCACACACAGAGTGCAAATAAGCACAAATTGAAAAAGAGACTTTTTGTGTTGCTTTTGGATACAAAGCATTCCACAACTTTGTGTATGGGACAAAATTTATATTTGAAACAGATCACAAGCCACTAATTACCATCACACAGAAAGAACTTTGGAAAGCTCCTCCACACATTCAGCGTTTGTTATTAAAATTGCAGAAATATGACTAAACAATAGAATATACACCAGGCAGGTTCCTTTCAAAGTCATATCATCAATATTGTTATGAACTTTCTACATGGCACAGAGTATCACTCAAAGAATCTTTGTGGGTCTTCATCTCTCTGAAAGGACATGCTAACCATAATACACGAAGGGCATTGTGGTATTCAAAAATGCAAAAGACAGGCAAAAGAATCCTTATTTTGTCCCTCTATAAATGAGGACATTGCTCAAGTGATAACAAGCTGCACAACTTGCCAAACCTGTGCTTCAGCACTTCCCCTAATACAGAGAGAACTGCCACGTGGTCCCTAGAATACAATTGGAGTTGATATATTCATGTTGAATGGTAAGGAGCATTTTGTAATATTAGATGCATACTCCAGTTATCCAGTTATCCAGAAGTTCAAAACTTAAAAAAGTAGCACATCATTTGAGGTATGCAAAATACTTAAAACACACTTCTGTAGATATGGAATACCAAGAGAAGTAAGAACAGGTAATGGCTCTCAGATTATAGGAAAATACTTTGTTAGATTCACAGAAGAGTTTGGATTCAAGCATGTCACTTCAAGCCCAAGATTCCCACAAAGTAATGGACTTGCAATGTGTGGCTTAAAGATTCTGAAACAGTTGTTGAAAAAGCTGTTCAGTCAGGTCAGGACCCAGAAGTGGCACTTTTAAATTACAGAGCAGCAGCTCTGGAAGGAGGCAAATCATCAGCAGAGTTATTCCTTGCGAGACAAATACAGCCAAAATTACCTACATTGGAGCTTAAAGGAAACCTATACCCCCAAATTGAATACTTGAGCAACAGGTAGTTTATATCAAATTAAGGGGCATATTAAAGAATCTTACCTAACTGGTATATATATTTAAGTAAATATTGCCCTTTTAAATCTCTTGCCTTGAACCATAATTTCGTGATGGTCTGTGTGCTGCCTCAGAGATCACCTGACCAGAACTATTTCAACTCTATGGGGCAAATTTACTAAACTCACATGCATTCACATGAAGGATTCGAATATTCGATCGAATTTTGAAAAAGATTGGAATTCGAATTTTGAATATGCAAATTAGGCATATTCGACCAAATTCGGCCATCGAATATTTGAATTTGAATGATTCGAATATTCTAATTAAATTTTATTCGAATATTCGAAAATTTGATGGTCAGATACTTCCCCTTTAAATTTAAATTCGACCCCCTAGTTTGCCAGATTAAATCGGAAAAATTAGATCGATCGTTTAAAAATCGTTCGAAAATTAGATCAAATTTCCCTATTCGATAATTCGATCGATCGAATTGCGGTAAAAAAAATTTTTTAATTCGCCATAGCGATGGCCGAATTTATTTGCCAGGCGCGAATTTGCAGCGAATTGCACAGCACAGCAAAAATGATGCAACGCAAATTTTCCGGCAATGCGAAACGGGATAGATTCGCCCATCACTATTAGTAAATCTGCCCCTAACTGTAACTGGGAGAAGAGTGGAAGCAAAAGACAAAACTCTGTCTATTAATTGGCTCATGTGATCTAACTTTATAGTTTGTTTGGTATGTTTGTGTGCACTGTTGAATCCTAGGATCCCAGGAGGCTGTCCTTATTTTTTAAAATGGCTATTTTCTATTTATGATTACCCAATGGCACATGCTACTGAACAAGTACATTATTATGCAAATGGTTTATTTACATGAAGCAAGGTTTTACATATGAGTTTTTTATGCAATATCTTTTTATAGAGACCTACATTGTTCGGGGGGTATAGTATTCCTTCAAGTGTAACCACAATGGGAAGACCCTACATAAAAGGTGCAGACAACACAAACAAAACATGTTTGAGAGACGAAAGAAAAATTTTGACAGAAGTACAAAAACACTTGAACATTAACACAGTGGAGATGAGGTCAGAATTTGGAATGGATGTACCTGGTATGCAAAAGCACAAGTGCTACACCTAGTCTCACCTCGTTCTTAAGAGGTTAAAGCAAGTGAAGGCAAAACAGAAGGCATTTATATAAAATCCCAGAAATACCAAGTGTGACTCATTCAGCATTGGAATCAGTCAGAGGAGCCACAGGACCAGGGTTCACATGGAGTAGCATCTACCAGTGAATGCTTACTGGCCAGAGGGCAATCAAGGAAAAGATGCTACTGGAAATAGACTGTTGTCAGTAGATAAGAGTGAGGACAACCAGGTGGACACTTCAGAATCTTTTCTGAGAGATACTGCACCCATCCAAGGAATAAGAAACTCAGATCATACCACAGTTAATACACAAACTACAACTGACAATAACCAGGCACAAACACTTACTCATGGTGTGCAAACATGTTATGACCATATTAGCAAAAGGCACAAAAACGTACTCATTGTGTGTGCCAACACGTTATGATCGTATTAGCAAAAAAACATCAAAACTAGTTAAACAGTGTTAAGATGACATGGTCAGCTGTTACAGTAATATAATTATAGCAAATCACCTGTACTAAGTTACAACTATTAATGATTGTTGTTATTAGCACCATTGATGTTAAAATGTTAAAAGGGAAGGGCTTGTTGATAATTGTTGATATTAATAAAATTGTCATAGAAAAAGAAGCACATAGGTGTGGCCAGCTTCACATGCAGAAGAGACTGAGCTGTACAGTCAGAGAGCCATGTTGAAAAACCCAGAATCCCATTATTAAGGAGTGCAACACAGATTTAGAGAGGAATTTGGGTTTAAACAAATGCAGGACTGACTCATCATCACCCTCATGGAATGGAACTGGTTGACATCTCTGAACCAGGATCCATGAGCAAAGGAACCAAGAAGTCAGGAAAACAATCAAACGCCAGAAACATGAGAGAGCCAATGAACCAGATACTTTGGACTATGAACACACTGAAGCTCAGAAACTGATACCTATTAAAGCAAGGGTGGGGAGAAGAACTGGGCTTTTTAAATGTAAGATAAAGTACATGAAAGACACACTAAATTGTCTGGCAGGTACAACTCATCTTGCAGAGCTTAAACTGTAGAGGTCAGAAGCAGGGTTTCTGTATGATATAGCCAGGAACATGCAGACAGCTTCTGAAATACAAGGGTAATACCAGGGGAATTTACAGCCTGGAGAGAACACATGTTCAAAGAGCCTTTATCCATCTGCCCTCTGTTTCCTATTTACTGCTACCACCCCACTCCCCAAAATTCTAGCTTAGAATAAACCATGCATATAACACACACTTATCTTCATATGAGACCCATACCCGAACAAAACAACTCACAAAATATGCAATGTACACAGGAAAACAAAGAAAGGCCTCAGCAATTTAACCTTGCAGAGACAAAACATAATGATCTCCAAACTAGCAAATGAAAAAGTCTTTCTGTCAATCAATGCAGTGATTTTCACTTTTAATACCAAGTGCATATGCATGTTCTTGACACAAATGTAACCTATTTTTAAACCCCGCCAATGGATGAATCATTGCCTCCACCCTTGGTAGGGAATTCCAAAGTTTGATTATTTTGCTATTCAAGAAGCCCTGATATTCTAATGTTGAAACCCCATCCCTTACAGTCTCAGTCGATGTCCTCTCATCTACTTTTCTGGGATATAGATATGAAAGTCCATTGGGAAAGTCTTAATCTTTTACTTTTTATAAATCTTTGCATGGTGACTGAGCTATTTATAAGACACGCTCCTATAGAAAGGCATGTGTTACCCATAATAGCCTTTGGGCTTGTTACTGCTAAGAGAAACAAAGATTTATAATAATGTTTTTAGTATAATCTCTACTGTTTTTGTCTTAGCCAGGGATTAATCAATAACTGTATGACATACGATTTAGCATGGCATTGTTTCACTCTGTGTAAAGTATTTGATTCCAAATTGAACTAATTCTGAAATTGCATAATAAACAGAATAACATAAAAACATAATAATGGTCTTATGCCAGGAGGCTTTAGCATTTGATATTATGACCAGAGGTAAATAGTTTACCTTGATGTGGTGTGGTGTTTTATCAATCTTATGATCATAATTTTGTAATTGAAAAACCCCTGTCTTTGTACACAAGCATCTGCATAGATTACTTATATGACAGGGGACCAGGGAATGTGCATTGATCAATCTCTCCTCTTTTTCCCTATGTGTATAGTTAATTTGGCCAGATCAGTAGCACTTCCATTGTATTTTAATACATTTTTATTTACGGTAGCTATGGAGTGCTCCCACAAAATTGCAAGGGGGACTACAGAAAAAAAAAATCTGCACTATTGCGAATCAATAGTAATGTGGTAATTCAAGTATGGCACTCCTTATGTTTTTTTAGAACAGAGTATTGTAGCTGCTGATCGGTTGCTAGTGGTGACTGCACTAGGGAAATTTTGCAGCGGTGTTAGTAAATGAACACAACTGTTCCCATACAATCTCCTATACTGTTCACCACCAACAACTATTTACTGTGTATATATACTGTAAGTATATACAGAATGTATCTATATAACATTGTGTATAGATTATATACAGATTATTTTAAATACAGATTATATGACTACAGACTACTTTTTATGCTTGGTAAATAGGCTGAACAATGTGTCTTTATACACGTACTTCACAAAGTGAAAGCAGCCTCCTGTCCTTGTGCAGGCTGAGAACACAGAGTTTCACAGTTGATACACAATGCAGATTAATCCTTGCACGTGTAATAAAAACCACACAGTCATTTGTTCTTCTTTCTACATTTTCATTCTGAGTGTTACGTACATGCATCTACTAAAATAAGGAGGAATATTTCAGATCAGAACATCCGGAGAGATCTCTAAAACCCCATTTAGCCCCTATAGTAACAGTATGACAGCAGATAAACAACTGGTAATACTTACTATTCAAATTATTTATTTATTATTCACATCTACACTGTAACGTTTAAAATGGTGCACAGTCACAACCCACCTTTTTGGTCAAAAAGCAGATCAGACTGGGTACAAAAGGTATGGGTGATCAGGAAACTCAGCATCAGACAGCACATTGTGGGGATTATTGGTGAAAGCAATATGTCTTTTTTACCTGTATCACTAGATGGACAATTACATTTTGTACAGGTGTGGGCATGTGTAAGCTTGTACTACCCAGTGCCAAATTAGATTTAAATACTGAGGACCAGCTAATCAAGTAACCTAATGTTCCACCAAAGGTCTGTAGTGGGTTTAGCAACATGCACGTAAAAAGACTATAGTAACAGTAATCCTCTGCTTTATTGTCCAAGTGAATTGACTCCGGCTGTACAGACAGAACACATTGAATAATATTCTTTAGATGCTATGTGAATTCACACCTGAAGAAGAGATGATAACAGGTCCTGAACACTTCCTTTGTAAGCCTACTCACCCAAGAAAAGTATTACCTATGGCTTACTGGTTTCCTGTTTTTTTATGGCTAATATGACACCACCCTTGGCCTTTATTTGTTCCATGCATTCTTCCAAACATGAGTCCACTTTATTTTTATACAGGGTATGCAAAACTAAGAATAGTGCCTTTTAGTCAATGAGACCAGACTGAAAGTGGATTATACATCTCTTTTTCTTGGTAACTGTTGTGGAAAATCTCATTCCCATTGATGTTTGTGGGAGCAGTGTTATGTTTGGTTTCTATGTCACTTGCTTTTGCTCGTGGCTCTGTATGAGCCTACACTCATTGTCTGTGATAATAACGTTTGGAATGGGGATAAATATAAATAGACAAGTTACATTCAGGAACTTCTGAAAGAAAACAAGTTACAAGGACCATGTTGCAGCCACTCCTTGACACGCAATGCACTGTAGCAGGATTTTAACAGTTCTTATCAGAACAGTGGCTGTAATCTGGATAGTCCCCGGGGGTGAAGGAAGGATTGTGGGGACACAGTCTGGGAACTTTCCCGTGAAGAAAAACACCAAGCCTGTGTCTGACTCATAAGTTACACCTTTGCCTGAAGACTCATGAGGCAGATAAGCTCTCCAGTGCTAGTATTGTAATATGCAGCCTGTATCAAGTGTCGGAAGTCTTTGTTAACTAAAAAAAAAATTAAACTTAACTGAATAACCTTGTAACTAAAACACCCTTTATTTGGCAAGTTGGATGGCTTCTGAAACATATAATCCATGATTTCTAAATACTCCTGCCTAAATGCCTAAAGACAGAAGCAAAAGGAAAAATCACATCAGCCTAAAATGCAAAATCTTGACAACTGTACTACAAATGATTGGTGAAAGATATTAAGCCAAAGGAGGCTATTTTTGTGGTTGCCCCACTCCAGCTCAAAAAAAGATGTAAAGACATACTAACCAAACTTTATCCCATTCTACCACTCCCATTACAGTCATCTGCTAACTTGTAATGTAATTGATTCATAGTTCATTCAGTTAATTTGTAGTTATATTCTTTCCTTGTTGTGTTCATGTATTTGTGTGACTTGCAGGAAAGAGTATATTGTATTTACTCCCTACACTTCCACCAGCTGATTCAATTGACTGGACTCTGGGCCAAAAGAGTTCAATGAGACCTGTTTAAAGAACTCCTGCAGTAGACTTTAGGGACCTTCCAACCAATCAGAGTGTGAATGATATATACTAAAGTATACATGAAATCAACACTATTAACTAGGACACTATGAACCAGATTCTGTAACGTATTGGCGCTATATAAATAAAGGATAATAATAGTAATAATGAACTTGAAGACCACAAACAAGCTAGCGACTTCTGAAATTGTTTCCTGATTAGATTTTAAGATGCTAGGTGAAGAGTGAATGATAAACCACAAGGTTTAAAAAACAGTGAATTCATGGTTAGGCCTAATCGTCACTTTGGTAAACTACCCCTAGATATCATAAAACCGCAGGCCGTTAGGATGATCATAATTCAGTTATGGGATAATTCTTATTAACACTACTTGGTAACATGAAATACAGTTAGGAATTACCCATTATCCCCCTTGGAATTAGTTGGCATGTCTGTCAGATGGATAATATCTAATCAGTGTCTAGTCCATAGCATAGTTGTAGTATTATCTGGTAACCCAAACCTTTAAAGCTTTGGGGGATTTTAGCAGCTATAGAAATGCAGAGAGCAGCAGGTGTGATCTTACTGGAATCCTCTGTGGCTTCCTCCAGGATGTATTGGTGCTGAGCTTTTTAGAAGCCACAGCTGGAGCTCAGAATGCAACTGTGCAAGTGCCTATTGTTGGTTAACTCTTTTCACTGTCAAAAACATTACATTTACAGTGAAAACATACCCATCCATCAGCCCAGGTAATATCTCCCCTGTCTGTCTTGAATACAAATGTGTGGCTCAGTCGTCTTTTAGTTGTGGCTAAGAGACGGTGGAAAGGCTGAAGTTGTAGTCTTCAAAGCAGCAGCTGTTGAGTCTGCACCCTCACTTCTACCCACTAACAACAAACTCAGTTGCACAGTGGAAAGGTTACTGACAATGAGATTAACATTTGACCTTCCAAATTGCAAATCTTAGCTTTCCACCTTGTGCTCATAATGCGCAATGTGTAATCTATTACAGGTCACCAATGATACCCCATGCACCTTTTCCCAGTGGACCCGCTTTCCTACAGACTCCTCATATAGTTACATCACTGTTAAGTATATGTTCTCCTGTCTATAAAAAATAAAATAAATTCAACAGAGAAACAGTTAGCTTGGAAAAGCAAATCATGTGCAAGACGAGAGCCACCTATTTATACACCATGGCTGGAGGTATCTACCTGGTATGAGAAAAGAGACATATCAAAGAACTATCCTGTCTGGTCTAATCTATGCAAACAAAAAAAACCATTCCCTTATTTTGATTATATATAAGGTTGGGGAATAACCATTGGAGACCCTGGTACAGGTGACACAGCATACCTGTGCCACTAGTCACGTACAAATGGGGCTCCTGTAGCTTGTGGCAAAGCACACAAACCCATTAAGCATTTCCCTTTTCTACAGTAACTATTTCCTTTACGGAGTGCATTATTATAAGTTCAACGCATTAAGAGAAAGCTTTTCTGTTGGCTTTCATCATAGGCAAACATGTATGTTCACCTGTATAATTCAGAAAATTAATTGTTCTTTCCCTTTTAAAGTGTTCATTTTAAAGGACAAGGAGGTACAGGCAATTATGTAAATGATGTGAAAAACAAAACAGAAGTGACCACAGAGGTTCAAACTGTGACGAAAAAATGCCCATAAAGTAATATGGTTGCAGTGCCTGGAGTGTGCAGGCCTTTCAAGTTGAGGACTGGGGCAAATGTCTCCAGAATGCAGAATTTATGTTAATGATACTCTGGGGATTATTCACAAAAGTGGAGTAGAGTAAAATCTGAGTAAGCAAATTTAATCGTGCATACTTTTGTAAAAAATAAGGTCATATTTACAAGAAACCTTATGTTTCATTCCCCACAAGGAAAAAAAGGCACTAAACTGCAGCATAATTCACCTGGAAGAACTGTAAAAGCTGTGGTTCTGAAATGGAAAAGTTCACTGTGAATGTAATTGCCTATACTAATGTATTATTTAATATGATAATGGACTTTTCTGTATTGCTGATCTCAAGTCTTCAGTGAAGAAAAGCAAAGCATGGTAGCAAACTCTCATAGAATTTTATTGCCTTACGTTAGACTGGCAAGGTCCTATTTATTTGGTAAAATGTGAATAAATGTTGTGGCTTCTGGCTCCTGGTGTTTCACTAAATAGGTAACAATGGGGTTAAGTGGGATGAGGGCAAAGAGTCATTAATTGAGGAGTCCACTTGGCAAAAATAGGACTGCTGCGGTCTGAAGCAAATAATCTGTACACTGAAGATCTCTAGGCCACAACACAGCTAGATGTGTCTTCTCATTTCCACAGTGGTAATGGTTGAGGGGTTTCTTTGTTGCCCAGTTCATAAGTCAATAAATCACATTATTTTCATTGCTTGTATACTCTACATGGCATGGGACCTGTTATCTACAAATGCTCAAGACCTGTTGTTTTTTGGACAGTGGATTTTTCCGTAATTTCTTAAGTCTCCCATAAAATAATTTTAAAATTATATTAGATTTGTATCAAGTACAAATTACACAACAAGTAACCTATACTAGCATTCCCACATCTGCTGTAAATGTACAGATGAATAAAACTCATCCACAGATTTCCAGTGCAATGTATATTTCATACAAAAATCCTGAGAGTTTTTAAAAAGTAGTAATGTGAGAGCTATAATAATCATTGAAGTTCCTCAAAGATATTCTGATTGCACAGGATATGTCACTGTTCTAATCTAGCATATCTAAATGCAGTTATCAAGATTCCATTTACATGCCAACACATCATAATTAATTCCAGGTGATACCCTGGCAACTGTAGCATTTCTGGGACTTCTTGTCTCTCTCATTCTCTAAAACCACGAATGTCAGGACATTTATTAGAAGATCTAAATAAAAAAAAGTACGATAGGACATTAACACCGAACAATCCAAGAAAATTACCTCTAAAACCTTTAAAACTGAGTTTTCAGAAAGTACCTAGCAAAAAAATATCCGATAACCTCTATAGTCCTAATTGATTTAAAACGGTCCAATAGGATCAGTGTAGCTCCCATTTACTTCTAGAAGACCTCAACAACTTTTACCTGGTGAAGTTCTGTATTAGAGACTTCTGTGGTTTTGACACTTAATAAAGTACAAAGAAAAGTCAGGGAAGGCAAAATTCTCGGAAAAGTATACAGTACTACATGGGGGTGTAAAATGTCATTTCCAGAACAACATGGTCCCTACAGAAAAACCCAAAGGGGTCATTTATAGAGGCACCGGAAGTATTGAGGAAAGCTGCAAAACAATGCCCCATTAGTACTTATTCACTAATTTACTAACTAACCACCACAAGGTGCTGAGCCCAATTTTCTGAAAGACAACCCTGTCCTTAATGGCATAGCTATTTTGCACCCTGTGGCCACTATAGCTCTTTGATTCAGATGAGGGGCATAGTAGGGGGCTTGAGAGGGAATGCCAACATGCTTCCCCCCCAGTCTGCCCCTTGTAATACAGCACTGTTGTTCTGGATAGCAAAGACCTGCACCCATGATGCAAAGCACAAGTCAAGGCAAATGTTCAAAATACATGGCAGTTAATTTCCTTTTCCATGATAGGTGGAGCAAAGGAGACAATTTTTGGGAAGTTTTATATCCCCTATGTTGCCTGTTAAGGCTTCTCCCAAGCTTTCTAGGTCCAAGAGCAACAAAATCCTGCCTGAGCAGTGTAAACCTGGCTCCATGTTCTTAAACAAAGTTTCAAAACAAGACCCTTTTTATTTGATTACAATATTTTGTAATTACACGTTTATCTTTGTATATAGAATAAAAAGTTTAGGCTGCCTGTTTTATAGAGCTAGGGGGTATATTGGGACAGTATTACTGAATATTCAAATTCCCTTAAACATTAAACGTTGTCAGAGCTCAGATTTAGTGATGTTTATTGACTTCTGTCACTGGAGGGTCTATTTATCATTATCGTTGGGAACACCAGAATGCAGTAGGGCCAGTTATGGAACATTTTAGAGCAATATGAAACCTGATTTAAAGTGGATTTTCTTGTCACATGAAAATATGACAAGATGAAATAAAAATTTCTCCACTGTCCGTCAGCACCCCTGAAGCCAGGAACAGAGGGAGGTGAAATGCTTTGTGTGCTCACTTCCAAATAAGAAAACAGAAACCGGTTCCTATTTGTATAAGAAGAAGCTTTAAAGACAACAAAGTCAGAGTTCTGTCAGAGTAAGTGAGGAGGAACTGAGAGAGGATTAGGCTGGTGGCTGTGCAGTAGGAGGAGGGCTTGGTCAGGAAGTTACCATGGAAAGTTGGAATCCAGCACAACAGGT
>CM044447.1:83377583-83425963 GCA_024363595.1 Xenopus borealis | reverse complement strand
ATGGCACATACAGGGAGCATAGGACAGGTAGAGTATGGCACACAGTGGGCATAGGGCAGAGAGAGTATGGCACACAGTGTGCATAGCAGACGAATCACGTGCACACTCAAGCCCTTAAGTGTAGTGTCTACCCTGTGCACAGACCCTGTGAAGTCATTTGTATTTTGGATTCTTCGGCATTGTTCATTTTGGTCAATGTTTTTCTTTGTTTCTATTTTGGACAATATACATTGGATTTTTACACTTCCCGGAATTGAGATCTGGTGGATAATGGGCACTTGCTTATTCAGCATGATGATGGACAATTGTTTATTCAAAAGGGGTGGGTTTGTTATGTGGTTGTATCCCCTGACGAAGGGGGAATGCCCCCAAAACGTTGTGACACAATAAACACGTACGGGAGATGTCCCCTGTTTGAAATCACCTTGAGTGCCTTTTTGTTTGTTCCACACAGTGAGCATAGAGCAGGCAGAGTATGGCACACACAGGGAACATAGGGCAGACACAGAGAAACCAGAGGCAAACCAATCAACAATTCGTGAACAGTTCTAACTGTGTTACATACAGTGACACAATGCTGGTGCCCCTCCAGTATTGTATTGTATGAGGTGCGACAGGTGAACAATGTGGGCACTTTCAGTATTGGTCTGAGGTGTGAATAGTACAGGGCTTTATATGTGTGAACAATACAGGTGTCATAGGTGTGAACAATGCAGGGGGGTTACATGTGTGCACCTTACTGTCTGAATTTGAGAGGTCAGGGGCCAATTAATCTCTGTACTATTGACTTTTAAAGTTTACGCATGGTAAGCAGTAGCAACAGGCAGACATTCATGGGGCCACAGAAGGCTACATCTGGTTTGCTAGCCGCCAGATGGACAGCACTGCTCTAATAGATCCTTCTATTCACCAGTTTTCCAGGTGGTGAATTGGTCTCCTGTGCCTATAATTATTTGTCCAGCCTTCCACGATTGCTGTGAATGGGCTTTTCAAAATTATCACCATTCAATAAGTGCAAGATAAGGGCCAGCCTGCATATAAAATATGCATATAGTATAGAGGTACTTGAAAGTTAGTCAGGCTGTAGGGCAATCTTTGACAGCAGCTTGTATTTCAACTATCAACAACTATCTTACAGGGAATCTAAACCCTTTAGGGTAAGGCTGCACAGGCAATTTTTCATTGTAGCAGGTGGAAGGCAGGGGAAAGGCAGTTTGGGGAGATTGACACCCCGAAGAAGAGGCAATTAGTTGCCAGGTGACTAAATCTCCCCGAATCTGCCCGTCTGGCTCTTCCCTTATAAACCTGTCTTGCTTAAATCTGACCATTTTGTTCATCCTAGCTCTCCAAAGTAAACAACCCAAGTTAATTACAGATGAAAGAGAATTCTCCAATCAGAATCATTCTAACCATTTCTCTATATCATTATGTAACAATGAATTGTGATTATTCTGTAATAGGGATTACTGTGCAATTTTTGCTTGTTAATGTTATACTGTAGTCAAACTCAAAACAACCACTATGCTGTACCTGTCTATGAAAACTTTTTTATTTTGCAATGTTGCTTTAAGAATCTTTGTCTATGTTTGCAACACTGATACTGATGGTATGTGGCACTTGAACATTTCCAGCTTTAGTTGGATGAAGAAAACATATGAAGCCACATTTCTATTCAGATGAGACCAGATGCGTCTCATTGAAGGATTGTTTGTTTTTTATGTAGTTTCTTGCCATGGAGATCAAGGTTTTGTTGAGGTTTATTGCTTTCATAAATACAACCCAGACTTTGCTGGCCTATAGCTCACATCACACCTTAACCACTGATAATGATTAACACAGGGGCAGTACTGGATTGGTTTCACTAATGGGGGTGAGAAAAGATAGAAAAACTTGGTGCCTGTCTGCATTAAAAACTGGAAGAGACCCCTGATACCCCATGTGAATGCATACTAGGAGTTGTAGCCCAGCAACTAATGAGTAAACTGGAAACCTCTAAGCATTATAGTGTATTTGGGCTTATCCTGGTGGCGTTTTGGTAGTTGTGTGTACTTTAATTTCAAGTTTGAGAGGCATAGCCAGAGCTCTACATGATAATAACTATAATTGGCAAAGTCAGGCCATACTCATCTCAGATGCCGACCATGGATCTGGATCTCTTGTACAATGTTGGTAGTTGTTCCTGGCTGTAGAACTTAACAAGTAAGTGGTTAAAAACATTCTAGAAATAGGACGTAATTTCCAGATACTGTATTTTACAACTTCTTGCTAAGTGACAACAAACGGCACTGTCCCTCCTGCCAAATTCTGCCTAAAATGTAAAAAAAAAATGAAACCACACAGACAAGTTGTTCCGCCAGGCAACTGAAAGAGGAACTCACTCCTGATGTTATCTACCCGTGAGGTTATGTTATCTTTACTTTTCCTGTCACCTCAAATTTGACTGTCCCAATCTTCTCTCATCTCCACACCTCCCATGTTTACAAAAACCTGACCAGTCTGAATATCAGAACACTGCGTTAAAGGTTCAGGCATATCAGCAACACACATTTTTCTGCTGCAAAGACTTAGTTATCAGGTCAATCGGACACTTGGAAATCAATGATACGAGTAAGCACATTTTATTGAAACATCATGTGGAGGTATGGCCAGTAATGCTAAATACACTAGTGTCAGATGTGGACTACACATGTGTTCTAGCAATACATACATTACATTTTAATGCTTTTAACACATAACTGGTCTGGCTACTCAAAGTGCCTCATGGTTCATGGGTTATGTCCTTTTATTCTCATGTATTCTCTCAGTTTCTTATACTCTTAGTCTTTATTCACCCAGGCCTCACATGATAATTGTAGTCCACACCCTCTGGCAATCTGTGGGTTCTGGCAAATGCCAGAGGGGCTGCTATAAGTTCCCATAGAAAATCACTATTTAGTGGGCTGGTGGGGGCTGTTTGGGCCTCTTTGTGGACTTATTGGGCCTCTGTGTAACTGTAAAGCCAGGGCCTATTTTAATTCTCAGTCCGGACCTGGTATGGGACCTGTTATCCAGAATACTCAGGACCTGGGATTTTCCAGATAATGGATCTTTCCATAATTTAGATTTTCATACCTTAAGTCATGTAAACATTAAATAAACCAAATAGGCCTTTTTTAATTCCAATAAGGGACAATTGTATCTTAGTTTCAATCAAGTACAAGGTAATAATTTATTATTACAGAGAAAAAGGGAATACTGTTTTAAAATTTTGATTATTTGGATAAAATGGGGTCTATGGAAGGTGGCCATCCCATTACTCAGAAGATTCTGGATACTGTGTTTCCAGATAATGGACCCTAGACCTGTACTAGTAGTAAGGACAACAATGAAAGGACTGACTGTGAGTTGTCAAGTACAATGATAAGTGAAGTATAGCAAATGGGGAAATTTAAGCTGTATGCATTTTGACACCAAACCCTTATTACACCACAGCCTAATGATTTGAGATTGTTTATTATTAACATTGAATTTGGTTGAAACACAACATAATACTCATAGGTACATTGTTTAGTGGGCAGAGCTATTGGGATCTCCAGTTGATAACAATACATGGACACACATTTGGAATTATGCAAGAAAGGCAACCCTTGTTAGTTAGTTGTGTAGTGTTAAAGTAAAAAATATATAAAATGTTTTTTGATTGTTATCATGCCCCCCATTTACTGTCACAGCCTCTTCCTGGCCTCCAGGCCAATGTGGGTCAGAAACAGGTAAACTACATGTTTTGAACTTGTGCTAGGTCAACAGTGGGCAAGAAGAGTGACCAATGGTGTGCATATTGGGAGATGAAGTACCTAATGTGCAAAAAGCAGCCCAGCACCTAACCAATAGCAATATTACAGCAGACAAAGAGACAATCATAAAAGCATGAAAGACCACAACACCTCCCACAGAGGCAGAATTTATAGGCAGAATAAGGTATATTTGCATAATAGAATATCATATACATGTACTAACCGATTAAAAATTTCAGTGCTGAGACATAAGCTCCAGGATTAGTGATGGGCAAGTAAATTCGCCTGGCACGAAGTCACAGGCATCAATTTATGATTTTCGCAATTTTTCGTGAAATTTCCATTTTTCACAAATTTCTTTATAAAACTTTCTGAATTCACTATTTTTGCTAAAATATTTTGCAGTTTTGGGAATTTCGTGAATTTTGCAGGAAATTCACAAATCTTTTGGTGAAACAGGATAAATATGCCCATCACTATCCAGGATCTGAGAAGATCAACAGCCATTGTTGAAATAAACTGATCCGTAACTGTGCCACTCGAATGGGGTGTTCTTTATTCATGTTCCACTTGTTAGTGTTGTCTCAGATACCTTCTGTTCTGTCCTACCTTCATACAGTATATCCCCATAATCTTAATTCTACCTGATTTTTCTTTCTCATCATGATTTCCTTTCTTTTGTTTTCCTTTTGGTGTTGTTCACCTTCCAAAACTTTTTTTCAGTTTAATTGGTTTCATATCGTTCACCAGAAATAAAGACTTATTTCAATTACTTTCTATTTTCTATTTGAACCCGTTTTTATAATATTGCAGTTACAAAGTTAAATTTTTCACTTTCTTATATCTTTCTGAAGCAGCTCCAGGAGGGGGGGTCACCATATCTGTAAACTGTTCTAAATGCTCCCGGAGCGAGGCCGCTAGCGCTTGCGAGGGGCATATTTAAAAAAAAAAAATAGTGAAACCCCCAACCGGAATGCGGGCTCTATCAGCCCGCACTTTTGGTTGGGGGTATAATTTTGCCCCAATAGGTGCCCTTTAAATGGAATCTATTAGATCTGATACAATAGTTGCCCCGAGATGCTGCAGAGAAATGTATCAACTAATGTAGCAATTGTAACAGTTCGGAATCTGCTCCTGGATTACTGAGCTGCCAGACTGAAACACCAGAGACAGGACCATTAAACTTTAAACTTCAATTTTGTGAAACATGGTAAAAATTTTAAAATGGAAAGTAGATGAACAAAGTCTTTATTTCTGGTGAAAACAACTTAAGTGAAAATTGTATTCAGAAGGTGAACAACCCTTTTAATTTTGAGTTGTATGTATACCGTGTATGACGCTGTTTCAAAATCAAATTTCAATATAAAATAATTTTTTAAAAATTGTTTACTGGTGAGCTTGGCATTCTAATTCTCTATACTTTATACAGAAGTAGTAGCCAATAGCATGTAGAATTTATTGGTCACCTGTTTAAATGCAAACTTAAATCTTGTTGGTTGCTATGGGTTACTGCTCCTGGGAAAACGGGGAGATTTATCTCAATTTAATAAATATATTGATAGGGGTTAGTGAAGCAGGACGGTAGGGTGACAACTGTAGAAAATAAAGGTTCACTGGAGAGCAGATGTGTTCAATTTCTTACATACTTTATTGAGGATGCATAGCACTATGTTTCAGACCACTTAAGTCCTTCTTCTAGTGCAGAAGGACCCAAGTGGTCTAAAACATGTAGTGCTATGCATCTTCAACAGATTAGCTAAGAAATTGAACACATCTGCTCTCTCCAGTGAACCTTTATTTTCTACATGGTACTCTCTCCCTGGAGTTGGCAAAACCAGATCACTGTCTGATTGAGCAGCTAACAACTCTACACACACTGTTTGTGGCATCAAATATTTTTCTACTCTGGACATTATAGGCTGACAATTGCCAGTCTAAAAAATGTAAAGAATGGGACCACCAAGCCCCATTCCCCAATGTTTACCACCCCTAAAGCCTGTCATGATCCCTATATTTACATGAGACTCAGCCAATTCATCTGTCCAACAATCCAAATGTTTTTACCATATGTTGTGCAGATGTATAGAGAGTAGTTATGATTTAAAGAAAGCTTCTTAGCTGTGTATCTGTTGTGTCCACTGGTGTTCTGATCTTGATCTAGATAATCTTGATAGAGTCCTCCAGGCACTGGCAATGGGAACTCTGGTGATCATTAGATACCTCCTATACAGAGGAAACAGGGGCATATTTGAGATGTAATGCAGACTCCTTTCCTTGGGGGAAATTCACTAAAGCGAGAAGCAGCAAACACTATCGCTAATTCGCCAGTGTGACGTCATTTCGTAACTTCAACGATTTGCTTATGCTCCCTGACATACTGTAACTTCGCTAGCAAAGTAGACAGACTCTAGCGCAATTTCGCACCCTAATGCCTGGCGAAGTTGCGATCAGGCTGAGGGACGTAACCACACTAATTCACTAACTTGTGGAGTTTAATGAATGTTACCTCCTGCGCCAGACTTGCCTTTGCCACCTCAGACCAGGTGAAGCACAATAGAGTAGATCAAAGTTTCTTAAAAAAAAGTTGCATTTTTTTCCAATTCCCAAAAAACTCTGTATTGTCATTTTTAAAGTGTGATAGCCTGATAAAGATCATCAAAATTTTTTAGGGTACCCTCCTTCCCCCCTACATTTCGTAACATATGGCAATTAAACTATACAGTGGGGACATGTGTAGGGCATTAGAACAACTTTATTTTATTTTAGAACGGTTTCCCAGGTTTGTGTAGAGTTTTGTACTTTATGCTGTATTTGCGTCCATTGGATTTGAACTTGGCGCCGTATGCAAATTAGGCATCGCTAGCATAACTTCGCTTTGCCTAATAAATTAACACTAGCGCAACTGTGCTACCATTCGCCTACCTTCGACTTTTAGTGAATTTGCGCAGCCCTGACGAAACTACGCCTAGCAAAGTGCGGTGAAGCCATCGCTGGCGCAACTCCACAGGTTAGTGAATTTGCCCCCTTGTCTCAAGATAAGCTACACATTATCTTAATATCTTATGACTCCCTTACTCGTAGCAGCTATGGGTCAACTTCCTTTTCCCAATTTTTTAACAACCTAAACTTCCAATAGGGCTGAAGGTGTCAATAGATGTACTGACGTGCCAGTACAGTAAACTAAAGAATTATGTGAGAGAGGCGCATCACTACCTGCCAGTATCTGTCTTTTGCTAACACCTTCAGCACGCGGCATCAGTATAGACCAAGTGGCAGATCATTTCAATAATGTGCCCAAATATTACTACTATGTTTAAATGAGTTAAATGATGTTAATGGTTCAAAGAATGTCAGGCTGGTTGGCCTCACACATTTTTGCCTCACCAAATTTGGCCCTCATTGCAAAAAGTTTGGACACCTCTGCACTATATCTAGTAAACATAAGGATACATGACACTAGGCAGTGCTAGCTTGGACGTTAGTAAACTGTCAACTTGATTTCAGAGTGAAGCTACTACCAGACACTAAGGCTTAGAGCAAATAAGAACTGCCCCAAAACATTGCAGTCTGGCCATTTACCATTATGTACAGTTTATTTTGTGTTCACAACTTTTGAGCTACCTCAACCTCAGTCTCCCAATTTTGAGAAACTATTTCTTTTTTTTACCAATACAAATGCCCTTCCTAATACCATAGAGCGGTTCCCAGATGATAACATATCACTACACCAACGTTTCATTATTCCAATTAAACTTTGACCCAGAGGCCCAAACCCCAATATCAGATATCATAGATGGTCATCAAAGTCATCAACTACTGTATATGTGCAATGAAAGTGTCTGGTAGTAGCTTCACTCTGAAATCAAGTTGACAGTTTCCTATCGTCCAAGCTAGCACTGCCTAGTGTCATATATCCTTATGTTTACTAGATATAGTGGATGACCTTGCCACAAGCAGGCCCAGATTTGTGGAAAGGCCCCAAATGTCTGGGCCTAGGACAGCAGAATTATAGGGATGGCATACCACTCAGCTCAGTGGGAGACTTTCTAGCTCTTTAAATCTCCTGCCCATGCTCTGGACACAATGAGATAAGACTTGTGCATGTGTGAGAAGGGGGGCAGGATGGGGAAAGGGGGGTGGCGAGTGGTCCTGGCCTACTGGTGCTCTATGTATAGATCGGACCCTGTTCCCAAGTATGGCAAGAGTAAGTTACAAAACAGTCCCACTGGCTTCAGTTATTGAATAATTTGACTGGCATACTGTATACAGTGAGGTGTTTGGGTGAGATGTGGGACCTACAGAATAAGATACTACTCACTAATTCTGCATACAACACTGGGCATTTCCGTCAGAGGAAATACAACTTAAGCCAACTGTACATGGGGTGATTTTACTGCCACTGTGATAAGGTGGAAAGTAGTCTCTGTCAAAACATCCTTCTCTGCTGTCAAAGCTGCCCATAGAAATACATGGGATGTGCTCTGCCTAAGGCAAACATGCAGGTGAGAGATGGACCACACCTCAGAAACACTGAAGTAAGTTATTTTGAGCAGTAGTCCAACTGCCAGCACTTTTCCCACATAGTGGTTTTGACTAGATATAAAAAAGAAGATATCCATTTTTATTTTTAACAGTAGGTTTAGTCCATAAACAATGTGCTCCCAAGGTTACTACTGGCTTTTTCAAAATCATGACCTGGCTCTCCATCCCTTATTGAAGACTATATCAGCTTAGTAGAAATGTTCCCGCTATAATGTTTAAATCTTTGCTTGTATCCAAACTTGTCTGGAAAAAATTGTTGTGAGCTACACACTTACAACAGAGTAAAGAAGGATGTTACCAAATGCTGGGAATGTATCTCAGATAAGCTGTAAGGCAGTTAGTAAGAAGTTTATCTTGTGCAGAAGTTCTGCCTTTGTTTCCATTGTGATAAGTATCAGATTGGAGAAGCTATGTGAACATGTAATACATGTCATGTGCTCAAACCCACTTATATCCATGTTGTAGTGAAGATTTTTAGCTGGTTAAACAGGTTTAAGTCAAAGTCACACATATTATAGTGTCAGTTTATTTTGCCACTACAGGTGATAAACTGTGTGCTGTAAATAGAGGTAGACAGCTAAAATGTGTGGCTTGGGCTGTATTTGTGCAAGTAAAGAAATTGTGACTCTAAACAATTTTGCTTCAATGGTACCATGGCATGAACAACTAACAGGAATAGGTAAATACAGGACAATAACTTTTTACGTTAAATGAGCTGAAGTTTTATTAAATGGTGCTTGTTAAGCGGAATTGTCGCATCTTGTCTTGATTTAAATTTTCATCACTGTCCTTTCGATTTATGCCTGTAAATTTCCCTCCCATTTAGACTGTAAGCTCTATAGCACAGGACCATCCATGACATTGAGCACTTTAAGCGGTTGTTCACCTTCTTAACACTTATTTTTCAGTTCAATTGTTTTCAGATTGTTCACCAGAAATAAAGACTTTTTTTCAAATACTTTCCATTTTTTTTATTATTTTACAGCTTTTCCAAAATCTAAATTTAAAGTTTAATGTCCCTGTCTCTGGTGTTTGAGTCAGGCAGCTCAGTAATTCAAGTGCAGAATTTAAAGTATTACAATTTTCAGCAGCTTCTCTGGTGTATTAGCAACTATTGTATCAATTATACCAGCTGTCTTTAAAGGGGAACTCTTCAAAAAGTATGAATAAATGCAATTTACTATGCTGAATCCAGCTGTTTAACGGTTCTTCTTCTTTTTGCATCATTTAAAATCCTGGCAGGGAAGGAGGAACTAAAACACTGATGTTCCAAATTATAAAAACTTCTCCACAGCTTACAGACAGCATGCAGGAATTACATAACCCACAATGTATTGCACTGTGATGTTCCTATCCTTATTGAAATCACATGTGCAGGGAATTGTGGGGGGAAGACAAACGTGGCGAATTGTTGCCGCAAGTCGATGTGACTTTAAAAAAAAAAAAACAGGATTGCAGAGACTGATCATGGCGAGTTAACGGCCATAGGATGATAAACAAATTGCCACAATGAATCACGGAACGTTTGCAATATGGTCATCAATCGTTGCATTTTATTTCAAAAGTTGCAGTGATGAATTCCCATGTGTGTCTTTGCCCTAAAGAGACAGTATACCTCCTTGTTCAACATGAGTTCAATGAATGGGGCCTGGGCTGAACACACTTTTTGCCTATTGTTAATATCAATGGGTTTTGTTTAAACTTGTTTTTGTTTGTTATACACTTTAACAGGACAAAATTTCAAACTAAAAACACTCTATTCAATGAACCTATTGAAAAGGTGGAATACTGCCCCTTTAATGCAATGCAACCTTTTTTGTGTAAAACTGTAGGAGTAGGGAACTAATATATATTACACATAGTACACAGTAAGGGATCAAGGTGAGTAACAACTCAAAATGTCTGTATGTACTGTTTGTACCTGTATATATGTGTGTTCTTTAACACATAGAATCAACTTCTATTTGAGATGGTCCAGTGCAATTTAGATGATGAAAGCAAATGTCTAAATGAAATATATACGTAAGTGCACTGGTATCAATTAATCCGTATTTCTTTTTGTGCAGAACAGCAAGGCGCAAATATAGACACTAGTACCAGTCAAAGATTCTCGCCAACTTCTGGAATATATCCATATATATATTTAAAGAAACATCTTTTGTCCTCCCACAAAAAAGAAATGACCTTATAGGAACATTTACAACTTTACAATTTCAATAGTTTTTTTCTAATAAATGCATAAAAGCATCCAGTTTCTTATACAAAGATACACATTTTTAGAGCAAAATAAAAAGGAAACCAATTACAACCAGAGTTAAAAACCAAGGGAAATAAAAGGCAAGTATGCAGTTATACAAGTTCATTAATAGATTTTCCAAGAGATGCGTTACAAATATGAAATACCTTAAGCATTCAGTTCCCTCAAATCATTTGAATCAGTTTTTTTCTTTTACCAGTCCTTTCCTCAGTATTAAATATAAAACTACTTTCAGTACAAAAATATGTAAACAGACTGTACAAGCAATGAACAAAACAGTTGTTATAACAAAGTTGTATTTTACACTCCAATTTTCTTGCCATGTTTATGGGAATCGTTTTACCCCTTGCACAGGTACAGACTTGCATGGCAATAAAGGGATAGGTTTCTTTAGCTTTGCTCAACTGCAACTTACTGGATATCTCGCTAGCTAAGCTGATTTGCCTATCCCTAATGTAGATTTTTACTCTGAGAAGGCTTTGAGATCCATGTTAAAAGCCTTCACTCAGTTATAGCCTTGGAGCTCATTTACAAATTTCCACAGCAGTAACAGCATAAGGAATATGCTATTAAGGGTGTACCAATTTAATAAGGATGCAGATATATGATTACAAAGTATGATCATAGGAGAAGGTCCCATTTAAATGAAATGCAAGTGTGCTGCAGAGAAAGCAGTTCTAAACAATTGTTTAATTATCTTTTTTTCTGGTTTCTGGATTGTAAGCCTTCCTAGTCTGTCTCTATTATCTCACCAGCAATCAACTACCCTCTTTTTCTCTCATTTAAAGCAGCTGTACACTAGCCAACCTGTATAGAGGGCAGATGATGTATGATGGCCCATACATGTGTACAGCTAACTTTTAATTAATCTCTTAATACAATAGCAACCACTAAATTGTCAGACTAAATTAGTTGCCCCACAGACTAAAAGAGCAAATTAAAGCTGGCCATAGACGTAAAGATTTTTGAAAGATCCAATGGTTATCGTGAGACCACGATTGGCTCAAAACGATCGTTTTAATGTCCGATGTGTCCATCAACTAAAAAGACCATTTCAGGCGATATTGCCAGCAAAACTGAAGGATCACAGCCTGCTTGCGCTGCAAACATAGGTAGATTGCATGGGGACCGATAAAGATTTTCTAACCTGGCCGAACAATCTTCAGACCAATGTCGGACGAAAAATCGTAAGATGAACGATCGTTTGTATCCCACTAACCGCACGATAATTTGACAGATTGGTCGGACTTCCCTAAGATCGGTCGTTCGGCAGGGAAAGCTTGTTGCATCTATGGAGAGCTTAAGAAGAAAGCATTTCTCCCGTATGGATGCTTTCATGCCAAATATTATTTTATATAATTTGTCATTTACTTTCCATAGTTTTGCAAAACTTTCATTAGGCAAGAAGCAATTTGCCACTGCTGTCTTGACCGAATGTCTTCAAAGCAATTCCATTTTACTGTACTTGTACACACAGTATGATGTATATTATAAATTAATTACTAATAGCTGGTAATTAATACAAATGGTACCAACAGCATATGAAATATCCTGTAGTATTAGAAACATCTAATTTTCTAATCAGAAAGCTACTGCTGTTCTTCTATAAGATGCAATATATAAAGTAATCAGTGCTGAAGAATTCTTGAATCTATACAAAGTGTAATCAATGTAAATGAATGTTTAGGAATAAAAAGAATATCTACTTGACCACAGCATCACCAGGTGAGTTGCTTTCACCTGTGCTTAAGGGACAAGGAAATACAAAATGGGCATACAAATAACTATACAAGTAACATAACTGATACCCCCAGACCAGTGCTCCTGTTAGCAGAATACTGCTCCGGCCTCAGGTACTTTTCAGCAAGCACCATCGAATGATCATCCTCTTCCTCTTTTCACCATTGTGCAGAGAAAGAAGAGGGACATTCTACGGCTTGCTAAGAAGTACCCTAGGCCAGTGCAGAGACTTTCCTTCTCATTTAAATGTAGATTACTTTAATGCTTATTAATAGGATAAGTGCAATGACGGTTTGGAGTCCATATGTCCCGTGAATCAGTAAATAGGATAAGACTTGTGTTTGGTACACCCCTAATAGTATTCAAGAAATGTTGCTACATGAATGTGAGGTGATAATATTACCAGTTACCCAGGAATGATAACCTGAAGTTATATTGTTAATCACAGTATAAGAAAACACAAAGTCCAAACTTTGTTTCAATGTGCAGAAAAAACCCCATAAAATATTCCAGTGCTGCTGGACACCAGTAAGTGCATAGCCAAGGGACAAAGTGGAGTACCCTCTTCAGACACAATGGGGTGTCACTTGAGGTAAGTCTCGGTTTGAATGACCCATGTCCAGCTGAAGTGTGCTTCACGCTCCCAAAGTTTGCTCCCACGTGTAGCACGGGTCATATGTTCCAAAAGATAAGGAAATCAGTGGCCTCGATGGAGGGACTGCACAATGACGCATTCCTCACTCTTATGGCACTCATTCTGTTCAAAAAGTACCTTGTATTCCTGCTATGATTGGATGTGGGGCATCATTCTGAAGCTCCATCCATCAGAGGTGACACAAGAAATCCTACAGTTGAGTTAAATTATTAAAATAAAATAAAAACAACCACCACTGAGTGATTTGTAAAACAGACTCAATAACATTTGTCTTGCTATTAAATCTTCTAGAAGGTGTCTTAAGTAGAAATGCACAGAATTTCAGTGTTGGGCCCTATCATAGCCCTGTCAATGCTCTAGCAGCATGAGGACTTTCCAAAAACTGGTATATGTTACAAATCCAATGTTCAGTACACTACCCGATTTACTCTATTATGTTGGCTGAATAATAAGACTGACAGAAAAGAATATATGAGGTATGGAGACACTTCACAGATTTATCTCTTATTAGGAACCAAGCTTACAGTGTATCAGACTAGCAATTCACAGGACAAGTGTTGTAGATATGAGAATATTGTGTGATGATGTTATCAGTTGGTCTACAGCAAAGCTGACAGTCACAGAAGTACTTATATCCACAAATAAAATCCAGTGCCCTTCGCTAATAGCAACAGACAGATGGTAAAAAGTAAGATTGTGTGTTCTCTGGTTGGAATATATACAGTAAAAGCCACCAAACACTGTAAAATTTGCATTAAAAAGCATAATCTAGTATTCTTCTCTCAAATATCAGTGGTTTATGGATCCTCAGTTCCAGTTCTCAATGGGCACCAACTAGCAACTTTTTGTCGCTATCCTAGTATGATCACAAGTGGGTGGAGCTGCTCTTATTTTGCTGGAATGTGGCACCACTGGTTTATACTAACCAAAATACTCTCATTAGAAACTCATTGTTAGACAAGGAACATTTTGAGGGATTAATTGCTTGGGGACTAAATGAGCAGATTCTACACATTTGTGTAGTTTACAATATAAAATATGGTAGGCAATACGGTTGTATTTGTAACTTAAGTGTAAATATATGGTGCCATATTAAGGCACAAGTGAGCTGCATTCTAATGACTTTCCATTGAACACTCTACAGACAACCAATGTTGTTAGTCCCTTCCAGTTACAGGTGAGGAGTGTAGCCTCTGGTGTGTGGCTATATCACAGACATTGTTTTGTCTCATTTTTTTCTCCTGTTGGCAACAGCATAAGAGACTGATACCTACATTTTATAATATTTTTGCTGTTTATTTAACACAGGAAATATAGTGCCATTTACATACACTAGTCTAGTTAAATCTAGGTGTTGGCAACTTGGGGTGGCTGTATGAAATGTCTGTAATATGATAATTAACCTTTGTTTTTAAGTGATACCAGATAGCCATAGAGTATTTAAGCTTACCAGCCTATCATGGCATTATTACAGAACTCCAATAGCAGGGGTAGTCAAAGTAAAACAATTAGTCCAGTAAGGGGGGTGGATCATTTCAACTCGTAGCAGCAGTCCAAAAAGGCTACTTTTTGCCTAATGTTGCTTTTCTCTGACACTATTTACAATTTCTCTCAATGGGCAATGTCCAGTTTTAGGATTGCATTAACAAAACTTACCAAGGACTGGAAGCACTGCTATCAACAAGGCAATGTAAAACTTATTTTGCATGTAAAAAACTATACACAAAGTAAAAAATGCTAGGAAGCACCTAACACAATGGTGTATCTCAACTTCTAAACAGTATGTGTAGATACTTTACACCTAACAAATACAT
Source organism: Xenopus borealis (assembly GCA_024363595.1). Classification (NCBI taxonomy): domain Eukaryota; kingdom Metazoa; phylum Chordata; class Amphibia; order Anura; family Pipidae; genus Xenopus; species Xenopus borealis. The sequence continues at coordinate 83,411,182 of CM044447.1, read as the reverse complement.
TGGTTCATCTTTTAAAGTGCTTATTATATTTGAACATTGTATAAAACACCCAAAATAATAAAATATGTTGGGAGATCCCTAGTCTGTGATTGGTCACATTAGCCTCAAACAGTCATTATTATTAAGCCAACAGATAAAATTAGAAACAAAGACAAATTACCCACTCCCTACCCACTGTGTAATGCTGTGTAACTGAATTGTCCTGGTAGATGGGTTTGTGATACTATTTCAGACACTACTAACAGTACACTTGGAATGAACTGCCTATCTCCCAAACCTTTTATGGTCAGAAACTGAAAGTACTATGGACCCTGGGTGACATTTTATGCTCTGTTTCCATAGTAAGATTGAATGTACTTTGTTAGGGTTTGGAAATCTGAAAAGACCTTTTTTTCTGTAGAGATCAGAAACAATATGTAAAAAAAACTTATTTAACCAAAAGTGAATCATTTACATTATATGTCAGGAAAAGGGTAAGTGCAGTAATTCTTCATGTGCAGTTCTTCATAACAGCCAAGTCCAATAATGAGCTATTGAAAGGGGTGCTCACCCCGAACAATGTGCGAAGAGAACTCGTAGCGGTCCTGGCTCCGGTGGCCACAAATGTTGCATTCAAGTGGGTCCCTGTACCCATGGCAGCCCATGTGGATCGTATACATAACATGGTCAAGAAACAGCACCCGACAATGCTCACATTTAAATGCCCTAATCTGCTCTCCTTCACTATTAAAAACTCTGTAGACATCCTTGGAGGAACCCAAGCTGGACTTTGTGGCATCTAATGGTTTGCCATCTTCCTTGGGATACACTGAACTTTGCTTTCTCTTTGAATTTAAGGCATGATTGCCCTGGTAGGATTGCCGGTCCTCGTGGCTGCTTTCTGAGTCAGTAGTATCAAGGCAGCTGTTGCTGGGTGATGCCTCCCTCTCCTGAGGGTGGTTCTTTGGTCTAATAAGGGAGATTGGGCCATCTATGTTGTTATCATTGCTGTCTGATGTCTCCCTGCTGGTGGGTCTCTCCATTCTGGCTGGATGATAGACCTGAGAGTAAAGTGAACTGACAATTGGTGGAACCTCAGGCATGGCAGCTGCTGAGTGATGTATGAGAGGCCGCAATGCATCTGCTCCCAGGTATGTTATAGCATTGTTAATAGCCTGATCCATCATTTGTGACTGGATTATTTCTGCCTCTTTCTCATAGGCCATATCAAAGTGTATATCAGGATATCCATATCTCATGAGCTTCTCACCTAGGGAAATAAAAAAATTCAAATGAAATAGAATTCCAAACTGGAAAGAGAAAATCTACATTCTATACCATCTGTAATAAGTTCATGTATTACAATACATAATGTATAGCATGTCTCTGGCTAATTTTTATGACCACTCATTAACTCTCCAGTGCCCGCTGTAATCTGTTGTTACCACTACATGCAATATCTTCTAAAGGTATTCCAAATCTTATCTTAAACACTCCTTGGATAAAACCATTTCCTGTGTGCCAATTCCCATTGCTCTGTCCCAATGATGAAAATGTGAGCAAATAAAAGGGGCGACAAACAACAGCGGGCCTAGGGGTACCATCTATGTAAATCTGGCCCTGAATGGAGAGCACTATAATATAGCAAAAAGCAGCACAGTATATTATAGTTAATTCAGATACATTAAACCCAAGGCACCCCATACATGTAGCCCATTATTTTCCAATATTGGGTTTGTAAACTAAAGAAATACAAATGAGTTGGTATTGCATAAAGAAATCTGTTTATAGATAGGTAATTGATTGCTCAAGAGTTTTCAGTATATAAGTTTACAATATATACCAAATGCATTAAAGGGGTGGTTCACCTTCACATCAACTTTTAGTATATGATAGAAGGGCTAATTCTAAGAAACTTTTCAATTGGTTTTCATCGTTTATTTTTAATAGTTTTTTAATTATTTGCAATTTTCTTCTGATTCTTTGTAGCTTTCAAATGGGGGTCACTGACACCATCTATAAACAAATGCTCTGCAAGGCTACAAATAGATTGTTATTGCCACTTTTTATTACGTATCATTCTATTCAGGCCATCTCCTATTCATATTCCAGTCTCTTATTCGAATCAATGCAGGGTTGCTAGGGTAATTTGTACCCTAGAAACCAAATTGCTGACACTGCAAAATAGAGAACTGCTGAATAAAAAGCTAAACAACTATAAAACCACAAACAATAAAAAATGAAAACCAATTGCAAATTTTCTCAGAATATCACTCACTACATTATACTAAAAGTTAACTCAAAGGTGAACAACCCACCACAGTGCAATAAAGGAAAACAGCATACAAGGAAGCAGATACACTGGCTAACGTTCGAGAATCTCCCAAATGTTTTGGCATAAAGCCTTTTCCAATGGGAATTCTCCTTGAAACTGGTTAGAGGGATGGAAGACTTAAATTATGAGGGTAGACTGTCAAGGTTAGGGTTGTTTTTTCTGGAAAAAAGACACTTTAGAGGGGACATGATTACACTTTACAAATACATTAGAGGAGATTATAGATAAATAGCAGGGGACCTTTTTACCCATAAAGAGGATCACCGCACCAGAGGCCACCCCTTCAGATATGTTGCTAAATAATACACTTTGTAGACGTGGAGGCCTTCTGGGGTCTGAATGAAACCAGGTTGCATGTAGCGAATGTTGCATGAGCATGTTGGGAAGGTATAGGCCATGTAGAGGTTTTGACCCTTACTGTCACTGACACTAAAGTTGAATATTTGAGGCATGACAGAAAAGGAGCTGCAGCATAATTGGAAGGTGTAAAACAATATTTATGTACTTCAAAAACAACCAAATAAGAATGGAAGGCTACCACCATTCCTCATACACTGTCAGGAAAACGTGCTAGTTGAAACTGGATTCAAAGTAATGTTTACACAAAATAACCTAATGTGCTCAACTGTAGAGCTAGCTGCATATCACTGAGGGCTTTATGCAAGATTCCAATGGAAAAACAATTCAATTAAATAAAAAATACTTTCTAGCATTTCCTAAAAAACATTTCTGCCCTGGCTACAAGGTCAGGGTAACTTACAAGGAGTACATAGAATGAAAGATGAATATTAGTAATGCAAGCAGGGATGCCCTTAGTGATGGAGCTAAATACCATGCATCCATGGCCAATTATCTTTGATGCAACCTTTGATACTGCTGTTGAATTACAGCCAGGCCTGGCAGTTGTATCACTGGGAAAAACTTTACTGTTCCTCTGCATAGAACTGTTTGTTCTGTGGGGTCACATATGGTCCCCCTGAATGCAATCCCTGAAGATAGCTTTAGATCCAAGCACACATTGTGTCCACGGTCTATGACAGGGTAAATATGGCTGTTCATGTTATATATTTTATTATACTATGTTTACATATACTTGGTTCCTCCCAGACCATACCAAACAGCAGACTTTTCAAGTCATATTGAGATGTGTCAGAGACAAGTGAAGGGTTAAAGGAACAGTAACATCAAAAAAAAAAGCAATAAAGTAATAAAAATATAATATAGTGTTACCCTGCACTGGCAAAATTGTGTTTGCTTCTGCGACACACTATATTTATATAAATAAGCTGCTACATAGCAATGGGGGCAGCCATTCAAAGAATCAGGTTACCTGGTGTTATCTGTTATCCACTATTAAACCTGTGCAATATAGCCTTTTTGAATTTCCAGCATTGCTACACAGCAGCTTGTTTATACGAACTATAGTAGTGTTTCTGACGCAAAAGTATTATTTTTTATCAGTGTAGGGCAAAACTACATTATATTGTCATAGTTTGTAGTGTTACTGTTCCTTTAAGCTGTGCAGTGCTATGTGTGTGTACTATCAGCAGTTTCATTTTTATACTGCAGATAGGGACTTTCCCTGCAGCAGTATCTGTAGTTTAGGCGTTTGGAACATGTAAAAAAATGGATGTCATTTCCTTTCATAGGAAGTAGTGGTTTTGTTGTACTGAATGTGTATTTTATTTACAATTTCTAAGGAATAATACAAAATCAAATTTATAAAAATGCTTATCTTTCGTGTGTTTGTGGTAGAGTGTTATTTGAGTGCTTATGTTAACACAGACAAAACAAATAAATGGCTCTACTTTTACCTAGTTTACTGGCAGCTCCTGGCCTCTGTGTGTTATTACAATACAACTTCCAGCATCATAAAGACCTTTGCCTGTGAGCAAGTTGCAAGGAGTTGTATCTTACCAATAGAATACCCAGCACTGCCCTCAACATTTGCTATTATTAGTATATATAAAGGAATTCCGAGGAGAAAAAAAATCAATGCTTACCCAAAAACTTCTGTGGGGTGGAGCTCTTACGCTTCCCCATGTTGCTGGCAAGTCTCTCTATAACAGCCGGTCTCTCAAATGGCATTAGAGACATGTTGTTTTCCATCATGGTCTCTGGATTCTTACACTCGTCCATAGGAGATGCTACACAGAACCAAAATGTCACGTCAGATTGACACTTTCTTATTAGAAGAAAAATACTAAATGGATTTTCTGTTTCCATCAAACAAGACTCAGATGTCTGTTGACATTCAGTAGGTGATAAGTCTGACCAACAACTACTCTGTCACTATATAAATTAGCATATGGAATGCATTCTGCCACCTCTGCACTTTTTGGGAGTATAATGAAGATCAAGTAGAAAAGGACAAAGTTGCTAAATCGCCCACTGCAGTAACCCATGGTTTAACTACCAATAATGGAAACCATTTCCTGGAACTTGTTGCCGCTGGACCATTGTGCAAAACAAGAATTGCCAGTAAAGTGGCCATAATGCGCCACATGTACAATAACATAGTGCAAGTTAGAATATGAAAACACATGAGTTACTATGAGTTACATATGAGTTACTATGAGTTACTATGAGTTAACTATGAGTTACTGCTCTGGTACAACTCAACATCTGTATCAGTTATCTTTAATGTATACCTGCTTGTCCAAATATGGAACTTAATCTACATAACAGAAAATATTAAAGGGGAACTATCATGAAAAATGTAATATTAGCTTCAGCATACTGAAATAAGAAACTTTCCATAATATAAACAATTAAAAATTCTCTAATAGGGGCAGATTCACTAAAGCGTGAAGCGTCTAACGCTAGCGCTAATTCACCAGCGTGACGTCATTTCACAAATTCACGAACACGATAGACTTGCGCAACTTCGCACCCTTACGCCAGGCGAAGTTGCGCACTGACGAAGGATCGTAACTTTGCAAATTCACTAAGATGAACAATTTCCTTACGCTAGTCTTTACTTTGCCTGGTCAGACCAGACGAAGTTCAATACAATAGATAGGAGGTTGGAAAAAAAACTCTGGCGTATTTTAGCATAGGAGGGTGATAGTCTGAAAAAGATCGATAATTTTTCTGGGGGCTTACCCTCCTTCCCCCCTACATTTCCTAACATATGGCAACACAACTATACAGGGGGCACATGTAGGGCAATAGGACAGCTTTATATAATTTATTAAAGGTTTCCTGGGCTTGTGTAGTGGAATGTAGTGGCTGTAACATATACTTCTATTTTACGCTTAAGTTCCCGCCGTATGCAAATTAGGCATCGCTAGCGTAACTGCGCTCTGCTTGGTGAACGAACGGTAGCGCTACTTTGCTAACGTTCGCCGCCCTGAGTGCAAATTCGCATCTTAGTGAATTTGCGTAGTGCTGGCGAAAATCCGCCTGGCGAAGTGCAGCGAACGCTAGCGAAACCAACGCTAGCGATTTTGCGCATCTTAGTGAATTTGCCCTATACCCTTTCTGAATTAATCAAGTTGATCTTCACTGTTCCTCTCTCGGGATCTGTTTCTCTTCATTCTGTCTTCATTCAGAAGTTGGGTGTCAGATGAATGATCCATTATATGTTATAGGGGGTGCTCCTTTTGCCCAGAAGATGTATTAGCGCTCACTCTATTAAAATCACCAGAAATCATGTCTCTCTACATGCAGGATTTGTGCAAAAGGCAGTTATTTTGTTAGATTTTGTTTGTACTGGAATCAATTATTTGAGTGAGCTCTAATACATCTGCTAGGAATCAAAGCCCCCCCATAAGAAATATTGGATCATTCATCTGACACCCAACTGCTGCAAGAAAAAGTGTGCACAAGGTTCCCTTTTGTACTGTCCTGATATTTCCCTTATTTCTAAAATGCTATTGATTGCAATATTTTCTGAAATATTATAGAATTACTAAATTATATTAATTAGAGAACAAAAAGCAATCTAAATAACCCATAGGTATGTGTATTTGAAAACAGTGAGTCAGAAAGAGATTGGTTGCTATGGCTTTACCTAGGCAAATTCTCCACCTGTCCATCTGTCAAAATACTGAGGCCAACACAATGCTGCCTCACCTGTTAGAGTTATGCTTTCATTTGGGCTACAACCTTGTATATTAACAATAATACATACACAACATATAACAAAGCATCATATATGGGAAACTGAATTTGAAGATATTAAACTGCCAGGACATTTTCCATCACCTTAGGTGCAGTTCATATTATGTTATAGAGTTCCACCTTCTACAATTCATGCCAGGGCAAATCAGCCCAGAAATGAGTGCAACATAAAATAATCTATATATGCTAGGATGTTATTCACAGAATTGTTCCATGTCTGTCTAATACACATACATATGATTATGTAAAAACTGTAAAATGTGAATATCCTCTAAATAATATAACAATCGTTATTTGTAATACAGGTATGGGGACCTGTTATCCAGAATTGTTTAAAAAATAGGTATAGTATTTGGGAAAAAACTGAGAACAAACAGAAACTAAAACAGTGCATATGGATCATTCAAGTCTTTTGAAACTTAATCTCAGTAGAGCAAATGCTTCCATAGCCCTTTGTGGGCCTGTTTACCAAGCAATTTAAATCAAGAGTTCACTATAATAGTGGAGAGCTAAAAAAATCACTTCCCTATCCTTACATTTGCATGAGTCTGGCTGGTGCAGTCAGTAAATGAATAAATGTTCCATGAGAACTGCCTTCAAAATCATAATTCAATGGGGAGAGCACGTTTTCACATCCCCTATTTACTGGACTTATCTTGAATACAGGTGGGCATTTTCCTTTAGGAATCACCATAGGAAGTAGTTTATTCACCCAAGAAAAATGCACTCTTGCATTAGAGTCCTTAAGTTTATCTGGTAGTAAAAGAGTATTTATACACTTAAAAGCACATGCAGTACTGTGAGGAAAGCAAACTTTTTTGCTTTAGTGGTGGTGACACAACAACTCCTAGTATTCTCCCACCTCCTTTAACTCATAAGCTGGTACAAATCTGGCAGTGTAGATCCTCAACACTTAAAGAATGTAATGTGCCTGTAATGGGCGAGGATTCTTAACTATTAATTACCCACATTTCAGGTACAGTATGGCGTTCCTAGCTGCACTGTAATGCAGTAGGTGGCTGAAGATGTCTCTAGAGTTATAGTACAAAAGAGATGGAAGGTAATAGCTTGGCATTCCTGGTGTACTATTTACTGACTGCATTACCCAAACATATGGCAATTGCACTCACCATGGCGAATAATACCTTGGCCGGCCTCCATCCCTACATTTTGCAAGTAGTTGTGACACCGCTCCTTGTGTTCCTCCAAAGAGCTCCTCTGCTTGTAGCTTCGGCCACAGTAGTTGCACTTGTGAGGTTTGCCAACTGTAGAAAGCAAAAAGGATTTGCATTAGAACAAAACAGTTCAACAACTTTACTTCTCAGACTCTTTCTTAGAAATTCTCTAGGGGATTCCTTCTTGAAGAAAGACATAATTTCTGGATATTACAATCTTACTTGAAGAAGAAATCCAGTGGATTATTAGCTGGACAACGTTAAGTTTTACTAGTGCCAGACAATTATGCTGTTGTGCTGCATGTAGTACTTTGCAGTGTTTGTAGGCCTAATAGGCCCCAATTAGAGTGCAAGTTACAGGCATTCTTCTGCTCAAAAAACAGCAGTCAGATTGTAGGGTGTGAAACCAGCTCACACCAGGAATGCTGCAGGACAAACACTCCCTCACCGGCAGGATTTTTTCCTCTCGGCTGGGTCTTAATCCCTCAGGGATATTGCTTAAGCACAACTGAGAGAGATGACACAGACATTTTATTATACAATTTATTTTTTTCTGTGCTTATGTTTGTTAAGAGTCCCCTTGGGTGTTCTGGGCTGCAGCTGCTAAGTGGTACTATGCCAGAACACTGCTTATATGACAAGGCCCTTGGCGTCCTTTAATGAGAAAACATACCAAAGGCTATTTTGATACTAAACTCTATAGTTAGTATAGCTATGGGCATATACGGTTTGTGTGAAAGTGTGGAGGGGTGTGTGTGTGTGTGTGTGTGTATGCTGGGCTTTAATTTGGAGGGATTGAACTTGATGGACTTTGTCTTTTTTTCAACCCAATTTAACTAAATAATCCTATATTACGTACACACTTCAATAATCAGTGGGGACAATATTTTCTATATTGCCACTAACCCTGCTTTAAGTCAAAACAAAAGTTTTGTTAGACTTGTTAGACACTGTAATCTTCACTTTGAGGCTCTACAACTATTGCTGAGCTATAATTACAGCACTTCAGTGGCAGCCATGCTAGAAAATATGGTTTAGTATGAGACTGGGAGTCACATGTAGAAGGTAGTTTGTGGAGGGCCCATGATTATACAACGGCTAGTTGGGTCCTGGCATATGCACAATATCAAAACTCAATAGATAACATGATCAAGTAGGGGGTCATTACTGCACTGCACTCTTCAGCTGTATGCAGGAAAGTGAAAAGAACATGGTTACCCTATACATATCACTAATGTGTTCTGTATCTAAACCTTGATGGACTGGAATCTCAGGTGTAAAATAATGTTTTAATCCATCTGTTTATCTTTTCCATATATAGGTGCATGTGGGCCTTCACTGGTTTAGTTATATCACATGGCTCACCCACAAAGACTGATTGGTAAGTGGCAGAACTTGTTTTTAAGAATATATGATCACACAGTTAGAATGAGCGATTTTGATAGCCAGTTCATTGCCTTTAGCAAAATCGAGCATTATTCAGATTTTTTTACTGACATGTGCTATATAAAATCCAATGCACCCACACACAAACACATATTGTGAATCCCCACTTCCATGCTAAGGGGCTATAGCTCCCAGCAACTGGAAAGATACATTATATATGTATTATACAGGTCTGTGGTTATCGATAACAAAACCCAGGAACACCTAAGAAAATATGGCTTGTACTCAACAAAATGCAATCTGCATCCGCAGTCCACATACACTACTATTATTAACATGTATTTATATAGCGCCAACATATTTTGCAGCACTGTGTGTACAGTGTACCCTGGTTTGTATTTTTATCAAATGGTGTATTCTGTGTCATGAAATATAAACATAATCTAGCAAATGTTATAGTTGTCCTAGAATTCTAGTATTTCACTGACAGAGGTTTAATTGAAATAAGAACAGTAGTAATAAACACCCATTTAATACATAAAGTTTTTAGCAAAAATAAAAATAGCTCAGTGCTCTCGAAACTAGGGTGGCCACAGACGCAAAGATAATATTTTTTATATTCTAATCAGTCCTGATCTTTATGGCCTAGATATATGCAATGAGATGAAGGTATGAACAACTTACCAGAGTGTGTTCTGAGATGGCCGGTAAGTGCATCTCTCCTCCGACACGCATAGCTGCAGAATGGACATTTAAAAGGTTTCTCCCCAGAGTGTAACTTAATGTGGCGAAGAAGGTTGCCCTTTTGAGTGAACGATGCTCCACACTGGTTACAGTGGAATGGCCGCTCACCTAGGTAGACATAAAACCAGGGCCCTTAAAAATGGCAAGTGGGACACTGAAACAAAACCACAGTTTAACAGGTGAAGGTTCAATCCAACCTACAGATAAAGAATAAGCCAACAAACTGATGATCCCTTTGAACGCAAATCATTTTAGTGAGAGCTGTAGATTACAAAAGTAAATATCACTTATTGGACTAGACTTTGCAAATTGTATAGACTTTCGTGTCTAATAGAATGTTTACATCACATACTTGTATATATATGTGATTCCTAAAGCCAATTAAAAGTTGGTCCAATAAAAGGTAACATACAATAGAAGTTTTGTTTCTGCTTTTAAGAAAGGGAAACTGAGGTTAAGCAGCCTTCTTTCCAATAGCAACGCAATGAAAGCCACCTGCCTTATTGAAGAGAGGATACATTACATATGTCTAGTCAGTCCTCTGCTCCAATAAGGTGTTGACTTGTGTCTTTAACTAAATGCCTGAAGAATCAGATTGTCATATTACCTGAAGTATTGCAAGCACACCAAACAGACATGTGTCATATTCCAAGGGGTCAATAAGGTAATACAAATAAATTACTGTCATCAATATTTTATAACATTCTCTCATAGCCTTTCAATAATACTCATCCGTTTTCCTCTATACAGATGTCCAGAAATGGCCAGTCTGTGGACCTGAATTTTTACTGTTCTGCAGCTCCCACAATTCCTTAAAACTCCTATTTCTATTTAGTTGTTAAGGCATTGTGGCAGTAGTTCATCAATCACTGGATGGTTTTTTGGGTTTGACATTCACTCAAATGACATTCACTCAAATGAAATGGTAAACCCATAGCTAACCTTAGGATGGCTGCCACAAACATAGCTGCCTGAACAAAACTAGGGTACAACACTAGTGATACACCATGACTCCACAACTAATCTGCAGACAAATCAAGAGGAAACTGTAGGGTGGAGATACTTCTTTGCTTTCAAGCTACACCTTTAGTTCTCCATTGCTGGGAATATTAATTAATCAACAGCCATAAAGTTAGGACCCCTGCTGCTAAGAGGGCAATGGTTTATATATAGATAAACTTTCAGAAGTGTCAACATTTATGTCAGAATGAAAGGTCAATGGGTTGGACAGTGCTGGCAGGATCCATCTTTTTCTAAATGCAGTAGGTGTCATCTTCTTAAACACCTGTATCATTTTATTTCTGTGAATTCTTTATTTATTGCTTTCCAGTTGTTAGATGTTCAAAAAAAAAAAAAGTGGGTGAGTTGATGCAGAATGGCATTTTCAAGAAGTCTACATCTTAAAGGGGTGGTTCACCTTCAAGATAACTTTTAGTATGTTATAGAATGGCTAATTCTAAGCAACTTATCAACAGGACTTCATTATTTTTTTTTATAGTTTTTGAATTATTTGTCTTCTTCTTCTGACTCTGTATTGTTAAAATTTGTATTGTTATAGCTACTTTTTATTTCTTGTTCTTCTATTCAGGCTTCTTCTATTCATATTCCAGTCTCTTTTTCAAATCAATGCATGATTGCTAGGGTAATTTGGACCCTAGCGACAAGTTTGATTAAACTACAAACTGGAGAGCTGCTGAATAAAAAGCAAAATAACTCAAAAACCCCAAATAATAAAAAATAAAAACCAATTGAAAATGGTCTTAGAATATCACTCTCTACATCATACTAAAAGTTCATTTAAAGATTAACAACCCCTTTAAGTACACATTTTGAATATATATATATATATATATATATATATATATACATACATGTTTCTGGCTCTTTGTTTGTATAAAGGAATGCTTCAACTTTAGTACCTCTAACAATGATATCTGCTCCTTAAAGATGGCTCTTATTTTTATAGAAATCTATTTAATTGATAAAGTTGGCACATCTGTTTCCTATAGAGGTTCCAAATGACCATGGCAAGCCAGTGTTAATTTGCATCTGAATTTGCTTTAAAGTTCTTTTCTTTTAGTTTAAAGTTTGTGTCTGGAAAAGCGTTGTATTTGCTAGAATATCATGCATCCTTGGCACACTCATATAAATATAATTCAAAGCAATTCTGCAGCAGATCATGATCCTATCACAGAATATACAGAAATAGTACTACTTTACTATAAGGGACACATGCAGCCCCCTTCGTTTCCAAGCTCATAATGATTTGCAGTGCATGCATGCTAAAACACTCAATTTAGAAAGTAAACATGCCACTGTGTATGCCACATTATGGCATCTTGTCTGTTCTCTATAACTCCTTCTTCCAAATAACAGTATTTATTAAACAGGTTTCTTTAGAGATGGCCTTTATTTGGTATTAGCCATACATAATACATTGCTATACAGTGTAGCATGTTTATTTCAAAGAGGTGTACATTGCTCAAAGCTACTTCAAATGCAGTGCACACCCTTGTAAAATATCACCGTGAAATGTTACAAAATGAGGTTTAAATGAAATAATGTTTAAAATGATTGGTGTGTTTGATTAGGAGTTGGGCTTCTATGGACTGAATGATAGGACTCTTCCCTAAACATTTGGAGAGGTTTTTGTGGCTTCAGAGCAAGCAAAGCTCAGAGAATGTTAACCTTCCTTTACCACAAATGACATCACAACCTTCTAGTCTTCAAACACGTGCAGTGTTTAACATTCTTTGGTTTAGTTTAACAAAGGGTGTAACCTGCTTTTAAAAGTTGATTATATGAAGCAGTAACAGGCAATAGTATCAGGTAATATTAACATCAGATGCTACAGGCAATTTGGCTTCAGGCTGCTTACCCGTATGACTCCTTTTATGGACCATTAGCACATTGGGGCCAATGCAAACCATGCCACAGACGTCACATTTCAGTTTACCATTCGGCAGCCGGATGCCACCATCAAGTGGCATGTCCTGACTGCTGCGGCTGTCTGAAATCCCATTAGCATCAATCAGGGGCTCTTCTAGACCACTCTCATCATCTTGTAACAAAAGCGGTGTGTCTCGACGAAGAGGCTTCCTCTCTCCTTCATCATCACTTTGCATCTCCATCTTCACTGAGTTTGCTGAAAGAGTCAATATTTTATAATTTACAAAATAGTGTCTGATAACTATCATAATTCTAATTAACTGTTATTATATATGGGCTATTACCAATAACAGTTACAGAGCAAATTATATTCTGTATTACATTATATCCTCAGTTGTGTGCTAATGCAAGATGATGGAGGAATGATGCACAAAATTATCAAGTTATAAAGTACTAATGTACTGTTTAGAATTTAGGGGCAGATTTACTAAATTCACATGAATAATTCGATGAATTATAATTAAATTCGAATCTTCGAATATGCAAATTAGGCAAATTTGATCATCTAATATTCGAATTTGAATATTCTAATAAAATTTTATTTGAATATTAGACGGTCGAATTACTTCCTCTTTAAATTTTTATTCGACCACCTACTTGGACAGAACCAAGCTACTGAATTGGGAATCATTAGTTTAGATCGAATAAAAAACATTCGATCAATTAAATTGTTTGAATCGATCCATTCGAATGATTGATTGATCAAATTTTTTTTATTCAATCGATTGAATTGCGTTAAAATACTTCAAATTCGATAGTCGAATTCGAAGGATTTTACTTCCCTTTTATTCAAATTTTTTTTAATTCGAAATTCGACCAATGATAAATCTGCCCCTTAGTGTTAAAAAAACAAATCAGAAGTCATTGTAGTAAATATGGTTATCGGTCTGTTGCCTGAAAAATTAAATGGAAACAATGTGAATATAATGGTGAGAGGTAGTGATGGGCGAATTTATTCGCCGGGGCGAATTTGCGGCGAATAAATTGGCGAAACGCCAGCGAAATTTCGCCAAAAAAAAGAAGTCGCGCGTCGTTTTTGACGCGACGCGCCGAAAACAACGCGACGGCAAAAGCGTGCCACGACTCGTTTCACAAATCTTTCGCCAATTTGCGAATTTCACTGGAAATTCCCGAATTTTTCGCCGAAGCGAAACTGGGGAGATTCGACCATCACTAGGTCAGGTATAAAAGGTCATGTTCCAGTTCCATTAGAATCCAATCTGCATTACTCCAGCAAAGGAGTTAGCCTCAAAAGAGGTCATTAAATATCTTTCCATCACATCCTATGTAAAAAATGCAAGATCTGAATTAAAGCAACAGATACAAATAATTTACAATGGAATAAGAACACTTGGAGCAGTTTATTAAGGTCTGAGTTGTGTTTTCGAGTTGTATTTTTAGGTAAAAACTCAAATTATTTGATGTAAAAAAAAACTTGAATATCTATTATACCCCGACCCTGGAAATAAATTGAATCCAAAAATATACCATCTAAAACTAGTCGAGATCATGTATGAGCCATTGGCAGAGGTCCCTTGAGCAATTTGAAGATGATAACAACCTGTTTGATGTTCGAGTTTTCTCGGAGGGTTTTGCTCAAATAATTCTAGTGATTCGAGTTTTTGGGTTGCTGGACTCAAACTCACAGAATGAGGTTATTGCCATTGCTATTTGAGTTTTTCCTTAAATAAGAAACCATTCAAGTTTCAAGTTCATTCGAGGAAAGAAAAAAAACTTATCACTTGACCTTTGATAAATAACCCCCTAATTTGTTAAATAATAACTAATTTTATTTGAATGACAGTTCTACTCAGTAAATGCCAGAATAGTTCTCAGTGGATCACGGAGATGAATCTTCAAAAAAAACAAGTTTGTTCGCTTATTTAGTTTCCCTATACAGGGAAAATAGTTAAAAAATAGCTTACGGTAAAAAGGTGTATGCTCTGTGGAAAACTCCCACAGAAATATTCTATCAGTAGCACCAAGTTTGTAAATTACTCATAGTTAAATGTAAAAAAAATAAAAGAAGGTCCTTTTTGTATTTCAAAGTTTTAACTTCTGCTCTGTTATCTACATGCGGCCTTTATCTGTTGCCTTTCCAATTCCTCATGGTGTGGTCAAGAAAGCGCTGTAATGCAAAATAAAACTGTATGATAGACCAAAGTAAAAAAAGAGAAAAGATGCAGATTTTTCAAAAGTGCAGATTAAGTGAAAATTGTGTGTATCTGCATACGCAGCATTTTCAATTTCTGGAGTTAGTGCTGCTTTAATCACTTATACCAGACAGTAAAGCTAAGCAAGGAGAGATGACAGATAAATGTCAAATGTATCAATTAACCCCTTCATTTTATATTCCACTCTTGGTGCAACCAAGCAGTTTAGACTTTCAATCAAAACCACGCATCGGTAAATGGACAGAATGCCTTTTCCAGACTGAATGCAAAACAAACAATGAGTCCCTAGATCCTGGCTCAAAAAGCAGTGCCAATTATGTTTACATACAGTATGTGGCTGAATGGAATTTAGAGTATGATAGAAGGAAACCAATCAAGAATAGGGAACTAAGGAAATATAATACACAATAGCCATGAATATTCTGTAAATGTTTTCCTTATAAAGGGCTCTTAGTGATGCTATCAATTATAATCGTTGCTTAGTGATGCCATTCTGTCACATGACTCACTGAAACGTGTGTATTATAATAAATAATGTACCTCCTGATATGAGATTACTAGAAGTCACCTCAGAGTTCCATGACCTGAACTTGGCCTTTGGGCTTTGTGCTTTTATGGTCATGGAACTCCTCTGTGAGTTATAATATCCATATGTTTTACAACACGGGGTACATAATTCACAATTCTTTGGCTCAGTAAAATAGTCCAGTATAGACCCCAAAAATCATAAATACAGCACTAATTTCTCTCTTTGGCTTGTTAAAATTGCTTGGCTCCTGACAGGGAAAGCAGCAATATTATGACTATGAAGATTCTCATTCATTCAGGTCATGTTATATCTAACACAAGCAACTCAAAACAACTGGCCTTGCTGAGAAATGTTAATGAAGACGTTCCACTGCTCATTCGAGCAGGTTCTTTAGTTCAACTGACTGGTGTAGTGGAGTTCTCAGCATATGTTACTGCTAAAGAAATACATGTTGATAATATAGACTCTTCCAACAATCCAATCACAATGGCACATTGTAACTCTTCAAAGAGGTGACATCTGAAGTTTACAGAGGTGTTGATTCTGTGTAGTTACTGTGATAGGATTACCAATGTGTCATGCAACTCCTAGACACAGGTGTTACCTGTGAAAGTTGAATGGATGTGTGGATAGTTCTGAAACCGCTGGGGTACAGATGTTAGAACAGCATTTTATGTAGCAGACAGGTGGTGTCGAAGGCCCCCGCCTCTGTTCAGGGATGGTTTCTCCACCTTAACATAAATCAATTCTTTCACACCTCTTTCAAACCAGTGGTCTTCTTTATCCAAGATTTGGACATTGCTATCTTCAAATGAGTGTCCCTTGTCTTTTAGGCGTAGAAAGACAGCTGAGTCTTGCCCTGTAGAGTTCGCCCTCCTATGTTGATCCATTTGCTTAGTGAACAGTTGTGTTGTCTCCCCAATGTATAGATCAGTGCACTCATTGCTACACTGGACTGTGTATACCACATTACTTTGTTTTCCTTTAGGAGTTAGATCCTTTGGGTGTACCAGTTTTTGTATCAGTGTGTTGCTAGGTTTGAAATACACAGGGATGTGGTGTTTGTTGAAAATCCTCCTGAGTTTCTCCGACACTCCAGCTACATATGGGATGACTATGTTTCGCCTACTATGTCTCTCCAGATGGTTATTTCTTTTGATGTTCTGAAAACCATTCTTGTTGTCAAAGAGCTTAAAGGGGATCTAGGCGTTCTGAAAGAAATATCCATTTGTCTTACACATTTAAAAAATATTTCTATTTTACCTTCAGACACAGATTTTCATGGCCTGCATGCTTGCTACAAATTACCTGAGCCGAAAACTAACTGTAATATAAAGATGTGTGGGAGAAAAAGATACATCTCTGTCCATTCATTGGTTACTGTAAGCTAGCCCTATGCTTATGTGTGAGCCAGGTATTGTAATTGCAACTCTAGGGGTAGATCTTGCCTTAATCATACAGGTCCTCTTAGGAAAGCAAAGGATTGCAATTTACATCTAGATATCTATATATTAACATAGACAAGGTCTGTCACGAATACTTGCTTCATTATTCTAATTGTAATTGATTAAAAAAAGCTTAATGGCTGCTATCATTAGTTGGAAATAGGTAAACTCTTCCCATGTTATCATATAATAATAATTTACATGGTATAAACAAAGGATGTCAAAAAACAAGCCAGACAACTGGTGATACAAAGGTTCAGGATATGTAGCTAAAATAGTAGTAGTTAGAAAGGGCACTCTCACATGGTAATGCCGAATAAATTAATTCTGCATTTATGTAAAACAAGTGAATGAACATTAGAGCAATAGATAGCCTAAACAAAACACTACACATTTTCCACAGGAGACATAAGAAAACAGATTAAATTTAAGATAAATCAACTTGGTTCCTTCTTGGTTAGCTGTGCAAGTTTTTACCTTCTACAGATTCTTACCCGCAAAACTGCTTCTTGCTGCCCCTTGCACTTTTGCATTTTGGCCAAAATAGCTGGCAGATATATGCCACAGCCTATTTACCTGGCTCCTTGTGCTCTCTATATTTGTGTCCACAAATAAAATTGCAGAATCCACGCAAGTCCACAAACTAGGGGAGTCTGACCTCACGCATCCCCATCTTTCAGATGAGCTTTTCTCCATCCTTCCACTTATAGATCCTGCCGTCAGTGCTTGTTATGTGCCTGTATCCTCTCCCACAGGGATGGAACGGCGAACAGCAAATCTCCATAGAGGATAAATGCTGCAAGAGGGATCTCCTCTTTGCTGTGCAGAAAGCATCTAAGTTACACAGCAAAACCAATGATGAACTCCTGAGCATGTAATAACCACAGCAATATAATACAAGTGGTCTTGGATGTACTGTGTGTTATAGGGCATTCACTCAAACCAAGGGTGATATGCAGAAGTTACCTATTTTATTTTATTGTACACGTTCATGGATATAAAGTATAAAGCAATAAGTGATTAGAAGACTGAATCCAAAGAAATATACACTTTGGTCATGGATAAATACAAACTGGCCTTTCAAGTCTGATTGCTTAGAACTCATTGCCTGCTTTTCTTATGGCAACAGAATTAATACAAGACTTTTCAGTCATCTCTCTTCACCATTACCCCTTCTACAGCTGCACAGTTCCATGAACATAATATATGCTTACAGAGGGATCTGCAATTGGTTCTCTCAGTGCAACCTCTCTGTGACAAAGTATTATTATCATCCTTTATTTATACATTGGTGAAAAGAATACACAGTATAGTTACCCACCAAATTATTTTATCAGCAATATCAGCATACAGGCCTTGCACCATTATGAAATATTTAATTTTGAAGTGTACCAGACATTTTTAAGTAAAACTTAGTTCAGCTTCTGTAATATGTGATTTTTCGTTCTCCCAGGTTCTTAATATATTTGGGTCCCTGGATAAACATAGGGGCTGATTAACTCCGTGGAACCAATCATTAAATAGTTCATGATAGTTTGAGAATTAACAGTTTATTATCCAGTGTGAAAAATAATTGTCAATTTCACTGCATGCTATTTTTGATTTGGCAAATGTGAATTTAGTGTTAACTTTTTTTAGGTAAACTATCAAAAAAAAACAACTGGGAATTCCTCAGGATTACACAGTTCAATCTATAACAAATTAGTCCCAATCTTCAGTTACGCCAAAAGGACTGGGTCTTTAAATGTGATCCTTTGCTAATTTAAGTAGAGAAAATGTTATATGTTGAAGCTGCTAAGAATAAGGGTAAGGCCCATGTAGTTCTTAGTGGTCAGCAGAAGACCACTTATTCTGCAGCAGAAAAGCGTCCAAACATATCTTGTAATGCAGAGGAGTGGGAATATTTGCCTGTGGTAGAAGACATCTTCTGTACGTGACAAGTCTGTAATTGCCCTAACTGTTTAAAGCATATCAGGGGTGCAATGCAAGTCTATAATTCTGGTAATCACTCTCCTGTTAACTAACTGCCTTCCCCCAAACTGTGGTGTTATATGTAGGTGATATCTGGCATCAAGGGGTTATTTACCAAAGCGAGAGAGAGAAGACCATTTTTGTTTCATTTATGGTTTCACAACCTCTTTGATAAGGGAATGTGACACCCATATCATCATTATGAAAGTGCTCCCTATCAGTCTGTCCTTGCCCTATTTGAGCAATCCTCTTAGTAACTGTCTCTTCCTGAATTCACACAGTTTATTTGGTAAGACGACTCTTAAAGGCAATTAGAATGCTGGGTAACAACACTGTTCTTTACAATTCTGTACAATCAGGAGCAAAGAAAGGTACAGTATGAACAACGATGAACCCTGTATTTGTTCTGCCCTTGGATACTTTACAGTTGATTGTTTACTGGGCCACAGGGAACAACAGATACTTTTAAATGTTCTAAATACAAATAAAATTAGTTTAGGTTAAGATAATCTGGAGCATATCAGCCAAAACAGATAAAGCATAGTGTACAGATGAAGCCACTTTGGATTGTGCGTTTGACACAGAATAACTTAACTCAGACTTCCCATTTAACTCACTTAGCACAGAATATTGTGTCACAGCATCCCATCCAATTGAAGAGTTCACCATTGAAAACAATGGTGCTTTGGTATGCTAATGAAAAGGTTAAATGCATTAAATGAGTTAAGATGACTTTAGATAACACAGTTTCTTCAATTAACCCTGAGTCACGACGCATCTAGCACACAAATCCAAGTGGCTGCATCTGTATGTGGTGTCTAATGTCTATAGTGTGCAGTAGTCAGTACAGGTTTTATTCAAAGAAAAGTATGGAGCCATTATACAGCTCCTGGGCCAGGAAAAACAACAAGAACATCTAAATCCACTTGACCACTCCACATTTGGACTGTAAGCTGAGCTACAGGACTAAAATTAAAAATTGTAGATCAACTTGGCAAAAAAAGTGTGATTATGAAAGTATGAGGCATCTACATAATGTTTCATGTTTTCGCCAGTCAAAGGAGATCCAACCTCAAACACATTTCCCAGACCCCAGCAAAAATGCATGATAAATTGTATGTGTACAAAACAAAGTCCAAACTCTAGCAGTGTGTTAAAGCCACAACATTCAGGAGCAATGCGGAGCTGTTTAGACAGAGCCTGTCGTGCGAACTAAAACCTGGAGGCTTCCACGGAATACTGAGGTCAATTCTTGTGGGAATGTTGCCGAGCCTGTACAAGAATTAAGTGCTTCAGCTCCAAGGGTTTAAACAAATAAATACTTGGCAGTTCAGCTACTTACTGCCAATTTATAGCTTGGAAATCAAAAGCCAGAAGCAATGTACTACTTGACAGAATGGTGGGAGTATTCCTTAAACGAAATTTCTTCTAATTTCTATGCAAGTTCTCTCATCTTATATACTGTATGAGGGAAGTGAGGCAAAAAAGTATAGGTTTGGCCTAGGATGTTAAATCTCATGTTGAACCAGCTACAAGTCACTTTATGCTCAACATAATAAACATTGGAAAACATTGTAGTTCCAGTTTAGTTATAGGAGGCTTGATAATTGTGATTATTGCACAAAGCAGATCTCTTTCTTCTCTGGTGTCATAAGAAAACAGAATTAGAAAACCAAAGAAAAACAGTTTGAAAACCAATGTAACCAACTTACCAAGACTGAAATTAACACATAGGGCTGCTCACTAGCTGGCATCTAACCACATTTGGTGGTCATGAGCACATAATCTTGGAAAGGTACCTCTCATCAAACTGATTTAAACATAAATCGTTTTAGCTATTCTGATTTGTAACAGATATATTCTTGCTCTAAAAATGTGAACATTCGACCAGGGACCAGGTCTTTATACGCACATCTTAAAATCAATGAGATTTTATAGAACACACCTCCGATATGTTGAATATGAACTAACTTTCAAACAGAGATTGTTACAGAATAAATATCGAAACACATGAACAGAATATATAGGTATGAGATCCCTTATATGCAAACTTATTATCCAGAAAGCTCTGATATCTCCCATTTTAAAATAGGCTTTCCTTTTTTCTCTGTAATAAAACAGTACATTGTAATTGATGCTAACTAGCTGCATTACTCAACAATTACGGCAACACATTCCTGTCGGATTTACTAAGGGGCAGATTTATCAAGGGTCGAATTTCTAGGCTTAATAACCCTCAAATTCGACTCTCGGATTTTTGATAAGGTAAAACGCAATTCGATTTATCGAACGATCGAATATAAAAAATTCAATTGATCGATAAAATCGATCAAAAAAATCATGGGAGCTTCCCATAGGATTCTATAGCAATTCGGTAGGTTCAATCCGGCAAATTTTTAAATTGAATTTTTCTTAAAGGGACAGTACTTCGAAAATTTTCGAATTTAATCAATGCAATTTTCACTTCGAATCAATAAGACCCTTGATAAATCTGCCCCTTAATGTTTAGATAATCTTTAGTAGACTTAAGGTATCCAGGTTTCGGAAAGTCCTTTTCCAGAAAACCCGAAGTCTCAAGTATTTCAGATAATAGATTCTATTTGTGTTCCCAGTATAGCCCCATATGTAGTCTTGGTATGTTTGTTAGCTCACAAACTTTGAGTGGAGCCTAATAATTTTCAAAGTAGAACTACAGCTGAATATCCAGACTCATCACTTCAGCACAGTCAGTAAAGTCCCCAATGTCTCATTAGCAATTTGTAATTCAGAGGGGACTGAAAACACAGAGATCTACATGTGAAGTAGCATTTTACAGGAAAATTGGAGAATATCCTTTAAAATTAGTTTGGTTTCCATTTATATTGGATGGTCTAATGATCCCCTCCAGTGATGGGGAGACTGGTCACTCTTCTCCCAACACAGAGAAGATCCTATAAGAACTGAAGAATCCCTGAGGTTTAGTTAAAAAGCCAAACAACTGCAAATGCACTGTACTTCCATGCGTATCGATTTTTACTTGTAAAGTCTGCACACAATATTTCCTACCATTTCTCTCACAAAAGAATATTTTAAAGTTCTTTTTGTGTGCAATTTCAACATATTTGTGTAAGATGGAAAAGGGTGATAAGTAATGATAAAGCTATATTTTCACCACTGAAATAGAAAGATCCCTCCCTTACATGAAACCGTGACCACTAAATAAATGCCATAATCTACACAGGAAGCATGATGATGAATTTATTAAGAATGATAATAATCTCCTGAAGTATCCCAACTGTCTGGAGTTACACAGCAAATTAAGAGTTGTTGCCAGCAATAAGAAGCATCTTTATTCAGTGGGGCATTATCCACCATGGGCCGTGTGCAGAGAATACAGGGTGCATTTATTTAGTACAAATACTGTATAGCCACTTAATATTCACAATAATTTTGCTTTGGTTCAATAGTAATGTCTGCTACATGAATTCAAATATTAAACCAGTGTATTGCTGCATAACACAAATTGCTAGTTTTAGGAGTGGTCTAAGTTGTGGATCTTATAACATGGTAAAAAGAGGAGCTATACAGTAGTTCACTACAGCACAAGGAAGGAATCTTACATGTAAAGTATATTTGGAATTATAAATGTGTATATATTTTGTTCTATGAAAACAAGTGCCCTATAGCCCAATTTGATTTTATATTAACAGTAGTAGTAGTGATTCTGGAGAACATTTGTACAAGTGAAGGTCAAGCTGGATATACATAGGCTGCTGACTTACCACTCCACACTGCTATTAACCTGTGCCTCAAATTGCCTACACAACAAATATCTAGCAGGGTATCAGCTAGATATCTGTTTTTACAATATTTCATTTGGTTTTCCCATAAACAAGAGAACTCAACATGACAGCAAATACTATGCAGCCTCAGCGGATGTGCTGTAATTGGTACAATGGCATGTTATTTTAAAAAATTATTAACATTAATGGATAAAAATATAGAAAAGCTAACAAAAACTAACAAGGCCATTGAATGTAAATACAATCAAAAAGAAAAGAAAGAAACAGCCCATTGTTTTTGGGAAACTCAGATTACCCAGTAGTCATTCATTTTACATTCGAAGGAACTGAAACCTTTGGTTTTGGAGTCACAGAACTCAAAATAAGGAGACCATATAAGTCTAAACGACACTTTGGAACTATTCTCTATTATTTTAGCTTTTAAAGCTTCCTGCCAACTAAGTTGGTTCATGTAAGAAATAATATCTCAAAATGAGGGTGACTTTTTGTAGCCAATAATTAAATCAAGTTTTCCTGGAAGCAGCCAAAAACACAGTTGTCAATGTCTTTCTTTCATGTGGGACAGGTTTAATCCAAGAATTTCAAGGACGTTTATAGTTATCTAAATTCATTAAAGCAAAGATGGAGACAATTGAATTCTTATTTTCAATCTAATGTTCAAGAAATTAGGGACCTCCCTCCAAAATAGACTAACCTTTGATCATGACCATAAATTGTGGAAAAGGGAAACATTAGTCTCCACATTTGGAACAATACGAAATGGGACCGGTAAAGGTATCTTTAGAAAACATTTTATCAGCTGGATATTGATAGGGCAGATTTGAAAATCATGTTGGGGGATGATGGCATCAAGCCTTTTCAAGATTCTCTCCATATGTGCCTGCATAGGTACAATTAATTAAATTTATTTCAATTATCATTAGTTAAGAGAGTAAGACAGCTTCCAGTTACATGTAAAATTTCTAATACCTTACTTAGAAACAGGGATGAACAAAAACCAATTTATCATCTGTGTGAAAGCCAAGTCCTCTTTACACAAAAGAAAATATATATTTATGCTCTCCCCACACTAGGGAGCCACTAGGGGCTTACCACTGAAAATGGTTACGTTTAACAGACAGCCCCCTACTTTTGGACATACACAGTGAAAATGTGCCCCTTACAGCAACCAGACTTCCCATAATTTTTTTGACTTTGTGGTTCTCAAACCTGGCCTCGGGCCCCCTGTGCACATCTTACAGTTAACCACGCAGTAGGACAGGTGGAGGATTAAGTAGATGCATAAATTTGACAGATCTGCCTGCACTACTAACTGACTCATATATTTGCTGCTGTGGGGATATCCACAAAATAACCACAGCCTTGAGGACAGAGGAACTACTGCTCTACCTTAACCAATGAAAAATACTTGCTGATTGGCTGCTGTGGGTTACAGCGGTAGTATATATGCTTCATGATAATATATTAAAGTCTGGGACTGTCTTATGATCATTAATGAAGCTGTGGCATACAACATTATGTTTCTAGGAAATAATTATACGCATGCAACTGGAGGACAAGTAATGAAGGATCCCCCTAGCAGACACACCTATACATGATCTGGCAGCATCAAGCATAGCTCACAGCCATAAAACAGGTTTTGAGTCAGAAAAGAAAGTGTCAGAATTTAAAAATGAAACCCAGATACCTTGCTCATACAGTAGCTGCAAGCATTTGCTCCAGAGAAGGGAAACCTATTGATACAAACAAAAACAGAATGGGGGCTCATGGGAAAAAGAAAAATAATATATAAAATGTGTGCAGATTGAGTTAATTATTCATACATAACTAACTTTCATTGGATGCAGAATATAGGAGCAAAACCACAAACTTTTCCAGGAAAAGAACAGAATATAAATTCCTCTTGGTAAGGTTAAGATTGATATGTAAAAAAGTATTGCAGTATTCACACCAAAAATACACTTTCTTTCTTTTCTTTGACTTAGCACGCTATAATGCATAATAAGTGTTTTAATGATCATGTACATTTTCACACACTGCACGGTGGCTGCGGCACTCTATGAAAACTATCCCTGGGAATAATTTCTTAAATGCTGATTACTATACATTTATTGGATAGAAGTCAATTTTTTTTTTATATTTTATATGACATAGCTTACTGCACTATTTACACCTGCATTTGTCTAATATTCTTAGATGTTTAGTAACAGTAGCTTAGGTTCAAAAGACACTAGCCCATGAAGCTCGACCTTTCACTAAACACCTTTTTCCTAGCTCTGTAATGATCCAGTACCATCAATATTATCAACATCACTGTAATTTAAAAGTGCTTATTTATTCAATACAAAATTTATAAAAATGATAAATTATTTAGCAGATACTTCATAGCACAACATAATAATGTGCTGAGGTTACAAAGGCATTAGTTACCTCCATGATCATCATCCTACTATTATCACCTGCATGATTATATTGTACATCAGATAATGATCTGAGCAGATGAAAAATAAAAAGTACAGCACTGCCGTACAGTGACAGAGAACATAAATTGTGTCCCTCAACATTACAAAAACAGATTTTTCATGAAATCATAATTGCTCTATTAGTGGGATGCAGCAGCAGCAGTTGCAGGGTCACAGGTTACACATCTATTTTCTAAAACTACTTGTTAAGCTTTGGAGAGAGTGTGATGGGTAATGCTCAGCTGCAGTACAGTAAACAATATTATACACATGTTATCCTTCTAACTCGGTCCCACAGGTTCTTTTACCTTTGGGACACAAGCAGTTCCAAGGAAGATCTAAATGTGGGTGAGGGACAACTTGAGATGTGCATGTATTTCATATTGTATGTGTGCAGCAGCCACACTTGATCAGATATGATAAGCACAACTGACACCGCACCACAATGACCTCTCGTGACTTTTTTTAGATGCAAAACTGTAGTGGGCTAAATGCCGGAAATTGTCCCATGCACTATTGTACATTTATAAAAAAAATAGGCATTGCTTTGATGACAATTTTTTATCCTTTGAGCAATAGTGGCTTTCCCTCTCTTGGTGAAATACTGCAATAACCAAAAAAATAAATGTGCAGTCATGAACATACTCTTTAAGGTAATAGACAGTAGTACAGTACACGTATGCTGAAAATAACAATGATAAAGATCAATGGAGCAACACAAATTTACATTAAGGCAGGGGAGGTAGTATGGAGAAATATCTACGGGAACAAGATGGCATTTGCAACACTTTCTATGAATGCTGCTTATTGTGTGGCCCTTCAGATGAAGGCTACCTAGTGCTGCTGGTTATTATAGTTGAAATGCAGCTTAAGAAATACAACTTGGGTAATTAGTTAATTTAAACAATGGGGCAGTGGAAGTAAAATCTGACGAAATCGAATATAGAATTTGTAGTATTTTACCTCTATTTGGTCTATCGAACGATTTGTACGATTTTTTCGAGAAATCGGATAATTTCTATTAGATAAAAAAAACTTAGAAAAAGCCTATGGGAGCTTCCCATAGGCAAATATAGAAACTCGGTAGGTTTAATCTGGCGAAGTAGGCAATCGAATAAAATTTTAAAGGGCAAGTACTTCGGCCATCGAATGGTCGAACGTTTTTCTTATTCGAATTGTTCGATTTATTCGAATCATTCAATTCGCTCGAATTTAGCAAATTCGATGGTCGAAGTAGCCCAATTTTTTTTCGAAAATCAAATTTTTTGCATTTGAATCCTTCACCCGAGCTTAGTAAATCTGCCCCTAAGAGAACAATTGGCAGCATCTATGAACAAAACATGGCAGTAGTATCCTCAGCTCTATTCCATAGGACCATGTTAACAAGAAATATGTTAAAGGAGGATCAAACTATAAATCCCATCATATCTTGTTATGTAATGAAGGAATGATGGTTGGACATGATTGTTGGAGGCCCTTTATTTTCCATGCTGGAATGAACCCTTTTAGTGTGGAAAATACATTTTTAAAAGACAACTTAAAGACAATTTAAAAAGCTATACGCATCTATCAATAAAAGCATGGAAAATAATAAGACAGTCCCCTAGCTGACACACCTGTTATGGATTTATGAGGAGTTTCACATGTGGATTCTGTGGTGTATATACAAGCAAGCAGTAATACTGCTACCTAGAGGATAACTATGCAGATTCACAAAAATAACAATGTATAAAATGTTTTGCCTCTTCATGTACCCCTTATGACAAATCTAGCAAAACAACCTTATATCTAATCTAGGTAGACATTCTGGTTTGTATTCATTTCTGCTAATGTGAAGATATTTAGGAATATCATCAACACTCGTTCTTCTGTCTTTTGTCAAGCTGTGCCATATATCTAATACAGCCATTTGACCCCTCATCTAGAAAGCTTCAAATACAAAGACCCCAAGTAACCTGCAACTCACTTCCAAATCAAAAATATCTGCTTTAAAGCAGGGATTTCAGCACCTTTAGTAGTAGCTTGAGGCCTTTTTTTTACCCTACTGACCTGGAACTAAAAGAAGGAGAGAGCAGAGGAGGTGGTGCCCTAAGCCTGATCAGTCAGTGTTATGCTAAAACAGATTTTGGCACAGCGTATTGAATTCAGAGATATCTGGCTAGGTTTGGGTTCTGAAAATGCCATATAGGCGGTCCTTTAACCTGTGTACCAAATATGATATACGTTAATATATTACAGTACAGTCTATGGAGTTCTTGTCTGGGTCATAACGTTTCTCTCATTCTCATAATGCTAAATTCAGCAGAAATCCCACCATCACCACACACATGGACCTCTAGACTAATGTATTTCACTTTAAGAGCAATGATCTTGCTTAACTACTACTACTACTACCAACTACTCTACCTGCTGCTGATGGCTTTGCACTGATGTCAAGGGAAAGAACCAAAGGACTCCCAGGAACCAAAAAAATTCTATATAAAATATTCCATTATGTGTATTTTGATTGATTATCACCCGTGCTACCCATGGAAACTACCTTCTCCTACAGGTGAGCAAATTCTTATATGTATCAGTAGACTCTACTAGGGTTATACTTCAAAAGAATATATAAACAACTATCCACCAAAATTAAGGCTGAAATGGCACCAGTTTCTAGTTTTTGAAACTTCATGCACAGCCTGGTATCTTTTGGACCTCGATGCAAAATTAGATAGCTATATTCCTCACATTCACCCAATTCGACCTCAAGAAACACAGGAACCATACTCAAGTAGATAAGAGCTTTTAGCCTTTTTTTTATTTTTATACCTCCTTTGGTAATTGTCTCAAAGTCAGTTTCTGGCATTTTGTAAATATGCTAAATGAAAAAGAAAACAGGCCAGGTGAGAGTGACATTTTGCTAATTTTCAGTTTTTGATAGGTATGTTCCCAATAGTTCATTAGAGGCAAATGCATATCAAGCCACCATATCCTTTCCTGAAATAAAATGTAAGATGTTAATTAAAAGTTGCCTGGCACACTGCATGATCCTTATAAACTGTTTTTACAACTTGTCATTAAAGTAGATGACTTCATGCTAACTTGCTTGCTGCTGTGTGGTGCCTAGGAATTTAGATCACAGCAGTGACAGTTAACAAGGGATCATTGAACATCTTCCAGTTATTTCCTAATCTCTGCTATCAACTCTATGAATCAATTGCATTTACACTGCTGACCATACTGGGTTTGGCTTTGATAAGGGGGGAAATAAAAAACCCAAGATGCACCAATCCACGCGGATATGACCTTGGAATTGTTTGAGAGAAAATGTGGAAAGACCAGAAACCTGTTCTGTTGGAAGAAAATACAGACGGGAGGAAAATTCTCTAAGAAGAAAAAAAGTCTTTTATTTCTAAGATTTTGGCCACCTGCCAGAATAACCTGGAGGAGCAGGGAAGGTGTGGAGGGGACTGGCGAAAAGTTTGTTAAGGAATAGGGTGGAAGGGATTGAAAATGTGATTTCAACTGAAACACAAACACTAGCTCTGTTTTAACCCCTTGCCTGCCTGAGGTTAAAGCTGAAAACCAAGCTTGCTAAAAATTTAAATGTGGGTTCAGGCAATATCCAGTGCTTCAGCCAGAGGCATCACAGGGGCTTCAGTCACTCAATCAAGTCAATCAGAGGCAGCTTTTTGCCGCCCCCGGTAACTGCCCTCTCCATGCAGCCTGAGGCATCTCACCTTGCCTCATGACAAGAGCGGCCCTGTTCACAACATACCTAAATAAAGTCCCAACTGGCATACTTTTCATTGTCTTCTTGAACAACTTAGGTAAAGACACGGTACACAGAGATGTGCCATATGCTCCTAGCTTCCATCAAACAAGCTGAAATACAGTAAACATAAAATGTAGGACAACTAATATTCACAGGGATTAACAGGGTTTTTTAATAAAAATGGGCCTTAATAATGGCGTAAAATTTGGGATAACAGACTGGGAATTCTCCCATGAAAAAGTGAAATCTGGGAAAAATGAAAGGGATACTATTATGGGAAACAATATTTTTTTCAAAACGCATCAGTTAATAGTGCTGCTCTTGCAGAATTCAGAAATTAATTTCTTAAAAGAGCAAACAATTTTTTTTTATATTTCATTTTGAAATCTGACATGGGGCTAGACATATTGTCAGTTTCCCAGCTGCCCCCAGTCATGTGGCTTGTGCTCTGATAAACTTCAGTCACTCTTTACTGCTCTCTCCCTTTCCCCCCAGCAGCCTAACAACAGAACAATGGGAAGGTAACCAGATAACAGTTCTCTAACACACAAGATAACAGGTGCCTGGTAGATGTAAGAACAGCACTCAATACTAAAATCCAGGTCCATCTGTGACTTAGTAGGAGAAACAACAGCCTGCCAGAAAGATTTTTGAAAGCACATGACCAGGCAAAATGACCTGAGATGGCTGCCTACACTCCAATATTACAGCTAAAAAATACACTTGTTGGTTCAAAAATTAAATTGTATATGGTAGGGTGAATATTTGCAGTGTAAACAATGTACTTTAGAAATAAACAAAACTCTACATCATAAAAATCATGACAGAATCCCTTTAAAATCAGGGTTTGACTGTATATAAATATGAGCTGTATTACTTTCTCATTATTCATACCATGCAGTCCCATTAACTAAGGGTCAAAGTGAATTTTCGAATAAAATTCGAATTGCGAAGTAATTTTGGGCTACGTCAACTATCGAATAGCCCAAAATTCGATTCAAATTGAAAAAATGTGAAAATGTGAAAATTCTAATTTCGAAGTACTGGCCTTTAAAAAAAATTCAATTCGATTATTGTCACCTGCTGAATTGCCATTGTAGCCTATGGGGGACCTCCTGGAAGCTTTCCTTTACATTGTTGTAAGTATTGAAAAATCTAATTATTTTTAAAAATCTGTTTTGTTTTGTTTTTTAAATCGTTCGAATCGTTCAATTTCGAACAATGTGATAGTTCGATTTGAACGTTTTTAATTCAATCGAAAATCACCCCCCCCCCCAAAAAAAAATCTGATGGTCAAATTTCTAATTTTTTTTAATTCGACCAATAGTAAATCTGTCCCTGTATGTAATGTTTTGTTATACAAACAAAAAGTCTACAGATGATTTGCTTTATATGAATATACAACACTAGGCATCACCCACTAGTTCCCTCTACTTCTGCCCATCCAACATATGCTGGGTCTACTGCCTTCCTTGTTATACCCTTACCCCCTGCATATGTTACAGTGTTGAACTGTGCATATTGACTGACTCCTGTACAATAGAGGAACATTTTAGCACCACTATATTCTGATTTACACAGTGTTAAAGAAATAATAAAGCAGGCTGAATGTAAAGGTAGAACAGCATCACTATTAGTCTTTGTTCTACATCTCTGTGTAGTGGCCATCTCATATGCATCTCACTGACTTTCATTCAAATTGCAGTGACTTCTAAGGACTCTGACCTTGGGTTTCCTTTTACAGCCTTTTACTGGCCACTGACACATTTTTAGAAAAACACATACCCACTAAAGCCGAACAGCATTTTCTTGCTGCACATATTAAATATGCATAAGATGAGAAAAATCCCGGAAGCCACACAACAGCTTCAGTATTAAAAAAAAAGTTATTTCAGGGGGGAAAGTGTTAAACTGATTTGCAAATGTGTATGTTATGAATGTTTATGCCTAATATGAAGCTCTTTTACTGAGAGGAAAGATGTATAAAGTTATATGGCTAACAGGAAATAAGCTTATCCATTCATGCAGTGAATAAACATATTACATTTTCATAATTTGTTGCTCTAGTTTCTATTTTATTTATACTTTTGAGTGACTTTACACTATACTCATTATGATAATCCTCATAGCCTTAACAGAACAAAGTAGTATAGAAAACTGCGCAATGGAATGTTGGCAGCATTTAATGGTGTCACTGTGTTTTTTTTGACAAAAAGATTTATAGTGAGGTAGCAAATATATATATAGACACGGTTAATTGGACTAATAAAAGGTTGTCATTTTCACTCTTTTCTCTTGTAATTTCACTTATTCAGTTTGCAATAACCAGTTTTGTGTTTTTTTCTTTTCCTTCTCCTTATTTCCATGTCCACA
Organism: Xenopus borealis; assembly: GCA_024363595.1. NCBI lineage: Eukaryota > Metazoa > Chordata > Amphibia > Anura > Pipidae > Xenopus > Xenopus borealis. The sequence goes on along the minus strand of CM044447.1, from coordinate 83,379,996 downwards.
TTTAACATGGATAAAAATATTCTTCTGAAAAGTCAACTTTCAATGCTCATTGACTAGGGAGTCTACAGTCTATGCTGCTGAATATTGTGGGCTTAAGCCTAATCAGAAGTCCCTTCTGCGTCACATAATGCTCATCATGCATATGCAGTGCACATTGCTGGGCAGGTGCACTTCTAACCCAGTCAAAGAATAGGAAAATGACGAATCCAGGCGAGAAATACCTGGAAAATCCCAGAAATTCAGAGGTGTTGACAGGTATTGTGAATTTTATTTCTTTTCAGTTTGACAAAATGCCTCCTATTACAGCCTAGGGGCTATTTTTCTATAGAAGCAGTAAGCAAAATCTTTGCTAGTTCATAAAAAAGTTAGCTTTTATGGCACAAAAAAAAAAAGAAAAGCATAGAATATTGCAGATGACCAGATGTCTCTGTCCACATTACACTTACTCGTGCTTGGTGTGAAATCCTTATTTCCAGTACAGAATACTTCAATTACAATATTTACCTATTTAGTGCTTATTTCTCCAGTTGAGGTCAAGAGAAAATCATTTTCTGAGATTACCAAAGAGCATGTCAGTTTAATGTTTTTTGAGGTCCAATTTCTCCCTTTGGCCACTCACCTGCTCCGCCCAAAGTCAGAAAGCAGGCAAACCACTGTTAAGGTCATGGAGAGACAGATATCTGATATTGTTGTCACTTTAGCTTAGGGCAATGTGGGGAAGGTTAAACTAGACTGATATCCTTAACCCTGCTGGAGCTGGAGACTACTAAACTTGAAAGCAATATACTATGTTTTCAACATCTACCCAGGTGATCTGAATATACAGCACAGTTCTGAAGCAGCTGTCTTTCAAGCAGATGAATATATGCATACAGCCAGGCCCGGACTGGCAATCTGTGGGTTCTGGCAAATGCCAGAGGGGCTGCTATAAGGTCCCATAGAAAGTCAGTATTTAGTGGGCTGGTGGGGGCTGTTTGGGCCTCTATGTGGACTTATTGGGCCTCTGTGTAACTGTAAAGCCAGGGCCTATTTTAATTCTCAGTCTGGACCTGCATACAGCAACACATAAATTATCTAACTGCTAGGAACACAAAACACATGGAGTAAGGCAATGATCTAAAGCCACTTTTAGAGGCAAAAGGCCTAGGGCAGAGGTGCCCATTGCCCAGTTAGTAGTAATAATAATATAATAATACGTCTATTTAATATCCAGGGGTTCCTTATTCCAGTGTATATCTCCATCTGGTTACAAAGTTTCTTTATTTTTACAAATCAAAAGTGTTTGTGTATGTCGTGTGTGGCCCCCAGACAATTTTTCTTCTTCCAATGTGGCCCTCGGAGCCAAAAGTTTGGACACCCCTGGCCTAGGGGGTATAAGGAATTTTATGGACCCCTAACCTACTCAAACACTGCATAGCTTATTCCGTCATTATTGAGACAAGAAATTGGCCCAATACGGATACAATAACTCTTGATAATACCATTTTGCATTCATGTGTTCCATGGAATATTGTAGCTACTGACATCACTTGATAACCTAGTTTTCATCTTAAGAAGGTGGTTATACTGTTTGGGCAGTGGAAAGAAATTAAAGAATCTAGAAAAAACAAAAACTGCATACAGATGGAATTAAACTTAAAAGCAACGCCTGTGAGGCAGAAAAGCTAACAGCTGTGACAAAGCTACAGAGCCCCTCCACAACCAAAACTCCTTACCCGTCTATCTTCACTGAAAACACATCATCTTGCTTCTATTGCTCACTTGGCAGCAATTATGCTGTGGGCCAGCTTTGCATTAACAGGGACTAGGTATCTTAAAAGAATATAAAGAAGAACAGAGATACAAAAAATACTTCAAAATGGTCAAATGGAATAATTCAAAATGGTCAAATTTAGAAATGCTCTCAAATTTATAAAATGATATAAAATTAGAGATGTTGCATTACTAAAACATTTTTTATGACTGTTTGTTCTCCTTTTCCTCCACCTTGAAAAAAATATTGATGACATTCATCAGCTCAAATCTGAATAGATCACAGACTTAGGAAGGGACTGAAAGAGGATAAAGAACTTACTTTGGAAAAATAGAAAGAATTATGGAAATTCAAAATTTTGTCAAATCATTGAAAATCTATTGATATAGTTTTCAATGCTGCTTTGACAAATTTCCACTACTGCTCTGAAAATGACCTCACTTTCCCTCGACTTCAACGGAAACTTTTCATGCTGTACAAATAGGTAATTTCTTCATTCACAAGAAACAATCAAAGTAGTAAATATTACTATTTGTATTACAATACAAAGTTCATTCAGTGCTTAAAGGGGTGGTTCACCTTCAAGTAAATTTTTAGTAAATTGTAGAAGGGTCAATTCTAAGAAACTTTTCAATTGGACTTCATTATTTATTTTTCATA
>CM044447.1:83362066-83375532 GCA_024363595.1 Xenopus borealis | reverse complement strand
TCAGCCCACCTCTGGTGAAATTGCCTACTCACCAGATTTTCAAAGTATGTACACATCAAGTATACTGGTGCTGACTACAAGGTGCCCTCGAGTATTCATGCAATGTTCATGAAAAGTAGAACTATATGATAGTGCAGACTTATTTATTTAAAATTAATGTGCCCCAGCAACTGGGTATACTCACAAGATAACAGCAAATTGAAAACGTACAATTAAAGTTAGTCTAACTTACCTGAAGGGTCTATAGCACAAGGCACTTTTTTAAAACAAGTTTTATGTAATTAACACAGCACAGTATGTTGCAATTGGCACTTTAATATACAAATTTAAGGGTACTGCACCATAATATCTATCTTTGCACTTCCCTACAGAGATTACTATTTGTATGTTTTATAAATAGGGAGCAATAGCACATTATGCAATTATTAGCCTTCTACAAAAATTCTTCCTTTTGTTTTCATATTACACATTCATTATGTTTTGCCATTCATAATAACAATTTTTCCTTACTACTGAAGATGTTTCACTTTTTTTTTTTATTGGAGCTCCACTCTTGCATCATTCATGCATTCCCCACTACTGTAGTGCTGCACGATAATGGAGCGTTCCACCTGGTTATAATTCACCAACTGCAGGTGCTGGGTGCTTGAACTGGAAGGCCCTTCCCTTGCACAGGGTAACAAATCCATATGAAGAAAAATCCAGAAGCAAAGCAATGTTGACTTAGTGAGGTCCGTGATTTATTAAGCCCATATGTATCCGAAAAACGGCAACATTTCAGGCCCCACTGGACCCTTTATCAAACCTATCAAAGCCTATCTATCAAGCTTCCCCACAACTGTAAGCTGTCTGTTTGTCTGTAGAAAGCAAATGTCTTTATTGATAGTTTCAGTTCTAACATAATACAGTTGTATTCAGACTCACCAGTCTGCTGGTAGATGAGGTGATAAGGATTGCTTATAAGCACCAAAACTGAAACAGAACTGATGGTCTTGAGCATTGCACTTGCTTAAGTTGTCAGATAATTTTATTAGTGTCCATACACAGGTCCATAAAAGCTGTCGATTTGGACCTTCCAGAGCAAGTTAGCAACTTATTGATCCAACCTTGAACAATAAGCAGATCTAAGTGTATGGGCAGCTTTCTCGCTCAAAATACTGTACTAGGGGGCTTCCTTTTCTTAAAATACATTTTATATATACACATCATAAAATCTATGTTGATCGTAATGATAATATATTATTCAGTATAAATATATATAGGGTGCTATTCATTGCAGTTTGGTAGGAAAGATGAAGAGCGTTAATGTTTTGAGATAAAGAGCCATACAAACAAATCATTGAAGCCATAATGGAGTTGCATCTGGAATTACTGCAGTGCTGGAGGGGTTACACATAAAAAAATGAAGACAGAGGAATCTGACAAGTGTACAGTACACAGCTCCTAATATCCACATTAGACAAACATAAAAGGGAAACAATGGTCCTAACAACAAGGTGATATTTTACTGGTGTCTATGGAGAATGCTTTAGGGCTGCAAGGCAACATGCTCATTCTGGGAGGTAATGCATAATGTTTAATTATTGCTTAGTTATTTCTCAATAAATGGTGTCTTTTTGCCATTAAAAATACTAACATTTTCAACAGATAAGAAAAGTGAATATAAATCTGCATCACAATAATTTGGTGCACAACATACAATAAGTTGCATCTGAGAATAAAATAATACATTGATTTCACTTGAGAACATGGTTTTTTTATTTTTCAAAATCCTGGTGTGCTTCAGCATTCTTTATGGATATATAATAATTTCTGGAATGCACCCAGGTCATCGTTCCAGTGAGTGTGTGCCATAACCTTTTTATATATACAGTATTTGCATGATATTTTTACATTACCTGTCTGATCCCCCATGTTTCTGTATGAGGGGGCTGCCATATTTGTGCAGCAGGCATCTGATATCATTAGAAACTGTAACTAACAGACTGATATGGGACTGTCAGGTTGGCAAAGTCAGAGTGTCAGAAAGTCAGGCTTAGGAATGTCAGCTAACAATTATATACAAAAACAAACCTCTCAGCAAAAAATTTTGGCCTCTTCGATCATTGAATACCGAATTATCAAATAGATCCTGCTCGAATACCATTCATACAATAGAATCGTTCAATCGTTCAAATCGTACAAATTTTTCGGAGGCTTGAAGTAAAATTTACGATTTTTTCGTGAAATCGAACGATCAGTATCCAATCGTACGAATTCAATGATAGCCTAAAACAATTCAATAAGCATTCAATGGTCGAATGCTTATCGAATTTCGAATTTGATCGAGCTAATTTTGGGGAATAATAGTAAATTTGCCCCTTAATGTACATTCATATGTTAAAATTCATTTTTTTTGTGTCTGTATCACTTTAGGTTTTGTAGCCATTTTTTTAAACTAAAACTTTTGAGATTTATCAATCAATTCAAATATGTGAAACAAGTCGAATGAAACACTTTGGTAACTAAAACCTGTCCGGCTTCATATTTTCTTTTTCAAACTCAAAAGTAGAAATGGAAGGGAATAATGTGATTATTCTATTTTACTGCAACTTAACACAAAAGTTTTTAAAGTTTTACTGCAACTTAACACAAAAGTTTTTAAAGTTTTTTTTTTTTGAAAATAAGGTAGCAATTGAAAAGAAAAATACAATTAAAAAAAAATCTTAAAGTTATTTAATCAAAATTTTGTCTTCACAATCAAGTTTTAAAAAACTCAAATAAGTAAATTAATAATTTGGATCGCTGGAGTAATATCACAAGGGGAGGCCCATTTATCAAAGGTCAAATTTCGAATTCATGTGAATTTTTTTTTTAAATTCAAATATACTCTCAATTTGACAGTGAGGTTATTTAAGAAAACAATTTAATGTCTAATATTCAATTGAATGGTATTCGATTCATATTCGATTCGAAACCTGAATGTCAGGAAGGACATTAACATCTCCAAATGGCTCAACGGATCTCTGTCATTTACTTCTACGTGAACTCGGCAGGTTTTAGGAGGCGAATATTTGAATTAGGACTGTTTCCATAGTCGGGGTGTGATAAATTTCACATTCAAATTTACATTTGAATAGGGGGATTAAAATTTGTACACACATGACGTTCGATCTTGTTTACTGAAAATATCTGACAATATGGCAGAAAGACATGATTATACACTGAAAATATGTGGAAAGACAGTTTTAGGATGAATTGTACCTCTATTACACAGGGTGACATTATCCTAAGCCAAATGCCTGAGTTTAACAACATCAAAAAAATAATGGCCTTTTTAAATAAATCACCAGCAATGATGGTACCCCCATACATACATTGACAATAGAATAATTTCAAGTCTATAGGCAACATAAAACATTCAGATGCAATAATGACTATTATCATGACTCACAAATACCAAAAGTATTATTAGTAAAATCAGCAGTAGTTTCCGAGCAAGAGAAAAGTAGATTACCAAATCCTAATGCTCAATGGAAGGCAGTTTCCTTTCAAAACACCCATGACACCAACTCTCTGCTACCTCAGAGTAGTCATTGAGGGCAATGGGGAGAATATCAATAGCCACTTAGCAGAATGGAAAACTAACCCAGTGAGGCACAAAGGTTTCCTAGATTTACTACAAAAGGACTTCTGCAAATGTATTGTTCCAATGAGAAATAATTGAAATGTCTACATTATCTATAACATTATTTCATAAAGGTTAGGATTTGTGGGGTGTGAACAATAATACAAACAGAATATGTAAAGGTACTTATTTATTTATAAAGGTATTTATTTTCTAGCAAAATTATATTGAAATAAAAATGAAATCAATGAAAACATATATTTAGAAGGGCACAATTATTATCCAAAAAAGTAAGAGAATTAGTAAAAAGTCTGAATACTTCCAAAAGGAACGTTGAACATTTGCTCTAGTCCTCTGAAGTCTGCCTACATGTAATGGGGACATCCAGCTGACCATTGCACTTATCTTTGTAGATTGCTTCAAAATTTACAAGTTGAAGTTCACGTTGTACCTAACTATTAGCTTTACTGTAATAATTCAAAGTCACAAAAGGAGAACTTCTGAGCCACAGAAGTAGCAAGATGATAAATAAGATAGATTAGAAAGAGACATATGGAGCAAGAGGATATTTTCTTATAGCCAATGTACCATTTGTCAGAAAGAAAACTATATCATGGTACACTTTAGTCACACTGAAACATTTCCTGTGTAACAGAGATAACAATTTGCAATTTGATGCTGAGGTGCAAAGACTCATTAAATACCCATCTCCATATCCTTAGCTATTTGCCTGCCCTTTACCTTCTGTCCAATCTAGGAGTGAAAAGCTTTACCATTATAACATGTAGGCATGGCAATCTTGTTTTCTCTTACATAAGTACAATGGTTTCCAAATCCTGCCTTAAAATCACAGGACAAATACAGTTGTCACAATGTAGCTCTCTAAAGATACATAGTATAAAATACACAAAGGCTAATTTTATTTATAACACTTAAGGGCAGATATATCAAAGTGTGAAATTAGAGCTCACCACAGAAAAACGTACCCACTTTCTATTCATTCCTATGGGATTTTTAGAAGTGTGTTTATCAAATGGAGTCTTTCTGTCATGAGCTCTAATCTCACACTTTCATAAATCTGTCCCTTATTGATTACACTAATGCAGAGCAGTTGTGCTTTGCATCGTTGTGACTATGAACTTTTAATAAAACATCTGCCTGCAAGTCCCATAGAGCATCACAAGTGAGCCCTGTGCATAACACCTGCTCTGAGCATTCCCTGCCTCTCCTGCCTTACGGGACGTGAATACAAATTTTTAAGATAATTGCACCTGTAAGCAACTGATAATCAAACATTGTTGCATTCCTTTATAATGATTATCAGCCCACAACAAGCCCTTGTGTTTCTTCAGCACAAATTTACTAGGAAAACATTGTAACAAATCAATGTTCATTTCCCAGAAACCTCAGTTGCAAACCTTACATAGAAGTGCAGCTGGAAGTTAGGTAGAATGCAATAACGTCCTTAACGTAAAAAACTATATTGGTGTGTACCCCAGTCCTTCCTCCTTTGGTTTTAATATGTAAGTGGCAGACAACAACAATATAAACTACAGCAATTCTCAGAACACCCTTTTGCTATCCAGTAGTTTCTGTTGAAAAACCTGATTTTTCTTTGTAGGATGGCGTTTCCTTTGTAGCCTGCATTCACATACACAGCACAACAACATCCCTGAGGTTGTCCCATGAAATAACTTCCAAGCCTGTTTTTCAACTTACTTTGTCACTGAATGACATTGAGAGCTAGGTGGGTCCTTTCAGAAGCGGAAGATCAATCCAATATATTCTGCTATTGTTTGTGGATTTTTCAGAGAATGGTGCATACAGGAAAGGACACCACAAACAGGTCTTGGAAACCACAAACAGACACCAAGAAATAAAGGCAAAACAAGAAAGGAAGAGGCTAACAATGGTTAAAGATATGAGATGGTATCTATCACAAGAGCAATTGGAAGGGCACATTAATCAACGTTAACTAGAGTTGTGAAAGACAAACTGAATAACTGAATGCTTTAATTTCTAGCCAAGAGCCAGAAAGAGACAGTTTAAGCTGATTTAAAAAATATCCTTGAATTCAATACTATATCCAACAAGGTACCAGTAAGATACCTTTAACATAAGATAAAACCAACCAAAGGAAAACTGTCTAACAAGTTCTCCCTCCAAAATCTATGAAAATATATTTGAAGTGAATGCTATAGCCAACAAGGTACCAGTAAAATACATATAACACAAAATAAAACCAATAAAAATAAAAAAGCTGTCTAACAATCTAAACCCTCCTACATAAATTGAACTAATAACTATTCAAAAACAAGACTTAACAAAATGACCATAAAATGGTCTTGAAAAGGATTATAGGGAATCTGTTGCAAAGCTGTTCAGATCAGACCTGCAGTTATCTCTGTGCTGGAATTGTCTCTATCCCTTACCTAATAGTACAATCCCCAGTAGAATTAATGCTACTAGAGGAGGAGAGGTGTTCAGTTCTCTGGAGACCCACCTGTAAATAGCCATGTTTGTAAAAGAAGTCCCCGTACCTGTGTTCAGTTTGGCTTTCTTTTATTTAATGTGTTTTCTCCATTTAAATAATCTCTTGCTGTTTGTTGGCCGTTCCAGTTTTCCACACAGAAAACAGAGACAATGCAAAGGGAACTGTGCTTAGTTTATCACCTGTGATGGTGCCGGTCATTTTTTCAGGTCTCTGAAAGAGTGTTACTGGATTGCCTAGAATCATTTTTTCATACCGGGGAGAACTGTGCAGATCTCATTAGAATTAAGTACAAAGGAAGCGTGTGTGTAGCCGCTAACATAATGCTGGTAGCAAACTGCAGTTATCAACTGAGTCACTGTGCTGCAGCAAAAATAATTACCAATGTGCTTTCAATTTATATATTTAAAACACAGAGAAAGAATTACTTGTCTGAAACCTAATGGACTGGTGAATATTTAAATGTACAGTTCTGCATTTAAAAATCATAGTTATTAAATCCTTTCCCTGCCAATGACACAGAATCGATGGAACTGACATAAACTTACAGAGTGCCAATGATGTAGATGCTGTGTTTCCACAAGTTAGGCAAAACATAGTACAAGAGAGGTTAGGCCGCAGGCAGGAAATGAAGTGATGCAAATTTGTTTATGTTATGGACAATGTAAACAAAATAATTGCACACAAAAATAATAAATAACCAAGGGAGAACATTATCAAAATAATCTGCCCATGGCAAATACTTCAAGAGAACCTGTTGTGGGCTGCTAAGAAAAATGCGGTTTGGTCAAAAGTTAAGCTTTCATTACGACAATCACAAGCAGGCAAAAACTTCTAAAAAAACATTGCTCCCCGAGATTCCTTTTGTCAAACCAAATAGGAATCTTTGTAATTCTCACTGAACTGAAAAAGAGTCATCTGACAGGGCAAATTTGTGTGGGAGAATGGTCCAGAATAATTTCCAAACTGTGTGTAAAGCTGGTGCATATTTATCCCAAAATACTTAAACCTGTTGTCAAACTCTTTTTTAATTTCTCTTTCTTTTTTTTAACAAATGTCACATTGAAAAATTAATATTTAAATTCCAGTACTTGGAAGTAAAACTATCCCATGGAACAAAAGTTTGAGAGAATTTGTCAATGGTCTGAACTTTTGCAAGGTGCTGTAATAAAACCCACAAAAGTCTCATAAAATATAAAAATATAATACAATCTGCAACTCCATAATATAAATCCAGCAAGGGTCGTTAGATATTAAGCCAACAGTAGTTGAGAGTAGCAAGGAATTTTAGAAAGTGTCATCAAGACAAACAAGTGGTTATCGGTTAAATCTTTAACAATGGCAGTATACTTGTCTCATCTAGGTTTTTGAAACTCGCCCCTCTAAAAGGCGTCTAAAATAATGCTTTATAATATTGTCTGTCAGATGTCACCGGAATAAAAGCCATTTGGTAACAAACCTGATTGAGTCACAAAAACTTTTATATGAGGATCAACAGTAAAAAAAATGAGAGAGAAATTATAAATAAAGAGGAAGGAATGGGTTCAAGGCTTTATCGAGGCTCACAAGTTACAACAAGCAGTTAACAAGGGAACGAAGCCAGAAAACCATCACAGAGTTTGAACATCCGAGACAAGTGTACAATTAGAACTTGCTGGTTTCAGGAGTAAAGATAAATATTTGATTAACGTCTCTTACTGTAATCTCTCTGCATTGTGGCTGGATGTGGATTCCTACAGACTGGGATATTTCAGGGATAAAGAAAGAGATGTGACTTACTGCTTGCCATGTGCGATGGCGACGAGTGCTGTCCATTGGGTGTGCATGAGGTCAGGTCTATGGCCATGTTGGAATGTTCTGTCTCAGGGACAATCTCATTATCACCTGGTTACACAAAAAAAAACACAAGGTAAATGTCTCTTTCCCTGTAGGCAAGAACAGAAAAAAAATCTGGAATGCAAAAGAGGCCAGAGTTCATTAGTTTGTATGTTTCTCTCAATTTATATTTTCTGATCACTTAACTGTGCTTTCGAGTATGCTTGGTACTTTGTTAACAAAATTTAATTTTCATTGTCTGTATGAATCTCAGTGTTGTAGCTACAAAGGGGGAAAAAGTAGCTCAAACTAAATGTTTTCTGAAACATGACAGCTGCAAAATATATTTTATTGCCCACCCTTTGCTCCAAAATGAATCTTCTTAGGAATATTAAAGTTGCAATAAGATCCTTCTCTCCGGAGAATGTTTTCTCCCAGAGTCTTAACATGTTCCTTCCTGTGGATGCAATTCCCAGCTAGAAGGGCATTCCAATGCTTACGGATTTTTATGACTTTTCTCTCAGTAAAGTGTTATCTGCAGGAGACACTTAAAGCTACAGCTCCTCAAGGACAAAAAAAGAACATATAAAGTAACACATCAGCTTTCAGACTGGGCCTCAAACATGCATATACATAAATGCTACATAAGACTACCTTGGAGACAGGATCTTAATTGCCATTATAGCAAAAGTGGTTCTGTAGATTTTCTGTAAAATATCATTTGTGTCATTTTTTTTTTATGTCTAGCCTTTATCAAAGTGATCTGTTACTTTGATAAATGCTGATGACCTAGCCAAAATGTCAGTCGCTCTTCTATTTATAATCTGTGCTGAGAGCCTAAAAAGGGTCTTCACATTCCTCAAAGATCACTTTAGCAATAGGAAATTCCTTGCAGCAATGCAAAAAGATTCATAGAGAAAAGTTAATAGAGAGAACTAGTTTTTAGTTAATGTACCCACATAAAATACCACCCCATTTTTAGATTTGGATGAACTAATAATTTTAATAAAAAGTTTAATTTTTTTCATGCAATTTACTGTTTTGTCAATCTGAGTGACTCTAGCTCCATATATAAACATATAATTCCCTTTTTTACACTTTCCCTAATACAAACACAGAACATACTCTATTTTCAACTCTACAAAATAGTTGGACAGTATAAGCTATAAAGAAGTTAAAAAACTAGCACAAAGACAGGGAGATGAATGATATAGTAATTAACCTAAATGAAATACTAGAATGGTGACAAGAATTAGGACTTGTTAGTGTAATAACCAGTTAATGTGCTATAACAATCACCATCACAAAGTCATGTTCTGATATTAGTAAAACGTTTTATGCTTGAGAGAGTGAGGAATCAAATGTGAAGTACAACAAAAAGGACAATGATGGAGGTAAATGGAGAGATGGGAAACAGGCGGGGTCTGGGGATTTAGACCATTCAGAGGAACAGCAGTATTTAATGATAAGCCACCAGGCAGAGAAAAAGCCCAACACCTATGTTATTTGAATCCCTTGTTGTCGAAGCAACAGTGGCCTCAGACCAATACCCTTTGGTGCATATGACTTGATGACTTAACACTAGAAAATATTCTATTCAAACTAAACAGCTCCCTAAAAACCTTACCATAACATGTAAAACCTTTGCACAAAGTATGCTGTTCTAGCAGGTACACAGAGGGCAGAAAAAGCAAAGTGTACTAGCAGGAGTTGGTAAAGGACATAGGGCAGTGAAGCTAACCACAACTTACACACAAAACTTTGCTCTGGGGCAGACGGCTTTAAAAGGCAGAACCAACAAATTGGTTGCATTCTCTAAGCAAATAGAAAGTACACTTATTTTTTCCTATCTCTGAATTTGCTCAGTAAAAGAAAATTCGGCCACATTTCAAGCGAAAGTACAATGGTGCACGATCTATTGAGACAGATGCTGTTGTTCAGAAGCCTCCAAGTACCTTGATTAATTATGGTGGCTCAATAACTTTTTCCATTAGGGGCCAATACAGCGACAAGCATTTTTGCTCAAAGACTGGACAGTGTTGAGAACATGGCTGGATAACGTTGTCTTTGTTTAATTAAGGAATTGTTTACAAACCCCTAGGGCAGCAGTGATGGCAAAAACGTGTTTCTAGCGCATAAGGCATAAGCTGTTCGATAGATAGGAGCCCAGAAAAGCAACGCTATGTCCATCTGACAAAATATAAGACTAAAATGAGTTAAAAGGCGCAAAACACTAAAAACATCAGGACTTACTGGTCACATATCCATCGGATCGCTCTGTTTCCATAGTCGACGTGCAGAGCTGAAATATAAAACAGGACATCTTCAAAATTGGGAACCAATCCACCAATCAATCAATGCGAAAACGGTAGCACGCCATTTACATTTTTATGTTGTTCGGTCTGCTCTGTACTTATTTCTGGGTCTCCTGCAGAGTTCCATCTCTTTAATTTTTTAAGATGCAGAGCTCCAGGGGTGTCTGTCTGGATAAGATTTTGTGAAAACTGGCGTTCTCTTTCACAAGCCTGGTTTTGGCTCATTTCCATGAAATGCATATCGTATGGTTTCTAGGCAGAAACTGAAATTAAACAGTGCTTTACATTAAAACCAAATGCATCGCCTTTGCAGATAATACTTTAGATGTTTAGTCATTTGTTTTAGTTGTTCAGCAAGCAAAGCTTCAATTAAAAAACAAGTTCTGAAGAAAAAAAAAGAAATGGTTGGGAAAAACTCTATTATTTCCCTTCTGAACGACATGGATCTACTTAGGAATGCATTAGAATAGTACACAGAAGGAAAGGCATAAGTATATAGGACAAAGCTATTAAGCTGGCTTTTAAAAAGAAGAAATTAAACAAAATTGGAAAAAAAAAGACTGAAAAAGTAGCAGAAGAAGATATCGAAGCATGTACCTAGTCTAAATGTCAGTGAAGTATTTGTGTCAAGTCTTCCTGTGTTTTGTAGTTTAACCCCTTTAAAGCCAAAAAAAAAAAAAATCACCACCACTATCACATTAAATGTGATAGGTTACTCAGTCATCAAGGGATGATTGCATCATCTCCTTATCATTTCAAATGCCGGTTCTATGGGGTTAGTCTAGCTGTACTTTAACATCAGCTGATCATTAAAATAGATTAAATAAATATATATATTTTTAATATAATTTGCATATGTAATAATTTCCCAGGTATCCAAAAATTGTGGACTGAGTAATGTGATTCTTAGTCACATCTTTATTCTATATACCCTGTTTTTATATGTATGCGTACAAATATCTACACTATATGTAGTACTTCATAGACATTAGCTACTTGCTGTTCTGCACATGATACCTGCCTCACGTAATCTTTAAGTTAAATTAATGGAGCTGCAAGTCATACTTACAATCAAACAATATACAGCTTACATGACAAACCAGAAAGGACCCAGTACAAACAGTATATCTCCCCTATGTCAGTGTTTCCTGGCTTAGGAGTGACTCCTGGACAGTGCATTAAAAAGGGAAGGGACTTATATTAACCCTTTACTGCCATGCGGTTTATAGAACAGCTCAACTGGTAGCAAAGTTTTCCCTAAAATATAACAATACAATTATTGTTACCATTCTGTATCCATACCTGTCTAAAAAGTGATGGTCTAAATCAGAGACAGGTTCCTTCAGATGTCATTGAACTACAACTCCCAGTATATATTTTTTATCTTGCTGGGAGTGCTGTGTCCTGCCAGATTCAGCCCAAAACACTCTAGCAATCACAATGCATACACAGGAAGATATAATAAACAAAAATATTGGGTACATTTAGAATTGGAATAACATAACAGTCTTTCTACAATTCCACAGAAATATGTTCTCATATATTTAAATTAAACGACTTTCTGTGCATTAGATGCTGAATACATCATGGTACTCTTGGGTCCTTTTTCTTAGACATGGGCCCCCAGATGTTGCTGGTATACATCTCCTATCATTCTTCAACATATGCTTTATAAAAGGTTAAAGCATTCTGGGAGTTGTAGTCCAACAATATATCATGGATATGAAATAACGCTCTCGGGTTAAATACACAGATAAAAATTAATGGACATCCATGTAATCACAATGACAAAATATTGTGACAAAACTGACACAACTTTCAGCATAGGGTCAGTTGTCATTATTCTATAAAAAGGCAAATTAAAATTGCATGCCACAAGGAGCAATGAGAAGGAATAATCTTTTCTGTCACCTCTCTCTTGTTTGCTATTAGCTTCCAAACTGTTCCAACCCTGCCAGTTAAATTATTCACAAGCAGCCATTTCTCTATTGATCCACCAAGTATATTTAGCTCTCTCTCCTGGAATTTCTACATTACTTACTGGAAAGTAGGCTGCTTCAAGACTCGTCTCCAAATCACTTCCCAAAAAAGTAAAAAAAAAAAAAAAGAAAAGCCTATAATCTGTTGAGCGTAATAAATAAGTATGTAATATTCCACAGTTCTCCTTGTCAGGCAGATCAAATTGCTTTCACGAGCTGCAGATAACACTTCAGTTTCAACATGTCACAGACCAGCCTTGTACAATTCAAACAGGGAAACTTTGTAGCCTATTAAATTCAACAGGTTCTCGCTGGTTAGAAAATCATGAGAAGTCTTTTCCATCCCAAAGAACCTGCACTGATACAATCGGAACCTTTACTAGCTAGAGAAAACAAAGACATTAAATAAATGGAAAGGCAGTAACTGTGAGCAGCACTTTTTTCTGTTGCATGTCAACAGTGTCCCCAAGCACTGACTCTCTCCAATATACATCAATCACTTTGCATGCATGCCCATTTGCTGTAATAAAGGCATTTCACTTTAAGTGATTACTGTCTAATGTATGTATACAGCAACTATACGCCAGTCTCCTATTTTTTGCATTTACATGAATAGAATAAATGATATTGAATGACCACTTCTAAACCTGTCCACCTAAAGCTGACAAATATGAACCAATGGATCAAAAGAACTCTGAGCACCCCTAGATGCCACAAGACGGTCAGAACAATTCACTGACATAATTTATCGCACAATTGCATTATCCCAAAAAAATACAAATATACACAAATAACCCAAAATATCACCTACATATGTATAATATGTTAGGGTCCATGCATAAACCTAGAAAATAGACATACAACACATCATAGAACATCAAATGGCAGTGTCAGATATAAGTAGAGAGCTAGAAAAGTTAAATATGTGCAAGTGCATAGATATGTGTGTGTAGAATATATATATATATATATATATATATATATATATACACACACAGACTTAGAAGACTTAGAAGAGCAGCACAGGATACAGAATCAGCTACCTCAGGTTTGGGGGTGTCCCATTGATCTCTTCTGCCAGGAGGAAAGAGAAGAGGAGCAGGCAGCTCCTGGATTGGCAGGGCTGGGTAGAATGAAGAAGGCAGGGCAGTCCTGGGATGGGTGAGAGAGCTTGTGCAGCAGATGAGACGGGTGCTCTGCTATGGACTGCTGTGGAAAGTTAGGAATGTCACGTACTTTCAGGAAAGTGAGAGGGAGAG
>CM044447.1:83309896-83338175 GCA_024363595.1 Xenopus borealis | reverse complement strand
ATCACTCTCTACATTATACTAAAAGTTAACTCAAAGGTGAACAACCCCTTTAAACATTTACTGTATATGAACTACTACGTTGAGAGTAACAGCAGCTGTTTATATTGTGATCTATTTACTACAAAAACCTTTCAGTAGTTCACCAAATAAATTGATTCATTAGATTAATTAATTAATGGAACTACAGTATTTACATGAACTACTTATATTATGGAGTAACAAAACATTATATTGGGAATCTATGTACTGAATTATCAGTATAATTAGGGGCAGATTTGTCATTGTAGCTCATGCACTTTATCGTTCGATAAATCGAATTGCGTTATATGCTTTTTCAACAAACTTATCTGCGCATTGAAAAACCATTCTCCTGTTTATGAGGGCATTCCCTTGCTACCTGGGATGTCCTTATTGTCAACTATTTATTAATTGGGCTTTGAATTCATTACCCTCTTCTTGTGATTTACATGTTTTCTAAGGGTACTGTGGTCTGAAAGTTGAATTAGCTCTTTCGAGATAAAGCTTAAAAGAAATTGCGACCACAGTCCAAGTTACTCCTACTACTTTACCTTTGTGGGGTCCCTAGATTAGCAAAATATATGAGATAGCTCTCTTGGGACCACTCAACCATCTAATCATTTCCTTTTCTAATCTATTTTTAATTAATTCTAGCACTTAATCAACTGAAATTTGGGTATTTATTTATATTCAATTAGTTCAATTAGTCTACATTGATTCATTAAGACTTTTTAATAAATTGAATTTGAGAAAGCCACAGCACTTAAACAGAGCACTATAAGCACTTCATGGGGCAGATTTACTAAGGGTCAAATTTCGAAGGTTAAAAACCCACGAATCTGACCCACGTATTTTTCACGAAGTAAAATCCAACAAAATCGAAATTATCCGATTTCACAAAAAAATCGTACAAATTTATCTGATTTCACGAAAAAATCGTAGGAATTGCATAATTCCTATGATTTTTTCGTGAAATCAGATAAATTTGTACAATTTTTTAGTGAAATCGGATGATTTCGATTTCGATTTTTTTTTGAGAAATCGGATGATTTCTATTGGATAAAAAAAAACTTAGAAAAAGCCTATGGGAGCTTCCCATATGCAAATATACTGTAGCAACTCAGTAGGTTTAATCTGGCGAAGTAGGCAATCAAATACATTTTTAATATCCATCGAATGGTGGAACGATTTTCTTATTCAAATCGTTCCATTCATTCGAATCATTTGATTCGATCAAATTTTGCCAATTCGATGGTCGAAGTAGCCCAAAAAAAAATTGGAAAATTCACATTTTTTGCATTCGAATCCTTCACCTGAGCTTAATAAATCTGCCCCATATGTGTATAAGATACAGTATTTATGTTTAGATCATTCTCCTATTTATTAGTAAACACAATTGAACTTTAATTTGGGGTTCATTTTTAATGTTTTATTATTAATACATATGAAGTACATACTGGTCAATTAATTCAATATAATTACTGATTTTTGAATTTTAATAATGAATTACAAGCACTAAGCACTTTATAAAACAGATATTTATTTAAAGTGGACCCGTCACCCCAAAAAAATATTCAAAATCCTATTTTATCACATTAGTCAAGCAAAATGAACATTAATTACACTATATAAATTATTTTATTCTTGTTTTCTTCAGTTTTGGAATTCATAATTATAGCAAGCAGGCAGGAGCCATTTTGTGGACACTGTTATTAAGGCAAGCCTTGCATCATTTCAGAATCTTGTTTGTGCACCAGAATGGGGGACCCAATCTCTATCCCCATGTCCTGGGTACACAATTAATTGGTTAAGAGAACTGGGAGAATGTGTGGGGAGCAGTGGCATCTAGGAAGTGCTGAATGGAAAGTGAAAGTAATTATCTGCTCGCCTCTATGCCTAAGGCATAGAGGAGTGGCAGACAATATTTGATTGACAGCTGATATTTTTTGGATTTCATGTTTAATTTGAAAAGGACTTTTATTATACAGGTTTTTGTGTCTGGGTGACGGTACGATCAAACGATTTTACAAAAAAATCGTACAATTTTGTTTTATTGTTCAAAAAAATAGTATGTATCGAACGATTGAAGCGTTCCATCGCACGATTTGTATGCAACATAAAACTTAAAACAAAAAGCCTATGGGGGTGTCCCATAGGCTTCTATTAAAATTCGGTATTACTATTACTATTATTACTATTACTTTTACCACTCTATAGCTTTAATCTGGCGAGGTAGGCCATCGAATAAAAATTTAAAGGGGAAGTACTTCGACCATCGAATGGTCAAATGATCGAATAGATTTTTTTTCCATTTATCCGATCCAATCGAATTTTGAAAATTCGATGGTCGAAGTGGGCTAATTTGCATATTCGAAAATTCGAGAAATCGAAAATTTTCAATTCGATCGAATTTCGAATCATTTACACGAAGTTAGTAAATCTGCCCCTAGTTGTTTACTTTGAAGTGGGGAACATACAGGGTATCCTCTTCTTTCTTTCTTTCTTTCTTTCTTTCTTTCTTTCTTCTCTAAACAATAATATAAACTGACGTGGTCAGACCCCTGTATTAGGTCCCAATAGGAATAGCCTGTATCACATTTCCTCTTCTCCTTTCTTTAAATGAAATGTTAGAATTTGATTTTTAAATTGTTGGGTTTTCTCTGATTCTACTGGGAAATGTCAACCAATGTACTTAAAGTTTGTGGACTGGCTTACAGTTTATAAAATAGGGAGACAAATTAAACATTAACATTAAAAAAATAAAAAGGTCTGAAAATTCACAAAGCTTATTTTCAAAGAATTTTTTTTCCACTTGTTTTCTGGTTTCATGTTTGCAGAAAACATGAAACCAGAAAACAAGTGGAAAAAAAATTATTTGAAAATAAGCTTTGTGAATTTTATCTACTTAATTGCCCATTTAGCTTTGCTTTGTTTCTGGCCATTTGTAGTCCACCACTCATGGGCAAAGCAAAACTATTTGTGGTTGAATTGGGTATAATTAAGTATAATTCCTGGTTCTTGGTATAATAGTTGTGCAAAATATCAACTCAGTATTCTCTGTGTGTCTTCTAAGTCTCATAGAGGCTTTATCATTCTACAAGGTTCATTTACTATTATTTTGCCTTTAGAGCACTTCTTCCAATTTAGCAGTCAGAGAAGAAAAGAGTAACATGACTAAAACAATACAAGCTTTGCATCTGATGCTTAAACACGGGTGTGCCCTCTGCTTCATTGCATGTGAAATGTGAATAAACACAGGTAGGAAGGGCTGGAGTACCAAGACGTTAATAGGAACGCAGAGAGAATGGAGAAATTGTAAATGTATTAGCATGAATAATCAGCATGGAACATCACTATTGACACAATAATCCCACAGGTATTTGCATCAAAAGGTCATTGAAGCTCTGTCTTTTCCATGTGTGGAGGGAATTTGTATTCTTCTCACCTGAACCATGGCATAATAACAATAGAGGCTGATGATCCAACAGCTGTTGGTATGCCTAGGGCTATAGGGCACACTGTGAAATCTCGATTAATGAGCTATTTTAATATTCATTTGTTGAACAGGCCATCTTTCCCAAGGCTGGGTCCTACAAATATTTTGTGGGGCCCAGTTACATCAATCCACCTGGCTTTGGAATCCACTAATTTTATAATGACGTCAGACTTTCAAAAGAGTATTTAGCTGCTGTGAAGAAAACAACTTGACTAAATATTTGCATTCTATTGTGTGGGATTAGGCTACTTGTCAGTGGTACAAGGAATTTGTTAGTAAAGGCTTAGTAAAACAAAATATCTACTGATATGTGTTCTTCTGCTTTTATTATGTTTCAAGTGATGATTTCTTTTGTGGCTTTACACAGAAAATTCTAGGGACCCCACTATGCAGGCATTCATCTTGTAGGTAACATACTATACACAAAGAAAAATTTTATATTAAACAGCTAAAAAAATAAATATGTATAGAGTTTGCCCAATCTTGCCACTGTAAGAGAATTGGGTATATATAGGAAACATCATATGTATGAAAACTCATTCATGAGCATTAAGTAGAAATGGATATACTGTTTTTTCTGTTGTAAGTTTAACATCCTCTTTAAAAAAAAGCCCCTGAAGTACTCATTACCTAACGTGCTATTTTGCACTCCCTAGCTTTATTCCATCCCACCAACGATTTGTATTCTTGTCTTCCAGAAGGTATTTAGGGGAGATTAGTCGCCTGAAGTAGTGAAGATTTGTAGCTGGGTGACTAATCTCCCCGTCTGCCACCACCCTCAAAGTAGGCATCCCAAACAGAATTACAAATTCAAGAAGATTCTGCAGTAACAAGAACTGTCAGAGTTATCTATCATATTGATAATTGTGCAAGTTTTTCTTCCCAATATTACATTGTGAATCCAACTGTGTTCAGCTGAACAGAATGCTATTTAGGTGGTGTAGGGGTTGTATACTGTACCTTCACTAAAATGGACACTTTTGCAACCCTTAGCTCTCCAAAGTAGGCATTTCAAACTTAATTAAATGCAAGAGAACTCACATGTCAGTATCCTTGCCAGCTTAGTCAATTTACATACTGTAATCCAACTTCAGAATGGTAAATATAGTGTAGTCAGGCAACACCGGGTGGCACAACACTGCTATGGAAAGTTTAAGTCTCCTTTATTGGTAGCTTTAGGACAGAGACACACGTGGAGATTCGGGGAGATTTAGTAGCTGGCGAAAAATCGCCTCTTCTTCAGGCGACTAATCTCCCCGAACTGCCTTCCTGCTGGATAGAATCTAAATCACCGGTGGGATGGCAATAGGGGCGCTTTGTTTTCCGAAGTCAGACAAAGTTGCCTCACGAGGAAACTTCGGGCAACTTTGGAAAACAAATTTTTAGATTCTAGCAGGCAGGAAGGAAATTTGGGGAGATTAGTCCCCCTAAGAACAGGCGATTTGCTGCCGGGTGACTTATCTCCCTGAATTTCCATGTGTGTCTCTGCCCTTACAGGTAGCTGAACAAGAATTAACAATCCCTGCTTAGCTAAGAAAGGCTTTTATCAAGAAAATCCTCAGTAGGATTTACCTTGAAGGGCAACTAAACCTCCCCAATAAGAAAACCCCTGACTTATCAGTTTAGCCAGTGCAGACTACAATGTCAAGAAACAACTTCAGGGACATCTGCAATTGATTTCTAGATGGCCTATACAGGTTTGAGATGGAGCATTTTTAGATTCGGATTTTTAGCAGCTTTGGGTATAATAAATCTCTAAAAGATGTAGTTTTTTTTTCATGAAGAATTTTCCCCATTAAAACCTCGAACAGATAAATTTGAGGTTTAATAAATGGGCCCCTGAATGTGAAGCTGGAGCTTACTTATTAGTTCAGCTTTAACACTTATTTAAATTCTCCCCTTTCAAGGGCACCTTGACCTCACAACAAGGTTCCAGATACAGCTTATGAAAATATTATTATATTAGTCAATTGCCATGTTTCAACAATATCTAAGACAGTGAAAGGTATACTGACACATGCTTTCTGTAAAGGCCCCACAGGAGCTGCTGTTTTGGAAGGTACTTACCCAAAGCATTCTTAGAATTTATGCAGCTAATGATATTCAGTTCAAAATATTATGAAGGCCCTGTATCAAGGGACTGCAGTCTACAGTGATTTTTGCATTTTTGTAAAATAATCCATCTTTCCCATAATGCTACATCAGCAGATTCTTGCCAGAGTGTCTCTGGAAAGGAATGTGACATTTTCTTGATAACATTCCTTTTGCATGGAAACCTGTATCAGCTATTACAAAGTCATTGTAGGAATCAGTCTACCCTATACCATGCTGCAAACACAGGGACCTAGAGATAGAAGAGATGATCACCTTGTAAGCAAACATCAGAGTTAAATATGAGGCAAGTTTCACAGTGCTGGGTTATTTTGCATTACAAGGGTGTGAAAAATAACAAAATATATGTTGTATAGCAGGAGAAGTAAACAGGGCTGGTATTACAACTTTGCAGTATAATAACAAGCTAACCAGTTTATATAAAATCACTATTCCTTTTCCCCACTTCCTGAACTTTTCCTCAACCCATCCAAGCATTTTAATCCCCCATCCCAACTCTAATCACATACAGTTTCCCAACCCACCCAATTCTCCCATTCCCTGCCATCATTGATCTGCCCCTGTAACCTCACCACCCACGCCACAGGACAGTAATGCACCACTGCAAAGATGGCAACCTAATGCAAACTTGACATTGGGTTTTTAGCATAAGGCACTTACCTTTGGGGTACAACGGAGACAAAAAAAAGCACATCTGTTTAAGATCTGAAGCAGCTCAGTCAAAAAAGTAGCATGAATGAAACAGTAGCAGAGCACAGAGATGCTAGTGCACATTGTATTTTTTATTTATGAGACTTTATATTTAACTGGGACTGCCAGAAGAAAGTTTGATTTCTCCTGTTTATTATGCTGGAGATAAATAAACATCACCTTCAAAATCTTATTGCAGTCAAATGCTGCTTCTTATAATATAGTTACCAGTTATGAAAACATGTGGCCTGCAATAAAACCCTATCTGAAAACACTTAAATTTTTTCATGTTACTGTTCCAGAAATCCAAATTACGGGAAGATCCCTTATCCAGGAAAACCCCAGGTCCAGAGCATTCTGGATAACAGGTCCAATATCTGTAGTACGAGGACTGGCAATTAAAGTAAATTTGGTTACAGGAAGTATCTAAGTCACTGGGTGGGGGTCAGCATAGTGGATGGGGCCAGCATGAGGGCCAGTTAGGGGCATATCTCAGGACATGCCTATTCTGGTATAGAAGATAACCTGGAAGCCCAGGCTGAAAGTCAATGAATATGCTAACCTTTAAGTGGCTTTAAATAAAAAACAAGTCTATGAAAACCTCTGCTCTAGGTAATGTCACCATGGCTTGTCACATGGGTTCATTTGGCACTAAGGAGTCCATTTACTAAAGTGCGGTAAACATTTGCGCACAAAATATAGACAAATGTAATGCCGAATATGTTTTCGTGAGTTTATTAACCGGCGGGAAAATATAAATTAGCGAAGAATATGTGTTTGCCAGTTATCGTACACATTAATGCCTGGTTTACTAAACATTGAAATGTTTTAAAGACAAAATTAACACCAGAATATTCGCAATATTTTACCGCTATATATATAGTGGTGTTAACTTATTTTATCGCGAGAAAATTCTAAATGGGAGGGACAGCAAAAATCCCATTACACCTTGTTTTACTCATAATTCCTGTTATGGAATATAATTGTCTAATTAATTAACTAATTAATTAATTAATTAATGCTAATTGCCACCACATACTTGCGAATATTCTACAAACACATTTAAAGGAATGGGATTCTATTGGCAGAAGGGTTTGTGACTGGATGACGTACTGTATTGGTTTATATGATACATGTTTGATTGGTGTCACTCTAGTAATGTTGTTGGATGGTATAATCATGAGTCTATAAAGTTTATGAGTTTCGAAGATGCATTTCTAGCGATAAATGTCACAGTAAAAATTGCCATAATTAACGCCATAAAACAAGACTATTTTATTGCGTTAATATTTGCAAAACGTAATTTGTTAGCAACTTGCTAAAATTACCGCTAACGTAAGCAGGTTTGTTAATGTTGTTACTGCAAGTGATCGTAATGACTTCTGAGCACATCGCTAATCTTAGTCCCTGCGAACATTCTGGCGGACAAATATTCTCCACCACAACAACGCGAAAACTTAAAGTCAAATTTAGCGCACTTTAGTAAACGGATCCGTAAATTTGTTACTAAACCTAAAAATCCTGCAACATGCAATTCTGTGTAATTTTCCTACCTATCCATCAACAAAACTAACTACACATCTTTTCATATCTATAATTAATGATGGGTAGACTGGAGTCATTTACATGGATGAGGAGTACTTCATGGAATAGTAAAGCCGCTTCTACAATTGCAGAATCCCTGCACAGTATAGCTAATCTGATTTCCACACAGGTTACTACAGCACAAAGCAGGAAATATGGCAAATTTTAACAACAGTAGCAGTCAACTAAGTCACCTAAAAGTACTCTTATGGCACACCCTGCAGGCTATATGGGGACACTCCTGTCCAGGTGCATAGTGGAAGAGCTTTATTCTAGACTTACTTATAACAATAGGGCTATTTTACCTCTCTTAAAAGGCAGGGATTAGTATTTTACTAGTAATTGCAGGGAAAGGCATTGTCAGTGGCACAGTTCTCTTGAACATGAATAATACACGTCATGTTTACTTACCTTAAAGGGGTTGCTCACCTTTAAATTAACTTTTACTACGATATAGAGAGGGATATTCTGAGACAATTTGGAACTGGTTTTAATTTTTTATTATTTGTGGTTTTTGAGTTATTTAGCTTTTTATTCAACAGTTTTTTTTTTATTCAACAGTTCTCCAGATTATCCAAGTAACCATGCACTGATTTTATTGAGAGACTGGAATATGAAAAGACGAGGCCCTGAATAGAAAGAGGAGTAATAAAAAGTAACAATAACAATACATTTGTAGCTTTATAGAGCATTTGTTTTTACATGGGATCAGTGACCCCCATTTGAAAGCTAGAAAGAAACAGGCAAATAATTAAAACTGTAAAAAAATAAATAACAAAGACCAATTGAAAAGTTGCTAAGAATTCACGATCCTACAACATACAGTACTAAAAGTTAACTGAAAGGTGAACCACCCCTTTAAACAAGAAGAAAGAGTTGTCTTAAGAATCTGTCTAGTAATTACTAAATATTGGTTCCCATTTTGCTCTTACCCTTGATAATACATTGGAGAATGCTAGGCCAGCAGTCCAGCAACATGTGGCTGAAGCAATACTGCTATGAAAGGTTCATATGCCCTTTAATAAAAGTTTTAAAATAAATAATGCTCTGAGATTACAGGCTGTATACAAAGAACTGTGTAAACACAAAAAGACTGCCTGTTGTAAGGACAAATAAACTGTGGCTGATGTGCCTAAATATATCAAAATATACTCCTATCCTATAGGCCTATCATTTTACATTGCTTTGTCAAAAACAAAATTGAGATAGGCTGGAATGATGTCCGCTGGCTCCAAACAGTTTATTATTGTATGGAATGTGAAATCATGGAGCAACTGCCAGCAGGAAGAAATAGTACAGAAATGCTCTTGTAGCAGAATATTTAGGGCATGGATTGTGCAGCCAACCGTTCACAACTTTAATTATTATGGGGCATTAACTCATGTTAATACACCAATATTTGTCTGCACAAGTTTATCTGTATTGCATTTCTATTAAATTATGTTTTTATTTTTAATTTCAAAACACTAACAGTGTAGTTATGCTTTCCAAGGCCAGATTCAGAAAATAATTAGACCAGAATCACTAAGCTAACAAGTATTATTGTGTTTGCTTTGTTTCATGAGCCATCATTTCCTACAGAATTTTATGTATGGGGAAAACAAAATAGGATCACAGATCACTAGAAATATTTAGATGGTTCTTTGCCTGAGCACACATAATCTCATGACAATGAAAGGAACAAGTCAGACATGATACACAGGGACAAATTCTGGGTGGGAGCTCAGTCAGCAAGAAAGTCTTTAATAGGACACTATCTTTAAAATAAAAAGAATTTGTACTTGAAAAGGCTGTAAATATTTGAGTAAAACACAATGTTCTCTTTCAATGTGGAATATTTTTGGGCATATTTACTAATGAGGGAATTATTACATTTGTTGAATTTATATATAGTCCTGGGGCAGATTCACTAAGATCCGAAAATTCGCCAGCATAGGCTTCACTAGCGTTCGCCGCACTTCGCCAGGCGAATTTTCGCCAGCGCTACACAAATCCACTAAAGTGCGAATTTACGCTCAGGTCGGCGAAAGGTATCGTAGTTGCGCTAGTTTTACTTTGCTAGGCAGAGCGCTGTTATGAAACGGTGGGAACTTTAACTTATAATAGAAGTATATGTTACAACCATTACATTCCACTACACAAGCCCAGGAAACCTTTAATAAATTAAATAAAGTTGTCCTATTGCCCTACATGTGCCCCCTGTATAGTTGAGTTGCCATATGTTAGGAAATGTAGGGGGGAAGAAGGGTAACCCCCCAAAAAAATTATCGATCTTTTTCAGACTATCACCCTCCTATGATAAAATACGCCAGCGTTTTTATGGGACTTAGAAAAAATCTGATATTTTTTTTCCAACCTCCTATCTATTGTATTGAAGTTCGCCTGGTCTGACCAGGCGAAGTAAAGTCTAGCGTAAGTGCTAATGTTTAGGAAAATGTTCATCTTAGTGAATTTGCGAAGTTACGATCCTTCGTCATTGCGCAACTTCGCACCCTTACGCCAGGCAAAGTTGCGCACTGACGAAGGATCGTCTATCTACTTCGCTAGCGAAAATTCGCCAGAGTCCATGTTAGTGAATTTGCGAAGTTGCGAAATGACGTCACGCTGGCAAATTAGCGCTAGCGTTAGACGCTTCGCGCTTTAGTGAATCTGCCCCCTAGAGTCATAGTCATAGAGGGAGATAGATTGACCAATAAATAGATATAATGTATAAACAATATAAATGTATCATTAATATTTGTGGGTTTTTAGGCTAGATTCATTATAAAACTAATCAATAAAAAGTTGCATTTGTTTTGTGTGCGTGCATTTTGAATGCAGGGTTCTGGTAATAATTTCTCTCTGTACCCTTACAGTTGTTGACCTAGTTTCCTGAGTCTCAGATCTATGTTCAAATGTGTGCTCCTTTTTCTTTCTTTTATGGTAAAATACATTACTAAGCTAAAGACACTGAAACACAACATATAGAGCTATAGGAGAAAACTAATGTAAGAGGAAGAAATGTAAAACAGTCAAAGGTTTTTTCAGTACATAATATTTGCACTGTAGGCATTTTCCATTAGGTATGTTTTTTTCTGAAAGTGATACTTCTGTTATTGCCAAAAAGACCTCTCTAATTCATTAGTTAGTATGCATAACAGCAGACCCTCATTTATCTGCACTATTGTAATCAAAATCTTGCCCCATGATGATAACTCCTGTATATGGTTATTTTTTTTCATATTCACATTATCAGTTTAATTGGTCATGTTATTAGTATAAATTTCCCTGAGGCTGGACATATCCCTAAATTGCACAGTGATTTGTATTACTGATAAAAAAAACATCAGTTATCTTTTCTGTAGTATGTACCATCCCACCTTTCTTATTTCTGATGGACATTGTCCCTCTTGCTGCTTGCTGCTCTCTCAGCTTTTAAGCAAGTAACATGTGGGCCTTATTGACATATTCATAATAGCTATGTTTGGTCCATGTCATCATCTTTGCTAAATGATTGAAATCCAGCTATTTTAATTGGTTTCTATATGTGATAACCTGAGACAATTTTGTAATGGTGGGTCTTTCATAAAGTTTCTTTTCTGTCTAAGAACCTTTATTAATTCTCATTTTTTAAGTTGGGTGTTCCTTGGCTGGAGACCTTTGCTCCAGCCTGATTACTGCCATAAGTGCTTCACAGCTTGTTGCTTTGGAGGAGGAGTCTTTATTTAACTGAAAGCATTCTTTCAGGGAGTTGCTTGTCTCAGTTTTTATCTGTTCATCACATAAAGGAGAACTAAACCCCCAATAAAAAAGCCCCTACCTACTACTACCTTAGATAGCTCCATCCCTGCTTCCCCACCCCCCGCATAGTTGATTACCCCTGAAAGTGCCCCTAACACAGTATTTATGTATCGGTGCAGAGCAAGTGCAGTGGAGCTATTAGGCGCCATCTTCCGGCTCTTTGGTTTTGTTCTGGTCCTCTCCCCTTCGTCGATTTCCAGCACATGTATAGTTGCTATGAACCGGAAGACTGCTTCAACTGCACATACGCTAATATGGAGTTCAGTTAAAGGGAAACTAAAATCTAAAATAGAATAATGTTAGAAATGCAGTATTTTGTATACTAAATATAAACATGAACTTACAGCATCAGAAGCCTAATAAGACAAATGATTTATTCTTTCAGGGGGCTGTCATCTTGTAACTTTGTTAGACATATTTGCAATACCAAGGCTATACACATGCTCAGTGTGGGCTTCAGTTGGGAGGCTAAGCTTAGGGATCATCATAAATTATGAAAACATCACAAGTCAAATAATATCTGCCATAGAAACCAATAGAGCAAGACATTAATAACCAGCATATACAGATTGCACTGGGTCTGTGAATACAGATCTCTACACAGTCGCTGGCTGCTCTACAGGGAAACAAACAGAGCTGCTCAAGTTCTGGGAAGTAAAGTGGAGCAGCTCCCCTCTGCCATTTGAAAGTATGAGACTATCTAAGGTAGTAGGTAGGGGCTTTTTATTGGGGTGTTTAGTTCTCCTTTACTAGTGTTTCATTTAGTCTGCATGAGTAGGTTTTAGGTTTTGGGTGTGTGAGTAACATGTTTATTTTAGTGGGGGCATGGTCAGACCATGTGATATGTCCTGATTTAAGAAAATATAATCAATTTGGGTGTGTGCTTCATGTAGAAGGGGAGTTGAAGGTGAAGGCCTTATCCACCAGGTGCTGGATGTGTCAAAGGTCATAAAGCCTATGGACTTGTGTTTGTTGTCTGAAGGTTTTAGCAATTTGTTGTGCTTGGGGTTCGGTGTATCAAATCCTATCCCTGATGGCTGACCAAGCCATACGAAAGTCACCTGCAATAATTAAAGGTGTATTTGGGGAGAAAGTTAGTTTGGCCAATACCTTGTTTTAGTAACTGTTTTGATTAGCATTTGGGCAATATACATTCACCAAAATTATTTCTCTACCATCCAGAATACCACTAAGGATCAGATATCTCCCATGCGGGTCCAATCTATTAGAGAAAAATACCAGGTTTTTGTGGCCACTCTGGTCTTTTTTCTGCTGCCTGAGGCATAGTGAACCTGAGGGTATATGTTAGAGTAGATTTAATTTGCTTTTAATTGAGAAAAACAATTATAAGAAGACAATGTCTGCTCGAAGAAGTTAACTTAAAGTTAGATATCATTTTTGTGGAATATTGAGAGCTTTTAACATTTAATAATACTGATCTAGGCATTGTAAAAGGTTCAGTTTTTACCCTCTAGTCCACTGCTTCCCCAGCCTCTCCTTACAATGAAGGAGTTAGGTATAAAAAAAATTGTTTATTATTATGATATTGTCACCATAATGCTAGTTATGTCAACCTCAGTTGTAGCATGTACTTGAACCAAGTTATCAGTTAACACTAAGAAACTGTAAACAAACTTTAAACATTAAAAAAAATACATATAAAGAACTTCAGTGGGGTTGTGAATCAATAATTGATTCTGTATTGGGGGTCTTGTATCCCATTTTTGCCCCCTTATTCTGAGAGTGTGTCAGCACAACACATTTATGAAGGTTGGGTATGGCACATTAGAGGGGTCAAGGAATCCAATACAATAAAACTCTCTGACATCAGCAAGCCTGGGGTCTGGGTCTCTTTCTGCTGACCTCTTGCCATTGAGGTAGAAGTGGTGGTATGTCCTGCCAGTCCAGGACTTGTACAGTATGTCCGTAATTTCCCATGTATTGAGGAATGACGCCAAATCTTTTTGTGATTTCAGCATTGCAGTTTTACCTTGTGCTCTTGCTGTCAGTTGAAATGAGTGTCCCCATTTGTAAGAAAACATTTTCTCCTGCAGTTTCTCTAGGAGAGGTTTAAACAATTTCCTTTTGTAGAGAGTTTCCCTAGTATGAGTAGAAATCATACAAAAATCCTGGGTTCAACCTGGCCTTATTCATGATATCTTTTTTTAAAGCTGTAATTGTGGACCCTACAGATGATGTCTCTGGGAATATTGCTATCAAGATTCTTGGGGTTCATCACTGTGTGATAGATAGTAAAGAAAAAGATATGCAGTTCACATCAGGTGCTCACCCATAAGTCCTCTCCTCCAGACGTAGCCCTCACGAGAGGAATGGCCACTTCGAGCCGTCTTGTTAATTCAACACAGATGTGTCCCGCAAACCTGGGGAGCTGTTCTCTGGCACAGAGGTCTTGTAGTTGGGTAGATTGTGTATGAACCATGTTGCTAACTTTGTTTACCATATCCATTGTTGTAATGTCTGTTTTTTCTGGTTCTACAATTTGAGTCGCCATGTTTAGGGGTCATTCCCTGGCCACACCCCTCCCCAACTGTTGTTACATTTTAATGTGACAAAAAGATTGGGGACCCATGTCCTATATGGTACAATGGTATTTTAAGCAAACAATTACATTTTTAAAAACAGTTTCCTTTTTTTTCTGTAATACTAAAACACTATCTTGTCCTTGATCTGAATTAAGCTGCATGAATCCATATTGGTGACAAAACAATCCTGTTGGTTTTATTTCATATTAAAATATTTTTTTAGTAGAATTAAAGTATGGTGATCCAAATTACGTTAAAACGATTTAATCAGAAAACCTCAGGTCCCATGTATTCCTGATAATAGATCAAATACGTGTATATGATTATATACAGTATATAGCTTCTCTAAGCCCTTCAAGTTTTTTTTATCAAAGAGAAGTAAATGTTTGTGCAGGATTGGCTCCTTGATATGAAACTGTTCGAAGGGTTTCACTCTAGCAGTGACAGGATTCTCATATATACAGTACTATATTACATGGACTTGTTGCAGTTTTTTGAACAGAACTGATCTATAGGAGAACTAAATTCCCAATGGTTAATATCAGACAAAGAAGTACTTGCACCCAAGGCAAGTGCTTTTGTCCCGGCCCCTCCCTCCCTGTCACTGCATTCCAGACAACACCCCCCTCCCCATCTGCATCTTAAGCTCTGCGCCTACCCCTAGATCCTGCCCTGGTTCTTGTGGTACTTTAAAAATAAGGGCACCTTGGTACCTCATTTATATGAAGACTTGCACAGCAGCCATCTCCAGCCACATCACATGTGGTTTAAGGATTTCTGTTGTTAATTCCCAGCCTGGAGCATGTGCTAGTAGATAGTGGCTATCTAGCCGGCTTAAACCTGATGTCAGCTTGTAAGATGAAACAGCACCACACTTTTCATATGAATAAAATGCCTTTATTGGAGCCTTTTAAGGCATTACAGCAATGGTTTGGGTCATACTCGACCCTTTGTCAAGCTTAACTGACATTATATCTCACACTTTTCTATTCCCCCACCTCTCCACCTAGTGGTTAATGTATATCATGTGATAAGTATCAAAACAGTTACAAAAAAGTATCAAGTAGGATTGTCAAAAAGTGTCAGGCAGCCCAATTCAAGTGTAGCCAGTCTGTAGAAGATACAACAACAAAGGATTAAAATTGCAATTTATCTAAAAATTTGGTTCAGGTCATATTCTTTATTTAAACCTAAAGGTGCCATTATTTTGAGTTTCCTTATCGAGGAAACCTCTTTAAACAACAACTCTTTCAACCTGTTACCGCCTCTTCATTTTGATTCCCCCACATCTATGACCTGAAACCGCAATTGGTTCACATTGTGACCAACTGCATTAAAATGACCTGCAACTGCATGTTCCTTTTTACTAGTCCTGATAGCTGACATGCTCACAAATTCGTTCCCGATTCTAGTTGTTTGATCCACATATGCAAGCCCGCAACTGCATTTGATGACATACACAGTATATGTGATCCACCGGTGGAAAAGTGGACACTGGGAAACTTGCAACACAAACAAGAAAAAGCCAGGAAGCTGTGCTGACTACTTTGCAATCTCCATTCAATCTGATGTTGTTGCTTAGTAAATTTACCCCCAGGCCTGTTTTGAAATCCCACCCATGTAATCTGGGAGTGGGACCTTTGCTACTGTGCTGCAAGTTAAAATTCTACTGTAAGAGTTCAGTTCTCCTTTAAGGAACTAATCTTAAAGGGGACCTGTCACTCAGACATAAAACGCTGTATAACAAAAATAATTTTCAAATTAAACATGGAATCCAAATTCCTTTCTTTTTGTTAAAACATCCATACCTGTTATAACACGTTAATAAACTTCATATCATATATAGCCTGGCCCACCTCCATGCCTTAGTTAAGTCTCCAGTTTAAGGAAATAGTAGACTAATCAATTTTATATGTGAGTCAGTAGGTCAGTGACATTTAAAATGCATGTCTAGCAAAAATATTTAACATTATTTTATACTTGAATAATATGTAGTTTGTATTTCTACAAAGGATATCTTTTGGCTGTGGCCCTAGGTTGCACATTGCTAAATGTAAGTGAAAAACAAAATGAAATATCAGCACACATGAAAGAGTTTTCTCCACTAAGTATTTCAGCTGTCTCTATGCTCAGAGCAGGTGGGGAGAGGAAAAACACCCCATTGAGAAGAGCTCAATAGTTTAGCACACACTGTGGTTTAGCATATTAATGGTGCAATATATACAAAGCACAGGAAATTAGAACAGTCTTAGAAGTTTTAAGTTCATTTTCCTCTTTCTATTATTAAAGAGACATAACACCAAACAATGGGTATTTTGAAAATAACAGAGAATCTGTAAATTACTTTTTTAATTGCCTAAATAAAGGTACTCCTAGGTCTAATATGGGGTTTCTTCGAAGGTTTTGGTTAGTAAGTCTTATTAAGTATGCTAAGGTGGCCCTATAAAGAAGAAGCTCAATCAGGTGAGCTCTTGTGTAGCATACACCTCATCACTGGGTGCTGCCACATTATCACATGTACACCCTTGTATTCCAGAACATTAATTTACCTCTACTGTTTTACTTTTATTGATCTATATACTCTACACTGTTCATCTTTCCTTTAGATTTACAACAGAGAAAATTGGGGCAGATACAATATTTAAGGAACCTCCCCAGTGAATAAAATAATTACCTTTTCTTACCTGTGCACTGTTCTGGGGGCTGGAGTGGTCTGTACCAGAGGGTCACTTGGTTGACCCCAGACTTGGAACATTCCCATTAGTCCTTTATTTTATTATTAATATTATTATTTTAGTCCCAGTGGTTCTTTACTTACACTGTAATGCATAATCTAGAACAACAAGGTAGTCCTGGGCCAAGTTGACCGAGCGTCCCAGGCAACCCATCGCCCCCCCCCCCCATGTGTGCTGAAAAGCACAAGAGCCAAGGCAGCGCTAATGCGCATGAGCTAAGGAAGCGATAGTGTGCAGAAGTGTGGACGCTCTTGGAGACGGAACAGCTGCCGCAACAGTCCGAACTAGGGGAAGGTGTCAGGTGGCGCCCCTCTACCTTTGCACCCTAGGCATGTGCCTCTTCTGTCTAACTATAGTTCCAAGGGTCTCATTTATAAACAGTGGGCAAATTTGCACCTGGGCAGTAACCCATAGCAGTGAATAAGGGATTAGCTTTTTTTCAGCTAAGTGCAGGATGAGCACTGAAAGCAATTTTCTAACTGGTTGCCATGGGTTACTGCCCAGATGCAAATTTGCCCAATGTTTATAAACGAGCTCCTGAATGTTATATTGCTCAGAGTAGTTCTTTTGCAAATGTAATATATATATATGTAATTGGACATTAAAATAGATAAACCTTCAGATGGAAAACAGGAAAAACTAGATAAAATCTTGTGAAAAACCCAATCATACAATTTTTTGGGGATTTTTTCCCAAATCGCTCAATTTTTTTGGGCTTTTTCACGAAAAGCCTGAATTTTTGCTCGAAATGCACGAAATAGCTGGAATTTCAGGCTAATCCCAGCGCAGACCACCGAAAGCTCCAAACAGGATAGGGAACTCTCCCATTGACTGATATACAACTTCAGCAGGTCTGAGGTGCTGGATTATTGGATTTGGACATTTTCCATCCTTGGGGTATAATAAATCTCAAAAAAATCGAGTTTTTTCTCCACTAAAAATTTGGTTTTGATTGTAAAAAATTGTTTAGAGTTTTTGGCATTTGGACTTTAATAAATATCCCCTTAAATGTAAATTGCAAAAGTGCCTAGCAAAAGCATCCTGAGCAATTATACATTCCCTTTTTTTAAAGGTTTACTCATCCTTTATAAACCTATATAAGCTCCATACCATTTGGCACAGTCTCCATCTAATTGTTGTGAAAATGAGAGTGAGGACAGGCTCTGTGGTCAGCCATATGAGACCCAGCATGCTACTTGTTCTTCTATCAGTGTTCTGTGATGACCCAGCCATTTTTTTATATTTTCATTTGTTTATTCACTGGTAGGTACCTAATAAATTGGTTATGCTTTATTTTTCCTTTAATTCAGTCAATGTATTCACTGAATAGTTAATGCACTTGGCAGTCTGTAGCAGTTTGACATAAACAGTTTCCTTTTTAAGTGACAATACTCGAGCAAAATAAAAAGAAAGAGTAGACTGAAAAGTAAGACAAAATCCCACCAGTCTCTAGTTACTATTTTATAAACAAGTCACCCCCTTCTCCTCCCCCTCAAAATAGCAAGTTTATAGCCCGCGAGATCAGATCATAGTGAATGCACATCTTTCCAGTCCTGTGTGGGTTGCAGGCGATCAGACCACAAGAGCTCTCAGTCTGAGTAGGTGTTCTCTGTGATGGTATTGGTCTTACATGAGATGTGGCTACAGTTTCTATTTTAGAGTAACGGATGAGGATGATGACTTTCCACTGGACTGTGTGTGTAGGAGGGAGGTAGGGCTTAAAATGATCTCTTACTCTGCAAATTCAGACCCATGTTTTTGGGAAGCTTAACACCTGCATGGAAACAGAATGAACATCCTGAGGAATAGGAGAGCACATGATGCCATATCAGATAACGCAAGGGAGGCTTTTAATACAATCTTTAATGTCTTTCTTTCCAGGACTGTGGTAGTTTGTGGGAGTTACAAATATAATATCTATACAATGTCGTCTATTCACAATGGTTTTGTTTTGTGAAATAAAAATTAAAATGTAGAACAGTATAAAATATTAGGATAGAAGAATTACAGCCAAGTTAATTTTCATTAACTAATGTCCCCAACATGAAGTCAGGTGTACATAGAGCAGTCAATATTTTTGCTAGGGAATCATTTTGCATGAAATGGAACATAAATCTTCTCTATAGTAAATCCATATTGATTAAAAAAAAAACAGTTTTTTCTGTATAGGCAACTAAATGCATACACATAAATTCTCATGGCCTAACAGTGTCCACTAGCACAGAAGGCACAGACATCTTAATTCTTAACAATTAAAATATTTGTATTTTTATGAAACTTCATTATGTATTGCTTTACTCCTTTTTAGGGATGCGCCGAATCCAGGATTCGGTTTGGGATTCGGCCAGAATTCAGCCTTTTTCAGCAGGATTCGAATTCGCCCGAATCCTTCTGCCCAGCCCAACAGAATTCAAAGGAGGGAAATTGCATGACTTTTTGTCACAAAACAAGGAATTACATTTTTTTTCCCCTTCCCACCCCTAATTTGCATATGGTCGGATTCTGTACGGTATTCGGCCGAATCTTTCTCAAATGATTCAGGGGTTCGGCTGAATCCAAAATAGTGGATTTGGTGCATCCCTAGTCCTTTTATATGCACAGAGTTGACTATGGCACAAGTTGTGTCAAGTGTATAAGAAGAGGTGCAGGAGAGTGTATTTGGACAGAAGCCCATTCCAGAGTATGAGGTAGAACTGAGTCTGCTGACTGGAAAAATCAACTAAAAACAAACAATCCAATTGAAAAGGATAAGTATTTGTTATTGACTGTTATTTTATAGTAAGGTGGTATATTTAAATACTGTGCTTACAGCAATTTTATCATAACCTGCTTTACTTTTGCACTTAGTTTTCATTCAGTATGAGGGGGTGGGGTTTGATTAGTTGCACCAGAACAGACTGTAGAAATAGAACCCCTGGGACTCCAGTGGAGCTTGCTAAGAGTTTGTTCTTTAAGTGGGAGATCTATAAGTGGAGTTACAAACACCGGAGTTTCAAACTAAAGGGGTAAAAGAACAGCAGCAGGATGTTGTGGCAGCTAGCTGAGTGACAGTTAGAAAAACTAAAGTGGGCAAAAGGAAAAATGAGACTGATCCTGGGTTTATACATCCCAACAGCTTTGTCAGATTGTGTGAAGATGATAGGAGTGTGAACTCTGGATTGGCAATTCTAGATGGGCTGATCTCTCTAACAGCCGGGAGACCAATTTCTCTAGAAGTGGTGGGAGGAGAGCAGAGTCAGGCCTAAGCATATTGTGGTTGTAGAGTAATCTGTCGTCCAGATCTCTACAACCGAACCGTTTGCTGTCTACCTGGTGCCAGGGTTCGGCATGTGGTTGATCGGGTAGACAAATTATTGGGTGGGGCTGGGTATGATCCAACTGTCTTAATACATATTGGTACAAATGACAAGATAAATGGTTAAAGGAACAGTTCAGGGTAAAAATAAAAACTGGGTAAATAGATAGGCTGTGCAAAATAAAAAATGTTTGTAATATAGTTAGTTAGCCAAAAATGTAATGTATAAAATCTGGAGTGAGTGGATGTCTCACAAAACAGAATACAACATAACATCCTGCTTTTCAGCTCTCTAAATCTGAGTAAGTCAGCGACTTGAGGGGGGGCCACATGGGACATAACTGTTCAGTGAGTTTGCCATTGATCCTCAGCATTCAGCTCAGATTCAAAAGCAACAGTTATGACTAGTGATGGGCGAATTTATTCGCCAGGGCCAAATTCGCGGCGAATTCCCGCGATTCGCCGCTGGCGAATAAATTCGAATCACCAGCGAAATTTCGCCAGAAAAACGAGTCGCGCGTAGTTTTTGACGCGCCGAAAACGACGCGACGCGCGCCGAAAATGACGCGATGTGCGTCAGAAACGACACGCGTCAAAGTTGATGCGACGCACGTCAAAAGCGTCCCGCGACTCGTTCCGCAAAAAATGCATTAGTTAATAGTGCTGTTCCAGAAGAATTCTGCTTTGAAATCCATTTCTCAATAGAGCAAACAGATTTTTTTTTATTTCATTTTAAAATCTGACATGGGGCTAGACATAATGTCAATTTCCCAGCTCCCCTAAGTCATGTGACTTGTGCTCTGATAAACTTCAATCACTCTTTACTGCTGTACTGCAAGTTGGAGTGATATCATCCCCTCCCTTTCCCCCACCCAGCAGCCTAACAAAAGAACAATGAGAAGGTAACCAGATAACAGCTCCCTAACACAAGATAACAGCTGCCTGGTAGATCTAAGAACAGCACTCAATAGTAAAACCCATGTCCTACTGCGTACTATTCAGTTACATTGAGAAGGAAAAACAACAGCCTGCCAGAAAGCAGTTCCATCCTAAAGTGCTGGCACAAGTCACATGACCAGGGGCAGCTGGGAAATTGACAAAATGGCTGGCCGCATGTCAGATTTCAAAACTGAATACAAAAAAATCTGTTTGCTCTTTTGAGAAATGGATTTCAGTCTACTGGAGCAGCACTATTAACTGACATGTTTAGAAAAAAAAAAAAAACCTTTTCCCATGACAGTTTCCTTTTTTCAGGATTCATTGAGGCCAAGAGACTGGCGAATTGCTAATGTGGTGCCGCTATTCAAAAAGAGATCCTGTTCTCAGCCTCAAAACCATAGGCCAGTTAGTCTGATAGGATACTGGACTTCATAGCAAATAACAATACTATGGGGCAGATTTATCAAATTCACATGAATGATTTGAAATTTGATTTAATTTTCAAAAAGATTGCAATTCGAATTTTCGAATATTTTTCAAGCCACTTCAACCATCGAATTTAGAAAATTCGATCAAATCAAATGATTTTAATAATTTTTATAAAATTCTATTCGAATATCCCAAAAATGTTTTATTCAAATGATTCTATAGTTTGATCGAATATTTACTATTCGATCATTTGATCGATCGAATTGCTCTAAAATCCTTCGAATGTGAAGGATTTTAATTCCCTTTAAATTCGATGGTTGAATTTGAGGGTTTTTTAACCCTCAAATTCAACCTTTAGTAAATCTGCCCCTAAGAGTTTGTGCCAGCATGGTTTTATAATACACTTGGATTTGTGTGTTAAATGTGTCGTGACTCAGGGTTAATTGAAGAAACTGTGTTATCTCAAGTCTTAACTCTAATGCATTTAACCTTTTCATTAGCATACCAAAGCACCATTGTTTTCAATGGTAAACTCTTTAATTGGATGGGATGCTGTGACACAATATTCTGTGTTAAGTGGGTTAAATGGGATATCTGAGTTTAGTTATTCTGTGTCAGACACAATCCAAAGTGGCTTCAGCTGTAGATCTTGCCAGACTAACTTAATTTCTTTTTATGAGAAGGTAAGCAGGGACCTTGATTCTGGGATGGCAGTGGATGTGATTTACTTAGACTTTGCTAAAGCATTCGATACAGTGCCACACAGAAGGTTACTGGTTAAATCAAGGAATGTTGGCCTGGAACATAGTATTTGTACCTGGATAGAGAACTGGCTAAAAGATAGACTACAAAGAGTGGTGGTAAATGGAACATTTTCTAATTGGACAAGTGTGTTAGTGGTGTACCGCAGGGCTCTGTACTGGGTCCCTTGCTTTCCAGCTTGATATTAATGACCTGGATGTGGTCCCCACAACACTATCTAAAATTCATTCCAGGCATTTGTAAACTGAATCACCTTGTCCATATTGAAACCACAATGAAGGGCATCAGCATTAATGTATAGATGTGTAGAGGATTCTAGAAATGTCATCTTGCAGGGTGCTGTGCTTCTCCATGGCATTCTTTAAGAGCACAGTATTATTTATTCAACTAGTAAGAGATTAGGAAAAACAAAAGGCACAATATAGAGCATCTTACTTCCAGGGTAAGGTGAACATTATTGCAGAAGAATGCATAAGTGCCTAGTAGTTTCCAAGGTGTCTATGGTATCCAAGTCGATCAGTGCAACAGCAACAAATACCACTTGAAATGTACATACTGACTATCCAACTCATTCTCATTCACTCTTAACTTTTCTAACTCGCCGACACATATATTCCTAAAAAATATGGCACTTTGCCCCCTGCCCTGAACTTTCTAAATAGTCCCTATTGTTTATTGTGCCATTCATGTATTGGCGATAATAGTAAAGTAGTTTGTTTTTGTTAATTACTGGTATACTTTGTGTGACATTCTCCCCCCCCCCATGCCACCTCCAGCAAACATAAGTAGAGCTGCAAAAGACAAATGGAACATTTCTCTTCTTATGAACACAGCTACAGGTCAGTGCAATTATCATTAATATTATTGTGATTAATATTAAGATCTTGTTAACGAAAGATATTTTTAAACAACTAAATTGCTTGTGAAAATGAAAGTGAACTAACTACTTCAGAAAGCACAACTTATTGCCAGCTAAGTCTATCACTTTTTTCTTTGACCTGGACTTTTTACAGCTAGTGTTACCCAATGCCTAAAGTAGTGGAAAGATTCAGAAAGCATATGACTATAGAGGTGGCTGTAGAAAAAAAACAGAGGAAATAGTCTGAACATATGCCAGAATTATGATATCCTTTTATTTCTACGCTACAGAAAAAATTAAAACTAGCTTTAGTTTTTGACATGCAGGACTGTTTATGGTGCAGTTGCTATTCAGCATCAGCATAGGCTTGATGTTTTGGGTGGGAGGATAAAGACAACCACAACAGACTAGTTAGTAAATTAATATCTCCAAACAGACAGGAAAGGAGCAGACCTCCACCACACACAAATACAGTTTTTTTCTATACTGTTTTTTGTATAGTATCTACACACATTGGATATGTAAAACTACAAGCAAGGACAGACCCAGAGCACGCTATGAACTGTAACACTGCCTACCTGTAAAAAATTCTGTAAATGAGTATGCAGTGCCTATTAATAATATATATTGCCTCTAATTATTATTTCAGTAACCACATACATGTAGTACTACCAACTAATTAGTACAAAAGGTATGTGGAGTTACATAATTAGCAGCATGTAATTAAGAATCAAAAATCATTTAGGTCTCGTGAAGAACTATATGAACAAATCTTGCACCCACATAATGACACACTAGTCTTGCTATTTTACAGAGTAAGCAGATTCTGGTGCAGTTATATAAAGTTTACATGCAGCACTTTTTAGCCGAGGAGAATAACGAAGTAACAAGACAAACTGAATAATATTAATAGTAATGAAAATACATGTATAATGTTTTGTTTTTTTACTTGTCCCCAAAATGTGCTTTTTATCTATCACGTCTGTCAATGCCGTTGCCATTATTACTGATAAATATGTAAATATATAAGGAAATAGTTTATATATACATTTGCTCTATGGTGAAAGAAATGGCTGAATTTTGAGAAATGATTTCATAGCCAGAATATATTGGCTAACAGTTTGGGAAATGTTGTGAAAATTTGTGTTTGAATTTTTCACATATGAAACCTTATGGTAAATAAATGAAGTTGGGTGGAATAGCTAAAGAAACAGGGGAAAGTGGGGATGCAAATTGTACATTTTCTCTGATTTCATTTATTTGTTTATTAGTAAATAAATTTGTGTGTGTAATCTTAAAAATAAAATGGAACAAAACATTGATGGGGTTATTTACTAAACTCTGAATTTATCTGGTCGGGCTTTTTGGGGTAAAACTCAAATTTTTCAGATTCATTAAACGCCTGATGCAGCAAAAAAACCCTAATCAGAAAATCTGCCCTCTCAGACCTGTGAGGTGGTGTATAAGTCAATGGCAGAGGTCCCTATCCTAATTGGAAGTTATTGTGGATTGCGCTGGGTTTATCCCAAAACCTAATCATTTTGGGATTTTCGGAAAAACCCCCAGAAAAAACGTATGATTCAGGGAAAAATAATCATATGATACGATTTTTCGTATTTTTTTCAGGTTTTTCCCCGAACTTATTAATTTGAGCTTTTTAAATAATAAATAAGGTCATATCGGATATGGGAGTTTGCTTGTGTTTTTTTTATTAAAATAATTAGATAAATTCAGAGTTTAGTAAAAAAAAAAACCTGTAGCAGAGTGAGGCGCTACAGGCTGACCAGCTGGGTTTGATTAGCCCAGGCTGGTCAGTCTCTTAGGATCTCTAATGGGAAAGACATACAGAAAAAGTTTGGATTCCTGATGCTAAGGATCCTATGCCTGTTCACACAAGGACACTCATGGGAAAGTCTGTAATTTTACCGTTTTTTGTTGTTATTGACTTTATACTACTGCTGAAAGCTGTTTTTGTTGTTTGGAAAGAAAAACTGCCTTTGTTTTGTACCTGTTTGCTGCTGGCTGAAATAGACATCAAATTTTCTTTGCAACATTTTACTGTCCTGTCATACCCCCTAACAGTAGCAAAGCATTAAAGCAAAATTCCTTGGCTGTGTATTATACTACACATTATTGCACTGTAAGAGATTGTGAAACTGTGCAAAGAGAAGACTTTAGAAAAGTAGGCTAAGCAAGGCAAAAATGTTAAACCTTTTCTTACTCCTAGTGCCAGCCAGTCCATATATAAAACAAGGACTACATTTATTATAAATGCTGTTGCTCATCACCACTGGATTGTATATCCCAGCAGTGTACTGCAGTGTACTGACCAGGGTTAAATCATTCTTTGCTTGTGTAGGGGACTGTTAAATTAACCTCCCAGTATATTTAGCAGGCAGTCCCCAAGTGTTATAGACTGGGTCCTAAAATACAGTTAGGAGGGGGAACTGTTTCCTATTCCTGCTCTAATCCATGCCCCTTGCTGTTACTCACAGTGACCAGTAGATGCCATTGTGCTAAAGTATAGAAGCATTGTAAGCCATGTTTCAGTGTTCATCTTGTGCTGGCTCTGGCCTGAGCAGGCAGGCAGAGCTCGAGTGGAACCTAGACAGGTCAGGTCTAGTAATAGATAGGCTACTCATCATTACAGGTCACTCTAGGAGTGACAGATAGCTAGAATATTTAGCTGAGCAGTTTGAGGCTCCTACGAAGATTGTGAGTGGGATTAAGATCCCTTGTACTAATTGCCCAGAGTAGGGGCTAATTGTACAGACCTAGGATTAGAAGTGTCTCCTCAGGTTCCATTTAGAGAAAAGGCTGAAAGCTGGGTGTACCTCCTAAAGGCTGCATATACTTTGTCTCCCTGTATGAAGGGCACAGTCTCTGACCAAAGGTGCTGTGAGTATTGCCTATCCATTGTTGATCCTGTATGTGCTGATGTGATTGCTGTACACTCCAGTGAGGATTGTATGTCAATAAATATGTTCTTTGGTTAAGTTAAAATAACCATAGGCGCCCAATTATTTGCACCCTGAATACAGTTACAGTTGCACTACACCCTGCCTCCACATCGTTGCAAGGGCTTACTTCCTAAGATTTAAGGTTTCATCCAGAGCAGCATATTGGGAGTGGAGCTCATAGTCAGAGAAAGGTGCACTCAATTTACTATAGCACTACACTTGATACTCAAACTGTTTAGTTACATGTATTTATTGATAAGCCCCCTCCCATGTGCCATAGGTCTAGCAGTTTAAATTCCAAACTCCTGTTCTATAGGATAAACATATAACAAATAATTATAATAAAAATGCAACAATGAAGAATGAACACCAACTAAAATTTGAGAACTACTATCTACATACTACTGAGGGGTAATTATAAGGTTTGCATATTATTCCTAAATCCTCTAATGGCATCTAATCATGGACAGCAGGGTTAATCCTGACCTCTGACAATGTGTGCTTCCATTCTTCATCTGTCCATTTAACAGAGGGGCCAAGAGGTCAAGACTGTACAATGGATGCCCAGAGGCTAACAGACTAACAAAAAGTGTATTACTGAAAGTGTAATAGAGCTGACTTCCTTTGGGTGAACTTTATAACTAGAAGTGTAAACCTAGAACTAGATGAGGTTGCCCTGCTCAGTTACAGAGCTGTTCAGACATAATAACTGATGTCTCTGAGATTTTTTTTTCCTGTGCTTTAGAACAAACCTAATGAAGACTGCAACTACCCTCTATAAACTGCAAGAGTTGTTTCATTTATCAAGATTTTCTGACTTTCTTTTTACTGAGAGTCTTAGGGCCACATCTAATTTGATGAGAAAAGTGTATAACCAAATTCAGTCATATAGAGCCAATTTAAAAAGAAGAACCTCCTGTCAATGTTTCATATGAAAACTTTATTGAGGTTTATGGGGAAAACACTGGAACTAAAGTTTTTTTCTCCTCATATGGAGGAGGAATTTTCTTTAATTATAAACCATAAAATAGCAGTTTATCATTGAACCAAATCCAGCCCTTTGCAGGTTAAAGTCATGGGTTCATTGGAAAGAAACAGGACAATTAAGGCAACAATCCTAGTATACACTGGTCATGCTCCTCTGGAACCTCTGAAATGCCAAAAGCCCTGCCCAGTTTGCAGTAAGCAATACCCATTTTGGGGTCCACAATTTGGCATGGCTATGTGTAAATTGCAACCGTTGGCTGACATGTTTTCACAAGTTATATTTTAGTTATGATTTTTACCAATTTTAAGCCCTTTAAACCCAATACTGAAATATAGAAGTAACATTTGTTGTTTCTCAGTGGCAAAAACACACAAAAGTACAGAGCAGACTTGCTGTGGCTGATGCATCTGCTTATAATTATTTTAGTTATATATTTTTCTTCAAGCCAAAGCAGTTTGGAGCTGTATTTGCATTTTCTACACAGGTGTTGTTCCACCATTGGAGAAAGAGTGCCATATGACATTAGGCTAAAGCTCCATGCATTTGCAATTGTCTTAATGGAAGATGCTAGAGTTCTATTTTGGATTGTATCACCCCCACCTTCAGTGAGTGGAGATTCAGCCTTTAAAAGAGAACTAAAGCCATCCTATTATTACCTAAGGTGGTTGAGCACGATAAATAACAATGTGATGTTGACAATGTATGTCTCGGGTGAGCACTGGGTCTCCTATAAGAAAACAAAAAACAGATACCATAATGAATAACACACCAGAATACAAATTAACCATACTATCCCACAATGCCAAAGGTCTAAATTCACCAGTCAAAAGACGAATGGCTTGCAAAGAATACCTAGATCTACACGCAGCCATCATAATTATACAAGAAACAAACTTTAAAAAAGGCAGAGAACCAAAATACTGGCACCCACAATTAACAAGATGCTACTATTCTTCGGCAACAAACAAAACAAGAGGAGTAGCAATTTTAATACATGAATCATGCCCTATAGAAATCCACACAACACACACAGATAAAGAAGGCAGAATCATCCTACTACAGGCACAACTAAATGGTAAACCAATAACG
>CM044447.1:83278077-83304530 GCA_024363595.1 Xenopus borealis | reverse complement strand
CCCCCCCCCCCCGCAAACCCCTCCAGGTTGTGTTGTAACAAGAATATACAGAAAAAAAAACTGCTTTAATATATATTTATTGGGGAGGGAATCAGATATGTTGCTGTATGGACTTTAAGGAAAAATAAATACTGGTAAATAAAATTTCATCTTTCCTTGACATCCTAAAGAGAAGCACATATGGGAAATAGTAATAGGGTGGGATCATTGTTTTTGGAACACTGACTGGAGAATTATTCTACCGAAAGCTGCCTCCTGGGAAGGCTCAATGTCCAATCTGTAGTGTTTAAAAAATGTATGACTAGTCCAAGTAGATCTGGTTGGGTGAAACCAACAACCTTTCTGCACCGGATGTTGCTATTGCATGGGTTGAATGTGCTTTTAGAAGAGGTGGAGGTATCTGGTTGAGGGATATATAGCATGTCTGAATTGTGTCTTTTATCCATCTGGCTAGTGTAAGTCTAGCTGCTGCTTTCCCTTTATTTTTCCTAGAAAATGTCAAAAAAAGATTTTCAGATCTTCTACATTGTTCAGTTCTTGATAGATAACCTTTTAGAACACGGCACAAATCTAGGGAATCGTATCTCTTCTCCTCTTTGGACTGTGGATCTGGACAGAA
Organism: Xenopus borealis; assembly: GCA_024363595.1. Taxonomy (NCBI): domain Eukaryota; kingdom Metazoa; phylum Chordata; class Amphibia; order Anura; family Pipidae; genus Xenopus; species Xenopus borealis. The sequence continues at coordinate 83,303,911 of CM044447.1, read as the reverse complement.
TGTTGGTAGAATAATCTGATTACTGTTAACTTTAGACGTTACTATAGGTCTGAAATCTGGCAGGGTTCTTAAGATAGCCTGATTTGGAAAAAAACGCAGATAAGGTGCCCGGCATGCCAAAGCTTGAATCTCGCAAACCCTCTTTGGAGAGGTAATGGCAACAAGAAAAACTGCTGGAGGATAAATGTTTAATGTACACATTTTCTAGTGGTTCAATAGGAGGATCACATAAGCCTTCCAACACCAAATTAAGATCCCATTGAGGTACTGTGTTCTCCACAGGAGGGTTAAGTGTTAAGGGTTAAGCGCAGCCTTTACAAATATTTGAATAAGTGGGACTGAGGATAAGCGAATTCCTAAGACAGAAATAGCCAAAATCTGAAGCTTAATAGTACTAGGTCTTCATTTCTTCTGTAGACCTTCTTGTAAAAATTCCAGTATGTTTTTAATGGATGGAGAGTTGGGCTCCACCTTTTGCTATGTACACCCATGCTTGAATACTCTCAAAACTCTGCAGTATGCCTTGGAAGTTGAAGGTTTCTTAGAATGAATTAGTGTAGAAATAACCTTGCCTGAAAACCCTGAATTGGCTAATAAGGGCTCGTCAACTTCTAGGCAGTGAGGTTCAAGCATTCCAAATCTAAGCAATGATTCTTCTTTTGAGAAATTAGGTCCCTGATTTTCGGAAGAATCCAGTAATCCCCCTGGCTCATTTGCATTATCTGTGAGAACCATATTCTCCTCGGCTAAAAAGGAAGAATCACTATGGCTGATGTCTGGTCTTGTTGAATCTTTTTAACCACCTTGCAGATCATTGGAATTGGTGGAAATATATACACTAGATTGAAGTCCCATATGATCGACATTGCATCTAGTGCTCATGGATGATGCCCATTAAATCTATTTCCGGTCTTCCCCATTTCTGAACCAGCTCGTTGTCCAGACCTTTGATATGGACTGCAGATATGGCCATCAGATTCCTCCATGTCAGTATTCTTTGTACTTCTCTGAGAAGAACTTGTGATCTTGTTCCTCCCTGTCAGTTTAAATATGACACAACGGTGACATCGTTTGAATGGATTTTCACTGCATTCCCTCTGATGTCCCTGAAAAACCAATAAGGCCTTCAACACCGCTCGCATTTTCCTGAAATTGGATGACAGGGATTTCTCCATAGTACTCCATAGGCCTTGGGCAGTCTGATCTTCATAATGTGCCCCCCATCCAGTGGCAGAGGCATCTGTTGTGACTAAAAGCCAATCTGGTTCCAGAATTGGTCTGCTCTCCCTCAGTCTATCTGGGTGTAACCACCAATGCAGAGATGACGTCTTTGTTTCCTCTGAAATGATCCATGTCCCGTCCAGTGATTCCTTCCTTCTGTCCCACAAGGACAGGATTTCCTGTTGCAGGGAATGCATACGAAACCTCAACCATTGAAGGGCTTCTATGCAAGAGACCATAATCCTCAAAATTTTCATCATGTGTCTCAGAGAGACCAGTAATGGATCCATAAAAAGATCTACTTGATTCTGAAGGTTGTTTGACACAGCTCCAAGCAGTATATTCAATTTAAAAAGCCTTTATTTCATGTGGCCTTAAGGATCTGCAACAATGTGATGTTTAGGGCTTACTCACAGCCCTTTTTCAAAGTCTGAAATGTCACATTGTTGCAGATCCTTAAGGCCCCATGAAATAAAGGCTTTTTAAATTGAATATCCTGCTTGGAGCTGTGTCATACTTCACCTTGTCTACAAAATAGGTAAGTGTGTGGGCCACCGGACACGTGCACCACTTGAGAGCAAACAGGTGGATAGTGAGTGCTGACTAAAAAACTTTCTATTGGTCTGAAGGTTGTTTATCCTCTGTGGTTTTAACCAAACTGACATCTCTACTGTGTAAAAGTACATCCCTAGGAATTCCTTACTTCTACGAGGTTGAAGAGAGTTCTCCATGTTGACAATACAACTGAGATACTGTAGTATTTCCAAGGTACTCTGAAAATCTTTCTGGAGAAGGGAAGCTGAGACAGCTCTCAGTAACCAGTCATCCAAGTATGGGACAACATGAATTCCTTCTATTTTCAGGATAGCCGTGACCGATGCCACTATTTTTGTAAATACCCTGGGTGAAAAGGTTATCCCAAATGACAATACCTGGAACTGAAGATGAGTCAGCTGCCCCTGAATAAAGACTGCAATTCGTAGGTATTTCCTGTGTGCTCTGAACATTGGTACATGTAGGTATGCATCTCTGAGATCGATAGTCGCTAGATAATCTCTGGCTTCTAGAAGATGAATTACTGAATCGATCGTTTCCATTTGAAAACATTTTTTCTGAATATACTGGTTCACAAATCTTAGGTCTGTTATAGTATGGAAAGTACCATCTGGCTTGGGTACCAGAAAAAACAATGTAGTAGGAATTCTAACAAGTGATTTTCTCTGCAGGCGAAAAAAAGAGCCTCTCTACCTCAGCCTCTGCCTATCTTGAGGCAGGTTCTTACCCTTTTCATTAGACATTTTTTCCATCAAAATGTCTAACTTAGAACCAAAAAGATGTCCTGGTTCATAGGGCATATTACATATTACAAACCACTGACCAGATCGCTCTTTTGGCTATAGTTGATAGTGCCATATTCTTTGAGGCTAATTTTAATGATTCTATAGATGAGTCACACAGAAATTCTGTAGCTGACTTCAGCATCTTCATGATTTCGTGAGCTGGTCTCTCACTGTCTTAGCTTCAATATCTTCCTCCAATTCAATTAACCAATTTCTTAATGCCCTTGAAACCGCCAAAGCTGCCACTAGTGGCTTGAACTGGGCTGATACTGTTGAATACACATTTTAATGCATTTTCAGCCCTTAGTCCCTTTGCCCTTAAACCCAACCCATCTTCCACAGGGTTAGTCGTTGTTTTGGAAAGACGAGCAACAGCCACATCCACCGCTGGTGGAGTCTCCCAAGCTTCACCTTCCTCATCAATAGGAAATAAGGCTTTATAGCTTTAGTTAATTACCGGAACTCTATCCGGATTTTTCCACTCAAACTGTAAAACTGTATCAGCAGGGGCATTCCGCCAATGAGGTGAGGTGAGACACTCGCCTCAGGCGGCAGTGCCACCCTGGTTACCAGGGGCAGTAAAAATGCCACTCCTGGCAGGGCCACTCTGGCCATGAGGCAAGGTGAGAACCTTGCCTCAGGCGGCACAGAGCGGCCGGTTGTAACTTTAAGAGCCGAATTTCCAGGTTTTAACCCGGAAATTCAGCTTCGCTAGTGCAGAAAGCACAATTGCGCTCTCTGCACTAGGGATACCGTCCCATTTTGACCGGCTCTGACGCAGATTTTTAAGCGTGGGGCGGGAAGGGGGCGGTATCGGGGCTGCTGCCGCAGGTGGTGGCAGCCCCAGAAACGGCCCTGGCTCCTGGTAACTAAGAGCCGATTTTCCAGGTTTCAACCAGGTAATTGAAGGCCACCTCAGGCAGTGTCCTCATCAATAGAATAAGGGATATTACCTGGATCCACCGGGGATTTTTCATTATGAAGAGATTGCTTGAATTCTCTGAAGGTCTGCTGAAGAATATCCTTAAACATCTTTACTGATGATTCCATAGGATTTGAAGTAGTTGAAGTAGATGGCTAAGCAGGTTTCACATCTGCCTCTAGGGCAGTGGTCCCCAACCAGTAGCTACCCCTTGGATGTTGCTCCCAGTGGCCTCAGAGCAGGTGCTTATTTTTGAATTCCAGGCTTGGAGGTAACTTTTGGATGTATAAAAACCAGGTGCACTGCCAAAAAAAGCTTCAATGTAGGTTTACAATCCACAAATGACCATTCACAGGACTTGGTACCCCAAAAACATTTTTTTTTGTTTGTGTTGTTCCCCAAATCCATTTTATGCTTGTGTTGCTCACTGGTTGAAAAGGTTGGGGATCCCTGCTCTAGGGTAATTATCTGGTAAAGGAGTTTCACATTCCCTGCAGACCAAATGCTTTGTTTTGGAAGTTCCTTTTCCTCTGACTGCCTCCCTTTAATTTAACATCTATGGGAGAAAACAAACATTGTGACATATGTACAACATTAAGTCAGAGGTCCAAGGCATCATACCTTATCGGCTTCCACAGGTAGCCGCAGCCTTCAGAACGTGTATCTCACGTAGAAACAAGGGCAGCATGGCTTACAATTTTAGCTTTTTTTAAACTTCCCAGGTTCAAAGAACGCCAGTGTGAACTGATGCTGATGTCTTCACGCAATACGTGTCAGTGTCTAGGGGGCAATGGTGTGTGGGGGGTAGTGGGGTACTAGGCATGCACTCTAATAGTCAGTAGCGCAGATGTTAGAAAGGGATAGTGCTTGGGCTGATCTCTCACTGTCCAGAAAGTATGTATTAGTGTGTGTGTAGATCAAGTTGTCCTATCATTGGCTGAGGCAATATCAAAGAGCAAGTTTCCAAGGGATTCAGTAGAAAAAAAATATCACAGAGCTCCAAGGAATCAGATAGGAATCCATGATATAAATTTTTGTTAATGGTTGAAAAAACTGGGGGCAGTATTCCAAGCACAAGAGGACATAGTTAGAACTAGTGTGCACCCTTATGTTAAAAAAAAGTTTAGTTCCCTAAGGATTCAGCTTTCCAGTGAACAAGTCTACTGATAACAGAGGAATAAACTTTAATTCATTTGTTCGCATATATTTATGTCTAACTTCAAGTGCATACCTGCTTGAAGTTACATTGGGTGTCATTGTCTCTGTCTGAAAAGGGTACGGTTACTTTAGCCATTTAAATTAGCACCACAGTCTGAAATTAATGCATAAACTCTTTTACTTCTGCCCCATAAAATTGGCTAGATTGTGATACACAACAAGACTTATTGATTTATTAGAGAGTTAACTAATAAATGTAAAGGAAAACTATACCTCCAGAATGAACACTTAACCAACAGATTTATATCATAATAAGTGGCCTATTAAAGAATTGTATCTCTTAACCGAAATATAGATAACAGTAAATATTGCCCTTTTACATATGTTGAACCAACATTTAAATATATTCTCTGTACTCTCTCACCTGACCAGTAATACTGCAGCTCTAATTGTAACAGGAAGAAGTGTGGAAGTAAAACAAATATTGGCTCATGTGACCTAACATATATATGTGTCCTTGGTTTCTTTGTTTGCCCCGTAAATCATAGATTCCAAAGAGGTGGTCCACAGGTGAGTGGCTGGGAGGGTGGAGCCTATGTGCTGCATACCTCTCAACATTTTGGAAGTAAAAAGCACGGCTACATTTTTTGACCATGCCTATTTTTGTGGCTACACCCCCTAATTACCATTTCATTACCATTATGAAAGTTTGAAAATATTTCTACTGTTACAAAGTATCTTATTTGCACCTGTTAGCTGTTCTGGGCTCTCTGCCAAAAGCCAAGTAAGCTAGAAACTTTGTTTCTTTTTCTGGTTGTTCAGTGCAGAGAAAAGAGGGACTTTCCAGTACAAATGAGTGATTGCAGGTTAAGCTGTCAAAAGAGGGACTGTCCCTCCAAAAAAGGGACAATTGGGAGCTATGGTGTTGTGTAATGTGGGTAATACATAACCAGAAATTGATGAAAGGCAGATGATATGTTATATGGATATGATGACAATATAGATTTGATGCAGATCAAAGAAAGACACAAGTCTTTTACCAGGGTAATAGTCAGAAGCAGGCAGGGCCGGATTTACATAGCGGGCTCCCCTAGGCCCAATGACATTCGTCGCCCCCATACTTTGCACTTTATTCGAAAATTTTCATCATCAAGACAAAAGCAATGGGAATTGGCCCATAGGAAATGTAAAAATCTATTGTATCTCCTGCGTATACTCACTGTTTCTGGACCAATGTGGGTGTGGCTGGGCAGAATGCCGCCCCCTAAAATCCTGCTGCCCTGGGCCTAGGTGGCCTTTCTACAAATCCAGGCCTGGAAGCAGGCAGCAAACAGGGAGAGTATGATAACTCGCAGAAGGCTCTCTGATAATGAGAGTCCAATAGACAGGCCGAGGCCAGTACCAGGAGGTCAACAGTAATTGGGAATGGGGCTCAGGAACTAAGCAAGGATTAGGAGTTCAGAAACTAGGAAAAGGAGCCATTGCAGGAATAAAAAAGGAAGCAGCAGGGGGACACACAATTTCAAACGGCTTTATTGAAACCAAAATCATAGTAAAACATAAATAACGTCATTCAAAAATATAATGACATAAAAATACATGATATAGTGTTTGTGAAATGATACAGATCACATCATATTTCAAGGTAGTTTACATAAAAGTACAATATTATTTTGAAATTTGTAAGCATTCACTTTGGCACAAAAACGTTAATGTTTTGATGCTTTCTTTTTATCAATTAAGATAATACAAATTAATCATGTTTAGGGTCACGACTATGCAATAGTAATAAAAATAAAGCAGTAAAATCTCATTTGAGTTATAATACATCATATTTCTGGTTTTCCAAAGAGTTTCTTTAAAACAATTAATAATTTTCCATAAAACCATAAAATGAGCCTGGGATGTGCATTGCATATGTCCATAGAGAATGACTTAATAGTCCATACTCTTAAAAAATTATTCAAGGCCGAGTCAGCCATTTGTGGGGCCATCCGACAGGCTTCCCCAATCAATATCTGGCCAAAAGTCTTCCAGATTTCGATCAGGCAGGTTAAAAAATCCCGTTGGATCGCAGCCGCATCTGTGAGTGTATGTGATGCTGCGATCCGACCTCCTGTTTCGGATGCATTATGATCCGACCATTGGGCATATCACGGAGAGATCTGCTAGTTGGGGCGACATCGCCAAACAAGCAGATCTCTGCGTCTATGGCCACCTTTAGTAGTTCATACTCCTGAGTCCATCCTCGGGGTATAATAAATCCTGAAAATTCAAGTTTTTTCCCCACTAAAAATGTGGATTTTATAATTTTGAGTTTTTTGGCATTTGGACTTTCAGCATCCCAGAAACATAAATAGATATATAATTCATGCAATCCTACTTCACTGCTAGACTATAGCCTACATGTCTAAAAACTACACAGTGTTAAGCTGTGTTTGGAAACCTTTGCCTTTAATAGGATCTTCGTTAACAGAACCATCTTTGCTAGTTATGCTTAGTACTGGCATTTTCTGAAATTTGCAAAATGTTGCCATTAACTCTGGAAGTATGTTTTAAGTGCTTTGTAATGATGGCATTATATGATATGACCAGTAGGTGGAGACTTTGTCATTTTAAATGGCTTTTGACGATGGATTTTATTGCACAGAAAATCATGTACAAACCTTTTTCAACTTCAAAGTTTTGGGCATTACTATTACTAGAGAAATTCAATGTTTGAAAAAATCATTTATAACTATAGTTTGCCAACGGCAATGTACACTGGAAAAACAGGGCCGCTTTAAAGGAGAATTCAACCCCCTAGGGGCAAAAATCTCTCCCCCCTCCCTGGAGTAGGCCCCCCTCTCTCCTCCCCCTCAGCCTACCTCCCCCTCCACAACTTTGTTACTTACCCCTCTTTCCAGGTCCTGTCCAGTGGAGTTCAAAGGCACCATCTTCTCCCGAGTGCTCTTCTTCCTGGAGTCATCAGCATCTTCTGGCACATGCGCAGTAGGAGCCTGTGCGAATATACTGAGCATGAGCTGAAAGTCATGAAGTTTCGGAAAAAAGAAATCAGAAACTTTGTGAAATTTGGGTGCAAATGCCTCTAACTGCGCATGTGCCCATAAAGAACTTTTTTTTCGGAAAGTTTGTTACTTTCAGGCGCAGTTGGAGGCATTTGCCGGTACGGAGTTACTGCGCATGTGCCCAAACTCACAAGGTTTCCAATTTCTTTTTTTGGAAACTTCATGACGCATGCGTGGTAGATTCGCACTGGCAGATGCCTCCTACTGCACATGCGCCAGAAGACACTGATGACTCCAGGAAGAAGACAGCTCAGGAGAAGATGGCGCTTGTTAACTCTGCTGGACAAGACCTGGAAAGAGGTGTAAGTAACAAGTTAGGGGCATTTGTCCAGGGGGAGGTAGGCCGGGGGGAGGGATTTTTGCACCTAGGGGGTTGAATTCTCCTTTAAGGTATTAGTGAGCCCTGGGCAAATATCTCATTGGTGGGCTCCCAAAACCACCTGAAGAAAAGGGTGGAAAACTACTGTGGTGCAGCGGGTGTGATTTCACCCAAGCCTACCGGTGGTCGCACCAGTGTAAATCCAGCATAACAACTGTGCCCGTTATTGCTGAATAATTTTGTGGCAGTGCTATACTCAAACTGGCAAACTGACATAAAATAAGGCAGTCTATATGTTGTGTTCATTGGAAAGACACAGAAGTACACAGAAGCTCCCAACTACAAGGGACACCACAATAAAAGATAAGTCTCAGCTACACATTCCAGTTTCTCTGATTATGTGGCTGGGTTCTTGGAGTTGATTAAAATGAAACGTCTGGGGGATGCTAAATGCAAATGTTATGCAAGGGTTGATGGTGGGCTCCTTGTCCTGATGGGCCCTGGGCAAATGCTCCTTTTTTCATTTATTAAAATAGCCCTGTTTATAAGGCATGGCACATGTGGCATAGCAAGATGTTTTGTTACTGAAGGAATTTCCAGCTAGTGGGAAAGAGACAAAGAGATCAGAATTATTCAGACCCAATGCCTACTGTATATTCTAGTGCCAGTCTCCTGGCCTACAAAATGTAGCAGACTCCAAACTGAGTGAGCATAATTCCAAGTGTTTTTCTGACTGTACTGTGAACTAGAAATCACATAACAAAATGTTCTATATTTCCCATTCTTCCTTTACCCTAACAAGGAATTCTGTCAAAGTAGGAAACCAATCGTAAACAGCAAACCTGATCCACACAATGTCCTCAATTCCTGTCGTAGGATGGGTGCCCCATCAGTATCTGGTTAGTCTTAAATGTGAACTCCCCATTTAGTAGTACAACCAGTGGCTGCAGCAAAATAATCCTCCAAATAGAATCCCAGTTTATCTGTTTGACTGTCTGACTATTCCTATGCACAGCAGCAAATGAAGGGAGAATTTCACTGCATACAGTCAGGTTTCTTATAAAAAGGTACACATTTTTAATTAAAGTATATTGGACATAGATTTCTTTTTCATTAAAGAAATTAAAAATGAGATTTTATTTTTTATGCCTTTCCTTTGCTGAAATCAGGGTAAAAACCTTTGCATTCAGGGCTGGTCATACCAAGTGCGGGGCCCAATTGGAACCATTTCGGCAGGGCCCGGTATAAGGAACTTTGCTGTCTGTTGCAGGGTCACAGAGCTGGATGGGTAAATAGTGGCTGCTTTCGCCTCTGTCCAAGTGACGGCTGCCAGCTGGGGATGGGGGCAGGCTGGGCAACTGGGAGAAAATGTTCCCTCATAATCTATGTGCGCAAAAAAAAGTGCATATTTTGGTTACCACTGTAAACTGTGTGTGTACAGTACCATGGGTTATATATACAACATTAATGTATTTCACTCAGCACATGTATACTGCACATTTTCATAGTAAACACATGATGCATTCTTTAAAGAAACCTTCCTGCGATGTAGTACAGGGAAATATCACTGTTTGTATTCATTTATGAAATATATTTGTACAGGCAATATACAAACTTATAGGGCTGTTCCTGTTGCTTAGTACAGGGGAATACCTATGCTGTCATAGTTTTATGGGATCTCTCTATACAGACTATGAGCAAACTTAGGGGGCTGTTCCTGCTGAATTGTGCTTAGTACAGGGGAATACCTTGCTGCCATTGTTTTATGGTATCTCTGTACAGACTATGAGTAAACCTAGGGGGCTGCTACTTCTGTGGTGCATAGTACAGTGGAACACCTATAGCAGGGGTCCCCAATCTTTTTCACCCGTGAGCAACATTCAGATGTAAAAAGAGTTGGGGAGCAACACAAGCATGAAAAATGTTTCTTGGTGGTGCCAAATAATGGCTGTGATTGGCCAGGCAATATACAAACTTATGGGGCTGTTCCTGTTGCTTAGTACAGGGGAATACCTATGCTGTGGGATGCTTATGGGATCTCTCTATACGGACTATGAGCAAACTTAGGGGGCTGTTCCTGCTGAATTGTGCTTAGTAGAGGGGAATATCTTGCTGCCATAGTTATATGGTATCTCTGTACAGACTATGAGCAAACCTAGGGGGCTGCTCCTTAAAATCCAGCATTGCACCTTCCACCACAACATGTATGTGATGCACCAATAAATATTTAAAAAAATATATTTGTTTAGGCAAATTGCACACAAGCTTGGACTGGCAATGCTTTCAGTTCCACCTAAAGGACCGCATTCAGTTGTAAAAAGAGATAATGAAACAAATTCCTGGAGGTGCCAAATAGACTCCATTTTAAACAAATAATTTAAATTTTAAAATGATTTCCATGTAATAATAAAAAATACCTTGTACTTAATCCCAGTTTAGATATAATCGATCCTTATTGGAGGCAAAACAGTCCTCTTGCGTATATATATGATTTAAAGTATGGTGATCCAAATTACAGAAAGGTCCCTTATCTGGCAAACCCCAGATCCCAAGCATTCTTGGATAACAGGTCCCATAAATCTATATTATTTAATATTTACAAAACTAGATTTTTTTCATACCTGGATAATTCACTCTGCATTGAAGTTCTATAAAAAATGTGATACTAAGGTGATGTTTGTAAAAAATGTATTTTGAATTACTCTTGTATTAGCGTATGTGGTGATATCATAACATTTTGTATGACATCACTATACAGTTATAAAACCTGTGCAGCACAATTTCCCATTCATCTCTATCTTAAGACTTTGCTGGCAGAGGTGAGTTTAATATGGAAATTTAATTTATTTTTATTCATTTCAAAGTATTTGTTCTCCTCTTTATTTATTAGGGATGCAGCAGTCCAGGATATGGCTTGGGATTCAGCTGAGTAGCTGAGTGAACTGAATTTGAACCCTTAGAAGCTGATCTGTAATTCACTGTATTTATTCAGAGTATTGTTTGTGCGCATAGTAGTTATTGCTACATTAAATTAGCAATCATGGGAATTTGTAGCGGTTTTAGAATTTCTTTTCACTTGCCTAACTTATTATAATTTATCTTTTTCCCTTTAGGCTCAGGTTAATTCACGGCTAGACAGCAACCTAAACCTTTTATCCAGACGTGTAACATAAAATATAGAACTGAACATACAAAGATAATCCAGTGGAAAAATGTTGTAGTGCAGACAAAATGCATGCTATGCTTTTTTCCAAAGCGACTAAACATAAACAACAGCAAGTTGGAATCAGAAGAAAACCCATAACTCCAATGAAGAAGAGCTAAACAAGTCCTCAACCTTCTGCATAAAAATTAATGACAGCAATCAGAAGGCTCATTTACAGCTCTATGTGAATGAAGCAAAGCTTTCAAGTGCAATCACCATGTTTTTCCATTCAATGTAGCATTTCCCCAGAATTCCAGTGTCATTGCAGCTGCAAGGTGGCAATGCACCTGACACAATCGTACTGGATGAGCAGTTGCATCCAATTGAATAAATTTAATGCAACTGAGTAGGAATTCTGTCGCAAATTAAACACAACTACACGGAAGTCCTCCTGGTATATTTTCCGGTTAGGTGTATGAGTAATGTTTATGCTCAATTCTTTAGGAGGAAGTGTGCTGTACCTATTGACATCAATAAGCACCCATCTGGAATGTAAGACAGGAAGCAACACCAAGCACAACTATACAACTAGAACCATTCTGATGCAAGTACCTTTAAAGGGCCAGCAACATCAAAATTTTTTTAAAAATTGTTAATATTCAACACATATTAAACTTTTAAAGTCTTTATTAAAGGGATCCTGTCATGGGAAAAAAAAATTTTTTCAAAATGCATCAGTTAATAGTGCTATTCCAGAAGAATTCTGCATTGAAATCCATTTCTCAAAAGAGCAAACAGATTTTTTTATATTTCATTTTGAAATCTGACATGGGGCTAGACATATTGTCAATTTCCCAGCTGCCCCAAGTCATGTGACTTGTGCTCTGATAAACTTCAATCACTCTTTACTGCTGTACTGCAAGTTGGAGTGATATCACCCCCTCCCTTTCCCCCACCCAGCAACCTAACAAAAGAACAATGAGAAGGTAACCAGATAACAGCTCCCTAACACAAGATAACAGCTGCCTGGGAGATCTAAATTCTAAATTCGAGTTCGACCATTTGCCACATAAAACTATTCTGTTTTAGCCTATGGGGGACGTCCTAGAACCTATTTAGAGTCAATTGTTGGACTTTGAAAATTCAAAGTCTTTTTTGGGAAAAACTTTGAATCAAATTTGATCGAATGTGCTATTACTTCGATTCAAATGATCCGAATTTGATCGATTATGGACCTATTCAAACAAAGAAAATTTCACTTTATTTTGGGTGGTCTTTTTGAATTCAAATTTCGAACTTCGAATTTCGACCCTTTATAAATCTGCCCCTTAATGTTCGGGTGGGTAAACAATCATTGCATCCCTCATAGATTACCCACCAGATTGAAAAGATAAAAGTGAAAAGTATGAACTATCTAATAGTTATTGTGCATTTACAGAGGTGCCACAAAAAGTACAACTCAGCTCAACTTGACATTATAGCATAGAAAGAACCTGCAAGGTACTGAATGTCTGGATGACAGAATAATCGCTGCAGCTTAGTCTTTTCTAAAATTCTAGTTTGATACAATGGGGCCACATTAACTGACTGGTGAATAATCCTGTAGAAATTATGGAATTATTTTATATCTATTATCACTGCTGACTCTAGGGTCTGTGTAATTCCCAATGCATTTGAATTCCTGTCCAGAGGAAACCCTACCTGCAGATACAATCATACAAAAACAGAGATTGGTGCATTCCCTAAACACCTGATGGAATCTGAAGAAAGCCCAAGAGTGCACATTAAACTGTATTCATTAAAAACCAACTTATGTAACTGTGGCATTCTTTCCAGGGTACAAAGAAAAACAGAAAGAAAAAATATTTTAGAACCTGTGCTTCAAGAATCTTGTCTATAAGACAAGGCTAGTAGAAGTTAACTTCTACTAATTTGTAAGGAAGGTGATGCCTAGAAAAGGCAAGCCAATCAATATATTTCCCTAGTGATATTTATGTTGGTATACTGAGGACAGTATGGGGGGATAAGAATGTATTTGAGTGAAAGGAACATATAGTAGTGCATTTGAGTGAAAGGAACAGATGGTAGCAGGTTGGTGAGCATACTAATAGTTGAGGAGACAATACAGCTAGGAAAGCAAAAAAAAAAAAAAAAACATGGTACATGCTGGAGCAAGTAAACTTCATGGAGGAATGACAGACAGCTGAATAAAGGGAAAGGTCTAACAATTATATTGGATGCAAACTGCAAAACTTATAGCAGTCAAAATGTCTGATTGTGGGCCCTCATGGTCTGGTGGGCCCCCTGCAGTGGGGTACCTTGTTTCTGTAATACTCCCACAAAAAAATCTTCAGGGGGACACAGAAATGAGCTTCAAAGTTCAAGCTCAAGCTCAATGCATTTATGCTCAAATACTCCCCTCTCCCAGGCACACAGATTTGCTGTAGACACTGTAGTGAACGGCAGATTTGTCAGGGAAAAGTGGGCAGCTCTGTCTGTTCTCCAAAAGAGGATGAATGATCCCAAGGTGGTGAGGTATTTAAATGTGCCAGAAAGTTTGCATTATAAATCAGCTGATTATGTGTTTCTTGCACCTCATCCTTATGTAACAAACTAAGGGACACCAAAAGAAGAACATTGGGAGTTATAAGTTGTATATATAATGTTATTTCATCCTGATGCTAATGCTAGTGAAATTGCCTGGCATGAAGCTGGTTTACTGTACAAGTAATAGCTTCAGAATATCATTATAGAGGCTTGTTGCCAAGATTTTGTTCAGGATTTGCAGGTTAACATTTAAGAGGGAGAGATCTTGATATTTTTGCCTGGATAGAGAATCCGGATACTGGTCACATTTCTTTGAGAGGGTAATAATAATTCATTTCCTAATGTTTTTCTGATGTGTGGTTAGATATTAGTTCTCCTAGTGATGAGAACCCATTAGAAGATACACTGGTGATTAGAAGGAATATTACATGAAATATAGCAGAATATCACAACAACATAAACAACATAAATTGATTTCCCTGACCACAAGTTGTATTGAAACTAAACCATTTTTCATCTAATTTTCAGCAAAACCCATCAAGGAAGGATGGGGAATTACAAAGTACAGTTTGGTAAGCATACACACAAAAATAAAAAGCAATTATATTGTTGGAGAATAACAGTCCTCCCGGGCCAGCAGCCTAATTGATGAAAAAGTATTCTCTAATAGAAAAGCACTGAATAAAAGATTTGGCCAAGATTTTTTTCAGCCTTTTTCAGCAGAATTTGGCCAAATCCAAGTGCTTGGCTGAACCAAATCCAAAAATCACGTGACTCATCACACAAACACGGAAATAACAATTTTTTTCACCGCTTTCCCCCTTGTTTCCATAATTTACAGTACATATGGAAATTATTTTCTAATGACAATCCTGTCTGCTCTGTTTAAACATAACACTCAATTTCTTGGTTCCATTTGATAATTGCCAAAATTCAATAAAGTTTTCTTGCTTTAACTACCTAAACAGGACTGTAACAGCCTTGCTGCTTATGTTTGTGTATTAGCAAGTCTATATGAAACTGCAAACCCAAAATGCTAGATATGTATCAGCAAGTTGACTGATAGACTGAAACTGATATTTCTTATTGGAGAACTCAAGTCCATGTGGAATTAAGCATGAGGTGCCTATTTTGCAGAGCTAGGCAAAGCAAAATACTTAAATGTAGGGAAAGTATTTGTCCATTTAGCATTAGGATATCAGGATCAGCATTAGGATATTAGCTGACCTTCATCATACCCAGTCCGTGATCATCACTATAGATGTGTCTGCCCTTAAAAACAAATGTACATATCTGCCCAGCAGATGATAAGCAGTTCATACTGAAAGAACCCCCCTTTACTAGTTTTATGACCTAATCTTGCACCTCTATAAAACCCAAGACACTATTTTGTTCCCCAAAAAAGTTACAATGCTCAAGCCTTACCAGTCTGTATAAGGTGAGGTGTTCAGGGCAAATACTAATATAACTAGTGTAGTAGTATTCAGAGGCAGGTATCTGTCAGTGTAACTGTTTAAATTGACTCTAATAAGAGCATTGATCTTCTAAAATGTGAACTGCTTCTTAATCCACAAATATTAGATACCACAGACAAGAATGTGACTCTCCATATGAGTCCACAGTTTGTGTTGTTTTGTGTCACCAGAAGGATCTAAGGATGAAGCCACAATTCTGAGGTTTGACATTTAGCAATAGCTAGCATGTTTCGGAAGGGAAGACACAAAAGATATGTATGCAAAGATAACAGAGCTCTCACCCACACATTCGTATATCAGACTGTGTCCATCAGCATGGGAATGAAAGTGTAACTTCTGATTAAAGATTAGTATGTTTCACAACTGAAGGCCATGAAAGAGCAAAACAACTCAAGCACACAGGACTTTAATAGCTTTTATAGGCATTCTATATTATTTGTCTCAATTGTATAAATAATTATATTTTGTAGAAGATATGTTGCATTGTGTGACTACTCCGACCCTGAGCAACTGGCAGATACATAGTTATCATTATATATACATGGGAATATAAAATAAAAGGCTAACTAATTCTGGTCTAGACATTAATAATCAAACGCAAATATTACTGAATTATTCAATTGAGGATAAGGTTATCTCTACCACATGCGGCTAATGGCCTTATACAAAAAAAATGGAAGTCTTCAGATGCTCCCACTATAGTAGTGTGGCTTTCCTTCGTTGAGGATATCAAACAGTTGGAAAAAATGACATATATGAAACATAATAAAAGTAATCAATTTTGGGAAATCTGGTCACCTTGGATAAACTTCCTGGAATTATTAAACTCTTAGGGGCAGATTTACTAAATTCACATGAATTCACATGAGTGAATTTTCAAAAAGATTCAAATTCAAATTTCAAATATGCAAATTAGGCAAAGTCGACCATCGAATATTCAAATTCTAATAATTTGAATATTCAAATTCGATGGTCGAATACTTCCCCTTTAAATTTTAATACGACCACCTACTTCGCCAGATTAAACCTACCAAAATGGGGATCATTCCCTAAGATCGAATTTAAAAAATTCGATCGATCACTTAAAAATCGTTCGAATATTCGAATTCAAATTCGATTTGAATATTTGAACGATCGATGGAATTTTCTATATTCGATCGTTCGATCGATCAAATTTCGGTAAAATCCTTCGAATTCTATAGTTGAATTTGTAGGATTTTACCTCCCCGCTATTCCCAAGGTTGAATTTTGAATTTTTTTTAATTCGAAATTCGACATTTAGTAAACCTGTCCCTTAATGTGTGAAGCATAATTGGGTATATGCATAATATCTAAATTACTGAATGTAGTTGTATATATACAGGTATTGGATCCCTTATCCAGACACCCATTATCCAGAAATCTACAAATTATGGAATGACCATCTCCCATAGACTACATTATAATGAAATAATCCACATTTTTTTTTAAATATTTCCTTTTTCTCTGTAATAATAAAACAGTTGCTTGTACTTGATCCCAACTAAGATATAATTAATCTTTATTGGAAGCAAAATCAGCCTATTAGGTTTATTTAATGTTTATATGATTTTCTAGTAGACTTAAGGTATGAAGAGCTAAATTACAGAAAGATCTGTTATCCGGCAAACCCCAGGTCCCAAGTATTCTGGATAATAGGTCCCATACCTGTATGTGTAAGGGGATACTTAATATTTAATACTCCTAAGAGGTGATTGTTGATCATATCCTACTGTAAAACGCCAATTGTATTTTCTTAATTTTTTTTATTTTTATTAATTGTATTTCCTTCATTTTATTTTGTTAATTTTGGCATACTTATCTACTTCTTTCCTGTACTCTATCTTTTTCTGTACCCCATTTCTCTTTGGAGAAAATGTAAAATAAAGAATACAAAAGATAAAATTACAGGCACTATATTTGCCCGGGAGCAGCATATACTGGTCACCTGTTTAAACACAAAAATCTTATTGGTTTACAATATGTTATTGCATCTGGCCAAACTAACTGTGTTTTATTAAATACAGTATGGGGCATAGGGCAGTAAATCTGAGCATAGTAAATGTTGGTGGCATATGTAATCAGTAAAGTAAATCGAGAACTTTGGATTCAAATGATCAGAAAAATGTTTCTCACTTCAGATGGTGTATTTATAAAGGCCGGTAGCAAACTTTTTCTTTTTATCTCTATTTCAGTGACAAGATTAACTTTCAGTTCAGCCATCTACCAAAGACATTGTTGTTGACCCGAATTTTAAAATGGTTGAATGTCATTGAAATTCTGCAAGATTTGTTCTGGTGTTTATAATTGTTTATCATAACCCAAGTCAGTGGAAGAATAAACAAGTCTATGGGTCTTAATTCTATTTACATTTTCCACAGTTAATAAATCATGCCCCTCTAAGAAAGGAGTACAAGTTGCAGGATCAAAATTGACTCTGGTCTATATTTGCATCTTAGCATGGACACTTGGATTGAGCTCCCTTCACTCCACTGTTTATGGTCAGAGCATGGTAACTCAAAGGACTCTTGAGGTAAGATTTAATTTTACACCATCCCAGCAAACACAGGGCAATTGAAGGTACACTGCCTCCCCCCCATTTGTATTGGGGACAATGAACTACAACCTCTTCTCCTTTACACACAGGATTGGGAGGTAGCCAAGGCAAAACACAGTTGCATACCAGTGCCTGAACTGCACACCACCTACGGTTACCCTTCTTCCCACGTTAGCAACTTACATGAGAGATGGTAATATCATGCGGTTGCAGGTAATTGATTTTATGATCCCTCAGCTGTGTTTTATATAGTGAATAAAGTACCCCCTCTTGTAAATTTTAAGGATATTATAATTTACCGAGGAGTTTCATGACCATATGTTTTTATACAGGTCATGGAACTTTGAGGTAACTTCTAATATCCTCATATTTTGCAACTGGGGGTACTTTATTTATTATAATACACAAGTTTCAGTGAGTCATGTGACAGAAATGACAGCAGAACTCACTGTTTTTAACTGATGACATCAGAACTCTCCGTTTATAAGGATATAATTTACAAGATATTCACGGCATTTGTGTATTATAATACATATACTGTATATAATACACACGAGCCATGTGTATCCTGTAAGTTACATCCTAATAAACAATGCTTAGTGATGTCATCGGCTGTAATTAGAGCTTAGTGATGTCATTTCTGTCACATGGCTCACTGAAACTTGTGTATTATAATAAATAACGTACCCCCTGTTGCAAAATATGAGGATATTAGAAGTCACTTTGGCATTTCATGAACTGTATAAAATATCCAATATATCATTAAGTTTTAAATAAGTGAAAATCAAATTTTCCCTAAAATTTTGATGGATTACCTAACCCACATACTATGAATTGAACCAGCCCACCTGATAATGATTGCTGCAGTAAAGCATTTCTACTTGTGCATACTATGGAAATAACAGCTTTAATCAGGTCTCTCACTCAACTTTAATCTGATTTCACAACTTTAAAATGTTTACGTGGTTATAAGATGCCATTTACCTCCTATAAAAATAGACAACTATATTTGAAATTGGGTTAAATTAACATAACTGCTTTCTCATGAGGGTGGGATAAAGATTTCAGTTGTGGAAGTGGAAAATGTAGATGTTACCAAAATTAGGTCAGTTTAGGGTTTACAAAGGCAGAACTTCAACTGATTCCAAACAAAATACATTTTGAATTTTGCTTATTCCCTGTTCTGGCTTTTGTTTGGGACAGATATTATTTTGTGGTGGAATCCGTTTCATTTAGCTCAGGGGTGTCCACAAGTTAGATTGGGATCTACCAGTAGACCTTTAGCTGGTGATCAGTAGATCTCAAGTAGATCTGAAGGCAGTGTCAACAAACAGCTTGTCTAAACCACACTCCTGTTTCATGATTTTCATTCAGATATTTATTGTTAAGGTTACATAAGATATAGTTGTTTGTTAAATATAGAAATATACATTTGTACCTTGCTTTTGTACCTAGCTTCCTCCTTTGGGTACCGATAGGCCTCCCCTGACAAAATTATAATGGGACAACATCACTAAAAGTAGACCTTGCATTAGTAAAGTATGGGCACTCTTTATTTAGCTGAATGAAAAGGGAATTTGTAGAACATATTACTTTATATATCTGGAGAAATTGGATATGCCTTTGTTGTTTACTAATATACTATCATGTAGAGTGATATTCTAAAATCTATGCTAGCTGCAAGTCTCAGACGTGCCAAAGTGGCATCTTAGTCCAAAACTAGGTACCGTTACCTAAACACTTAACATTGAATGTCTTTTCTTATTTGTAGGCCTAGCTTATCATAATTATTGCCTGCAAATAATATTAGGATGCACGGCTGCTACAATCTGCAGCTCTATAGTTTAAATAAAATGCATAAAGCCCTTTTGCAACCATAGCTCACCATAGACCATAGACACCTCAAATCTAACTACAGTCATAGTGAAAATCATCCCTACTACCACTACATTAGTCTACCTTGTAAAATAATTAGATTCTCTTGCAATTTCCACTTGAAAGTATTACACTGTAATCACATTTCAGAAGGAAAGATATACATAAGCTCTGTTTGGATGTTCAGAACTGGAAAACTTGTTTGTTTTTCCCTGGCAGGGAACACATATTTCCCATTGCATAACCTTAAACCTGGAATAGTATGTGCTTGTCATCTGCAGGCTGATGTAATATCTACAAAATTGGCACAGAAACGTTAATGCCTTCAGTTAAAATGGTATAAAGCCATTAATAGTTTTAAACAGAGGAAAAAGGAGGGTCATTGTATCATGCAGTGTTGTTTTAAAAGAGACATTTATCCTCCCTAAAATTGACTCATTGGCTCCCCCTAGCTTTCTGAAGTAGGCATTCCAGACTTAATTACAGATGCAGAACAATTCTCTCATGAGAATCATCATTACAAGCTCTACATCACTCATCTCGCTATTATCTAACATATATGGATTAATGTGCAATTTTACATAGTGCAAATCAGTTAGTAGTACTTTATGCTTGGGGATCTCAATTCCTGTACATAAGATGGTACCATTTAAATCTAATTTGGATATCCAATAAGGACAGTTACTGCTGCAACACAAAAAGTGTTCTCACAAAGCATAACCTGGCACTTTAGCATACAGTTGAATATGTTCAAAGAGGTCACAGAATGTTTTACTATCACATGGGTTATGTGTGAATTAAGCTACTGATTCTATAATTTAGTAATTGACTGTGGGACTATATAAAACTTTTTGGGAGCGTTCTATTCAATTTTTGTATGTTACTATATTTGTTTGTCGGCACACCTATTTCTCTGAGAGACCTATTTGCCAGAAACGATGCAGTGCAGAAAAAATCATATCCATTTGTACATCTATAAAGATGTTTTCCAGCCTATGCAATAATGAATTATTGGAATGATGATCAACACATCCTAATAATGTGTTTAATTCCTATGACCAAAGACAAATAAAAGGGACTAAATCTTCAGTAGCAGTTTTGCTCAGGTTTAAAAATCATGGGAGATGTAGTTAGGCAGGCATTCTTAACAAAACTGCACTCGTCCTCCAGGGCTAGTGGACAACTGGTGCATGATAACAGTGGGATAAGCAGATCAACACAGGACTGGTTAGTCAGTGGATAGGGCCCAATGCGGGCTTTGCTTGGGTGCCCCTAGGCACTGGGGATTACAGACTACAGCTCCCATCATGCGTTTACTCAAAATATTAAAGGGGTGGTTCGACTTTAAGCTAACTTTTAGTATACTATAGAATAGCCAATTTGGAGAAACTTTCAATTGGTTTTCATAAATTTTTATAGTTTCTTTAAGGATTTGCCTTTTTCTTCTGACTCTTTACAGCTTTCAAATGGGGGTCACAAATGCTCTGTAAGGCTACAAATTTATAGGTACTGCTACTTTATTTGTTCATATTTCTATTCAGGGCCCCTCCTATCCATATTCCAATCTCTTATGCATATCAATGAATGGTTGCTAGGTTATTTGGACCCTAGCAACCAGACTTAACAAACAGGAGAGCCGCTGAATAAAAAGCTAAATAACTAAAAAAAAAAACACAAATATTAAAAAATTAAAACCAACTGCAAATTGTCTCAGAACATCACTTCCTATATTACACTAAAAGTTAACTCAAAGGTGAACAGCCCCTTTAAACTGAAAAGCTGGTAATTGTAGTCCTGCAAAATATGGATGGAGCAACACAACAAGGAAGGTATTTTCTAGCTCTGGACTTGTAAGAAACATTATATCCATCCTTACATTATATCCATCCTTCTTAAACTGAAATTGTAATACTGGCAAGCAAAAGTTAACATCAATCTCATTATCAATTAATAATAAAATGGGTGACAGCCAAGAAAAAAAGAATGGTTTTCTTTGGTTATGACGTTAAGGCTGAGGGCACACAGAGCAGAAGGGTATGGAAATTCAGTTCTCTGAGAGCAATGGAGCCAACTCTTTATGTGCTTTAGTCCTTAGGATTCTAGACAGCTAGGCAATGTTTTTGTCACCTTTATCACGCAGCTTTCATTTTTTGCTTCATAATATCCTATTACTTCATTTCCCCCACAGAGTGAATTGCTGAGTCTGTGTCACCCGAAGTGCAGAACCCACATTCTTTCCTTAAAATGTATGATTAGAGAGCCCACGCAAAAACAAAATGGCAATATGCAAACAGAAATCGCACCCTTATTTAATGGAAAGAAAGATTGCAAAAACATGAAAGCTGGTACTTAACCGCTCTGCGGGGGAGACACTTAGAGATCCCACCACCTACCTGTCAACTAACCATTTAGATGTGCAAGTTAGAGAGTGCCCCAACAACACTTGTTATGCCCCTTTTCACATTCCCAGTTGTGTCTACTGTTTTCAGTGTTTTCAGTTCTTTTTTCAAGGTGGGCTTTAACTGTAATCTGGGTGCAAAATATATGGAGTGAGTGTCTGGGCTGTTACAGCAGGTAGGAAAATTGCAGAGCCTGTGGGATGCAGCAAATGGGGTGATCAAAACTTTATTACATGGTGCTCATGACACTTCACACAGGATGAAAACCTTTCGGGGGCCACACATCCCTTCCTCAGTGATAGTGAACTAAAGAGACATATGAAGTGACATAAATGTACAAAGGATGGGATGTGTGGTCCTGAAATGTATGATTATGCGTGACGTGTCATAAACACCATGTCATAAAGTTTGGGATTACCCTGTTTTTTGCATCACACGGCTATTGGTGCTGTTCTTTTTCTACAATTACATTACTGATGTGTAGTGTGTTTAGGGTTGACACTTGGCTGGTATTTTACCGGTATTTTTGATGGTTGAGCTCAATGCTGTTAATAGGAAAAAATATATATATATAGGAAGGCCGGTATTTTTTTCAAAAAAGGGTGGCAACCCTAGGTGTGTTGCTAGCTAGGCCAGTAGCAATACCTTCACTCCTGCTTCTCATACCTCACTCAGTCACAGCAGGTGACTGGATGAGAGGGGTACAAAATAGGGTGAATCTGAGTTGACATCTGCTACTGTTAGGGTTGCCACCTTTTCCAGAAAAAAAATCATTGTGGAGTAAAACTGAAGCATATGAGTAAGGTTGCCACCTGGCTTGTATTTTACTGGCCTGGCCATTAAAAATTATTGTTGATCCCAATGTTATTAATAGGGAAACAGCGGCATCTCTGGGGCTGCCGCCACCTGAGGCAGCAGCCTTCCGGCATAAAAATCAGTTTTGGAGCAAGTAACGCTATTGCATTGAGCGCAACTGCGCTCTCTGCACTAGCAGAGCCGAATTTCTGGGTTAAAACCCGGAAATTCGACTCTTAAAGTTACAACTGGTTGCTCCGTGCCGCTTGAGGCAAGGTTCTCACCTTGCCTCATGGAAGGAGAGGCCCTGTGGGGAAAAAACACAACTATATATAGGAAGGCCGGTATTTTTTTCCAGAAAAGGTGGCAATCCTACATATGAGTGAAATGTATGTGCAGCTACCATATTTCTACCTTACCAGTTTTAGCAAGTGTTGCATGTATAAATATATACTGTATTTCCACACCTCCCAAATGTCTCTTTTTTGGAGGGCCAGTCCCTCTTTTGACAGCTCAACCTGCAGTCCCTCATTTTTACTGGAAAGTCCCTCTTTTCTCTGCACTGAACAGCCAGAAAAAGAAACAAAGTTGCTAACTTAATTGGCTTTTGGCAGAGAGCCCAGAACAGCTAACAGGTGCAAATAAGATACTTTGTAACACTTTTGAACTGAGAAAATAAGTAACTGTAACAGAAGAAATATTTTCAAACTTTCATAAACTGCCAAATTTTAGGCGTGATCAAAAATTTAACCACGCTACTTGCGAAAAAAACATTTTATCCCTCTTTTTACTTCCAAAATGTTGGGAAGCATGTTAATTTCATATTTTTTTATTTCATAGAAGTAGGGTAGAGATTATCTGTTTTACTAGACCTCTGGTAGCTTTGTATTACTTCATTATCATGATTTTGCCACATTTATTCCGAATCCAGTTCATAACGTATTGCATTTTATTTTAGCATCACTAGCAGCATTGCAGCTTTCACCCCACTAATTGAGAGACTATATGATTTTTCAGGACTGAGTTTGCTCAAATCACTTTACAAACCCTTTAAGCGTCAGTACAACGATGGAAATGAATGTTTATGAAATGTAGGCAAAATCTAGTGCTACGTCTACTACACTGCCGCAGGTAAGCGTATAACCACTATATTTATTCGCCATAGAAACAAACAGGTTTTACGTTTCACCCTTTGGAACAGTGAGCGCATGCGCCGTAGCCATGACTACCGGCAAGCTATGGCCCTACAAATCCCGCAGGAAAAAAAAAACTCTTTGTCGCGAGAGTTTCAGGACCCGCCGCGGTTGCTTGGCAACTGAGTGACTCTGAGATTCACAGCGCTAGCACCTGCAGCCATGGACGGAGAGAAGGACAGCTACTACCTGGAACGTATCCTATTTTGAAAAATGTCTGCTACTTGGGGAGACTGGGTCGATTGGACGGACAACCAGGTTTTGTTGGGGGGTGGGTTAGTTAGAAGGATTAATCATTTTGGAATGAGTCCAGAAGTGGCGTTACATGGAAACTTCCTAGCTGGGGTGTTCCCGCTGAACCTAATGTAGGAGTTGGGGGATGTCAAAGGGCAGTTAAGTCAAATTAGAATAAGAATTTATTTTGGAGTAAACTGGTTACGGTTTGCAAGAAACTTTATTTCCTAAACACATCATTTTTTGTAAGATTTGGGGGTAAATTGCCATTCCTGATACAGTTTGTATTACATTGAGCACCAATTAAGAGTCACAAAATAGGTCGGAAACTCAGAAAGGTGAAGGGTGTCCGAAGAGGTTGGTAAAAAAGAAAAATGGCGTTGGGACAATTGTAAAATTGAGTGATTTTCTGGTATAAACAAGTGTTTTACTCCAATGTATTGCTAATTTCATTTTTATGCTACATTTGTGAATCCCCCAACCCTATTAGCTCTATATGTGTTGAGCCATTTTGACTGCAAGTTTTTGGAAATTTAAGCCATTGACCTTTGTGCCTATTTAATCCAATGGTGTGCAATGACCTGACTCTAATGTAAATTGCTTTGACTTTAGTCAATAATCCATCTGTATGTGCTCAATGTGCATCATGAAGTTTTTTAGGTGTGCCCAGAAGATTGGGGGCAGAACATCAACAGGTGCCATTGGGTTGCAGGGTCTGCACTAAATTATACAAAAGTTGGGTACTTAATCCAGTGTTGCACAAACATCCCTCCCAACATTTGGAAAACAGAAAGAGGGACAACAAGATTTGCCATGCCTATGTTATGGCCACCACCCCTAAATACCACATAGATTTTACAAGAATCCATTTTACAAGATTTGGCAGGTTATGGAAAGATTGAACACATTTCGATTTTATGTGTTATTACAGTTTTGCTAGTGAATGTAAATTGCCCTTTAAGTTGCTAGTCACCGTTTCCCCAAGATACCTGCTTATCTTAAATTGCTTATTTTGCAAATGTATCTAAGTTCAGTAGCCATGTGTTCTGGGCTCTCTGCCAAAAGCTTCTTATTTCATTAAAGGGACTGTTCACCTTCAAACAACTAGTTGTTTTCAGATAGATCATCAGAGATAAAAACTTTTTCCAGTTACTTACTATTTTCTATGTGTCACCGTTTTTCTAATGTTGAAGTATAAATTGTAAATTTTCAGTTTCTAAGGGCTCTTACACATGGGCGTTTTTACCTGTGCTCCTCTGCGTTCCATTTTGTTCCTTTCAGCTGCAGGGAAGTGAAGGAGTAGACACACTTGGTTCTTTTCAATGTGGCTGTACTCACACAGACGCATGTAGGTGCCGAACGCAGGTTGAAACTTAACATGCTGCATTTTACCTGTGATCGGCGCTTACACGTGTCTGTGTGAGTAAAGCCACATTGAAAAGAATCAAGTGCGTCTACTCCTCTGCTCCCCTGTGGCTTAACAAAAAAAATAAATAAAACGAGCACAGGGGAACACAGGTAAAAAACAACCATGTGTAAGAGCCCTAAGGGTAGGGACAGACAGGGAG
>CM044447.1:83262784-83275250 GCA_024363595.1 Xenopus borealis | reverse complement strand
CTACTGAGCAGAATCCCTGGGTTTCATTAAAGGCAGCTGTTAAAATTGATACAATAGTTGCAAATACTCTAGAGAAATGTATCAACTAAATGTTGCAAAATTGTAACAGTTTAGAGTCTGCACCTGAATTACTGAGCTGCCAAACTCAAACACAACTTTACACTTAGGATTAGTAGTTAGTAAAAAAGTAATTGAAAAAAGTCTTTATTTCTGGGGAACAATATGAAAACAACTGCGTTTGGAAGGTTACGTTTTAGAAACTTTGTATCTTTCTGGCTGTTAAGTGCAGGAGATCAAGGAGAAAGTTGGGACATGTCAGTAACAATCTGGGACTGCATTTTGATTGAGACTGTCCCATGAAAAATTAGGTTTTTGAGGCAGTGTTTATCAGCTACACATCCTTGTAATTAAGCAGCAGGGCTGGATTTATATTTCTTGTCCCATAGGTCCAAATGCTCAGCTATATACCTTCCCCCCCACCCACCTCTGCTGCCCTGAATCAAATATCTCTTAATCCCATCACACAGCATCAGATGTTACAATCAGATATGCAGTTAATGGATATTGATATTCAACCATTCCAGTTCAATTGCAGGTGTTCTATTTGCCTTTTAATTTGAATAATGGAAGCATAAAAAATGATAGGTAATCATGAACGTTAACAGTAAAACGTAGGACAGAGACCAAATGTGTTTGCTTATAGGCAGCAAGCATAGAGTAAGCTACAAGGGAATATGTGTCCACTGGCAACTGGCAAATCAAATTGGTGCACTAATGCCAAATCTACTCATTTATAGGAGGTGCTGACATGTATTGGTCCCTGAGGGTGGTTGATGTGCCCAACTGTCGCCCTTAAGAGAGTGTGACTTTCTGTGTTGTTATGTGATGGTTTTAGTATGGTTTTAGTATCCCCAGAACTGTAAGAACTAGATTTTGCTGACAGACTGACAATGCGCTCCATTATGATAG
Source organism: Xenopus borealis (assembly GCA_024363595.1). Lineage (NCBI taxonomy): Eukaryota > Metazoa > Chordata > Amphibia > Anura > Pipidae > Xenopus > Xenopus borealis. The sequence continues at coordinate 83,274,281 of CM044447.1, read as the reverse complement.
GATTGCTGCTCTATGCTCACAGCTAACAGCAATAATACTAACGAGAGACATTTTTTAATTAAGTGAAGCTTTTTTTCACATCTGATTGAATGTATCTGTAATTGGCAAGGCTTTTAAAATGTACTGATGATTGGTGCCATTTTACATATTTTAAAATGTTCAATAATTATTTTTGGCTTATGTTATGAGTTTACTGTCCACCATGAAAACATTGTACATACTGTAGCAGGCTGATAAAGTGGATTGTTTACAAAGAGTTTATAAGCAGAGTATGCCTGAATATTCATTTGATTTTTATGACTCTTTGAAAATACAACTCATTCAGCAGTGCACCTTGTGTTGTTGTTTTGCAGCTGAAAGGATGAAGGCTGGTTTTGAAATCTATCTATATCTATCTATACTCCGCGTCAGACTGGGGGCCAGGGCCTGCATACTCGGGTGGACCACAAGCCATGCCCTGGGCACCCCAGCTGCCAGAAATAGACAGAAAATCCCCCCATGTGTCATTTAGGAAGAAAGCTAGTGCAGTAGATGGCAGTGCTTAACCGTCATAGCCATAGTGTTTGATTGAATTCAGAAGATTTTCTTTGTAATGCTTATTGCTTTGTGGCTTTTTATATTCAGTTGTTGAACTATTATTGAACTATAACTCTCAGAATACTAAAAAGCATAAACCAAACGGCACAACTTATAAAAGTGACAACATATAGGCAAATACTTTCCAGTATCTGACTGATTGGTCTGCTGACTTAATTGGACAGGTGCTGGACCAGTATGATTTTGCTAGGCATGCCCTCCCCACATTCATTAAACCTTTCCCTCTAAACAGGACACATTTCAGATCAGTGTTGCTTCTGTATATAAGCTTGTGATTTCCTGCTTTGGAGAGCTAAGGAGCACAAATGGTAACATTTTAGGAAAGCTTTATGTCTCCTTTAATTTTGCATAGAGATGAGCAGAATTGTCTGCAACAGAACATTCTGTGTCAGAAGCAAGGAAAAGAGAGCACGATAAAGGTGTTATTGAAGAAGTAAGTAACAACTGCAATTTATACATTTTAGTAAAGAACTACAGGAATAAATATGGTTAGGGGCATAAAGGAGAGAACAACCATACCGAACATGCTTTAACTGTAACTTTGCAGGTTCTGCATTGCACAAATGAATGATTATTTTTGGTAAAATCATTGTGGTGTCACAAATAGATTTGTAAAACCACTGCTTTCAGGCAGGTGGTCTCTGCTGCAGTCTGGACATCCCTATATAATTCTGGAAATAAAAACAGTCTTTGACCTAGGTTTTCAGATAATAGCTAGTTATAATCCTCTTATTACTACATTATAGGAAATATGATGTCAGAGAATCCATAAATAACCAACAGTACCCACTTATTGGAACTTATACAAAATCTCCATACCACTTGCACACAGGTAGATAACATCTGATTCTAAATGTGAGTTACAAAGGTGTATATGTTGGATTCTTACCCAATGAATACACGTTGGGGTAAAAAAATATATACGGGTCAAATTCTGCGAGTGCCAATAATTTGTAAAACAGAGTCTTTGCTGCTGCTGCAGCTCGTAGAATTACGGCTTAATACCAGTGGTGGAATTACTGGGGGAGCAGGGTGTTCGATTGGGCCAGGGTCCGCACCCCCTCAGGGCCCCCTGGCAGCTCAAGCACCGCTGATTTCTATGCTGAAAATCATGCACGGAGGGGGGTGGGGGAGCCCGGCTGCACTTCTCACACCAGGGACTGCCCCCCTCTAGTTATGTTACTGCATAATACCACTGCTTTTCATAGATATTTTTTCAGCATGACATGAACGTCAGCTGAAAAACTGTTTGACGAAGGGTAGCCTCGGGCCGCTTATTTCTTCTCATGCCACCAAAAGCACACTATGTCTTATACTAAATATACAGTATAAAGTTATTTGATACCTATTTTAAATGCATACCTCTTAAAGGGGTGGTTCACCTTTTATAGTAACATTTAGCATGTTTTAAGCAACGTTTCAATTGGTCTTCATTATTTATAGTTTTTTAACTATTTGCCTTCTTCATCTGACTCTTTCTAGCTCTCAAAATGGGCGTCACTGACCCTATCTTAAAACAAATGCTCTTAAAGGCTACACAACATTATTGCTATTTATTTCTCTTCTTTCTATACAGGCCATTTGCTATTCATATTCCAGTCTCTCATTGAAATCATTGAATGTTTGCTATGGTACTTTGGACCCTAGCAACCAGTAATAAGGAATATTGCAAACTAGAAAACTGATGAATAAATAACGAATAAACCTCACATAATGATGAAACTCAGAATATCCTTCTACATAATACTGAAGTTAACTCAAAGGTGAACAACCCCCTTTAACCACTCGGTGGCAAGTTGGTTAATACAGCTGCCATAACACTGGAGTCCTAAGTTTGATTCCAGTCATCTTTTATATAGTTTTTTTTTTTCTTTCTTTCTTCTTCACATGCTGGGTTTCCTCTGGGTACTTGAGTATCATCTCACACACCAAAAACCATACAGGCAGGCTAAATTGACCATAGTGAGTGTGAATATGTTAGCGACCTTCGCTTGTAAGCTGTACTGGGGCAGTGACTTATGTAGATGACATAAACTTTATGAAGATCTGCAAAATATGTTGGAGATTAATAAATAAAGCATACTCTTTATACATCTTTACATCTTTCTACCACCTACATGGTAATCTGAACAGTGTATTTCGACTCCTCTTTCTGTCATACAAGACAAGTGCAATTTAAAGAACAAGTAAACCTTTTTTTTTTCTATCTGTAAATTTGCTCTAAACAGCCCCCCAGATTAATGTACCTTAGTCCCTGCTGCAAGTCTGCTCTGGTTTCTGTGTTATCAGCAGCTTGTTTCCCCTTCTTCCTGGTGCAGAGTGAAGCCCCGCCCCATAGCTTACTGAGCTGACCTTATCTCTGTGACTAGTCCTGGAGATCATTTGCATACTATGACATAGCAGAGACCAGTGTGTTTAGCACCTTTTGCTTGGGGAAACTAGCTTACTAATGCACACACTGGCTCCCTCTTCCTCTCAATTGTGGAACAGCAGCAAATGGACTGCTCAGTAAACTAAGGGGCTGGGCTTCACTCTGCACCAGGAAGAAGGGGAAACAAGCTGCTGATAACACAGAAACCAGAGCAGACTTGCAGCAGGGACTAAGGTACATTAATCTGGGGGGCTGTTTAGAGCAAATTTACAGAAAGAAAAAGAAAAACATTTACTTTTCCTTGAAGCAGATTTCTTTACAGACTAGAATACTTTATAGCTGGTATAATTTTTTTACCAGCAGTAGGGCTGAAATGTTCTGTTCTTTGCTGACTACAGAGGAGAAATTAAATATTTCCTATGGATTTTTACCTGGTTTTTAGCTGCACATCTAGCCAGTTGTACTATTAGCTCTGTTGTATTTAAATCTTAAGGGAATCGCTGTGTGAGTTTGACAAAAGGGCACAGATACTTTACTAACTAAAGCTTCCATGTAATTCTTTATGATCTGGCTCAGCGAGGGAGCAATTGTAAGCAATGCTCACAATAGATTTCAGTCTTACAGGAAAGTTACGCAAGCATCAATACACACTACAGTTCTGGCAACACTGAGGAAACTGAGCTGGGCTACTATCATAAACACACTGCAAAGCATTTTCCTAGGCAACACTTGTAATTACAAAATGAATTCAGATTATAGAGTAATCTCTTTGAAAATCTCCAAAGTTAGACATTCAAGAATGTTATTACTCTATTTACTGCATCCTAGTGATAACCAACAATTTTGCCATCTGCATCGTCTATAGCACAGGTGCTACACAATGTTCGCTCATTTAGCAGTTATAGTCTGCTAGAGCTGTTTGTTGCCCACTTACGAGCATTTAAATGATACCTTCTCAGCATGGAGATTATTAAACTGAGAATGAAGAAATTACAGAGTTTGGCATGTTGTAGTTGGTTTGTATCATTGAGTTGTTTGCTTTTTTTCTTTTTTTATTCATGCCAAAGGATCAACAGTTGGCTGATCGTATCTTTTTAACATTTTGTTCTAAATAGTGAGGGGAGAATCTGTCCCTTTTTTTCTTTGCCAAAAATTCTCAAAACGCATTAAAATCAAGTTTTTTGCTCAACTGTTTTACAAGTTGTGCAAAATTTTTTTGTGCTGTGCACTACATCTAGCATCAGATTACTAAAATGGCCGCAGCAAGACCAACGTGCTTTTTTTAATTCGCACTAAGGGGGGTGCTTTTGCACCCCTTAAAGAGATACTAACACCAGAAAATGTTAACCTTTTTTTCTACATCTATCATAACATTATATTTGCATAAACGTATTTACCTGATGATTTTGCATTACCTATCTGATCCCCCATGATCCTCTATGAGGGGGCTGCCATATTTGTACAGCAGTAGTCCATTAGCATGACAAAACAGTGAGGTTTAAAAGCTACAAGTAACAATTACATATAAAAGCAAACCTATCAACATCACCTATATGTAATGTTTATGGGCAGATGTTTTCAAAATGTGAGTTTAGATTTTAAAGAAAAACTCCCCTACATTCTATTAATTCCTATGGGGATTTTGGAAGCATATTTATCAAATGGTGAGTTCTAACTTTCACCCATTGATAAATGCAATTTAAAAAACCCATGTGAATGAATATAACGTGGGTGAGTTTTTATTTATTATAATCTAAACTCGCATTTTGCACATTTTTAATGTGCATTAATATTTAGATAAGTAGATTTTTCTTTGTGTCCGCATCGCTTTAATGCTCTAGTACTTGTTTCTGGGGTAATAGTAAATGTACAACTTTGTGTGATGTTTGCAGAATTTCTTAAAAAACTATAACATAACCTTATAAAGGGTCCTACTTTGTATAGCATAATGAAAGGAAATGTATATCTTAAGAACTTTATAATGTAGATTAATAATTTTCAGGAAAAATATAACTGCTATTGAAAACAGTGTCTTTCTAGATGTTTATAGTCTTTATGCCTTTTGTTCTTACATTAAACAATTTTGCAAGTCTGCTTTTTGAAACATTTTGCTACAAAATCTGATGCCCCTAGGCTAGAGCTGGATCAGATAAGTCGGATGGAGTCTTTTGTTCATGCATTTACATCCAATATATTTCAATAAGAAACAAATCCTTCCGACACCATCTGTTTTTATCTTGTCGGATGAAGATGCAACATGCAGAGTTCACGTCCGACAGTCGTGTTGTTTCAGATGGAAAATTTTACATGTAGTTGATACATCCGATTTTTACATCAGTCTCATATTTTGACCTCGTGACAACATCCAACTTGTAGGATGGGTTTTGTTGATCCAACACCATCCTACAAAATCGCTTGTGGAGTTCATACCTTAATCTTAATGAATACAAGAAATACATTTTTTTTTCATTATGCAAATTAGAAATTATTTTTTTTTGGGTGGAGGACCCCTTCAAAGCAATTAAGGCACCACAACATTTATCTGAGCAAGTTTCAAAGCTATGAGATCCTGCTATACACCTCCATTTCCTATCTGCAAGTTGCAGCAACAAAAGGGTTTAACATTTAAGTTCTTTTAACAAAGGCCATGGTTTAACCTTTCAAATATATACATTTTTGTGTGCATTTTCGTGTTAGATACCCACATTTACAGAAAAAGTTGTGACCAGAATTAAATTGAACATTTCAAATGAGAAATAAAATATTTAAATGTAGATTTCTTCCAGTGTTGTGGCATCTTGCTATGTGTCATTCTGATTCTTACCTTCTTTGTGCCATAATGTGCTTTTACGTATGCACTTATCTCTGTCATGACCTTGACTCCCAGCACAGAAGTTACCATAACTGAAGGATCAGAAGATGGTTACCAATATGAAGAGGTAATTTTTTTCCCCTTAAAATAGCCTATAGAAATTATTTTACAAATACCCTAAAGGACATCCAAATTGGAACATGTGCTTCCTTCATTAGATAGCTCTTGATCCAAGATGGGTGGACGGGGGGGGGGGGAGTAGGCATGTAGGTGTCTCCCTGCCCTTTGCCTTTAGGAAGGGGCAGGAGGAGCAACCTTTACACAAGCCTCCTTAGCCTGTGCTCTTCTAGCTGGCATGAGTGTTACCCCAGGACACAATTTTTTCTTAAAGGGGTGGTTCACCTTCACATTAAATTTTAGTATATTGTAGAAAGGCCAATTCTAAGAAAGTTTTCAATTGGTCTGCATTATTTATTTTTCATAGTTTTTTAATGATCTGCAATTTTCTTCTGTTTCTTTGCAGCTTTCAAATTGGGGTCACTGACACCATCTAAAAACAAATGCTCTGTAAGGCTACAAATGTATTGTTATTGCCACTTTTTATTACTTATCATTTTATTCAGTCCATGCCCTATTCATATTCCAGTCTCTTATTCAAATCAATGCAGGGTTGCGAGGGTAATTTGTACCCTAGAAACCAAATTGTTCACACTGCAAAATACAGAGCTGCTGAATAAAAAGCTAAATAACTATTAAACTACAAACAATAAAAAATGAAAACCAATAGCAAATTGTCTCAGAATAGCACTCTCTACATTATACTTAAAGTTAACTCAAAGGTGAACAACCCCTTTAAGTATTAGCTCTCTAGCAATTGCATCTCGGGGTAAATTACCCCTACTGTTTCCAAGGTAACAATTGCATCTTCTTAAAATACAGATTGTTATACAGATTATAGGTAGGCAATCTGTTATCCTGAAACCCATTATCCAGAAAGCTCCTGCAAATTATGGAAAGGCCATCTCCCATAGACCCCATTTTATCCCGATTATTAAAATTTCTAAAAATTATTATTTTTTCTCTGTAATAATAAAACCGTACCTTGTATTTGATTCAAACTAAGATACAATGCTTCCATATTGGAGGCAAACAAATCATATTGGCTTTATTTAATTTTTAATTAATAGATTTAAGGCATGACAATCCAGCTTACGCAAAGATCTGTTACCTGGAGTCCTCAGGAACCCCCCCCCCCATTAAAATGTGATACAGATGTCCTTTCTGAGATGAGATGAGTGAAATAAAGATTTTGTGAATATATCAGCAAGTAGTAGTGGGTCAGATTGTGTTAACCAGAAATACATTATAATTTGAGTTATTGCATTACCATGTTCTTTTTTTCCAGCTGCAAGGAAACATCTTAAAAATTGTAAATTTGTTAATAAATTGAATTTCAAAACTATGCTTGTGCCAGTGAGCACATGGAGAGCCACGTCGGCCTCTCTGGAGAGTAAGAGAGCAGCAGGTTGGTGGTGAGGCACTCTTAATCTGGTTTATACATTTCAGCACCATGGAGAGAAGCAATGAATCTTTTCTGAGAAGAGACATGAAATCTGAAGCCCTCTATGCTCTGATGTTTATTTTCCATCATGTGTTGATAGATCATATAAAAGGTTACAGGAAACACCTCCTTAAATGCCATTATGGCAAGGCAGTTATGCATGCTGTAGTTCTGTTTTGGCTTCATGGTGAGAGGGAATCCCTTAAATGAATGTGTAGTCTCGGAAAATGCGCTTCAACACGTTTTGCAAAAAGTGCAGGGGAGTACTGGAAATATATACTCTTTATTTTAAGAGAGGTGTAATGGAAAGTTCAGTGATTTTTAAAGTCATTGGTAAATGTAATTTCTGTACTGCTTGTCCTTCCAACATAAACCATAGAAACTGCCTAGAACTAGTAGCCAAAATGGATTTAAGTAAAGTTTAGTTTATTGACATAGTACTTAATACACAGGCGTGGGTGTTTACAGAAAATTTCCCGGGGGGGGGGGTAAGTAAGCTAATATAACACAGGGTAACATCCTAGTGAAGATGAACCTATTCCTGACAATGCAGAAGTTTAACCTAATGAAGATTTGCCTTGTGGCGGGAAGTATAAAAAAAACATTCTGTGTTGTTGGGAATTAGATTTACAACACTGTTCATGGAACTAGCTGGAGAAGTCAGGGTAGGACAACTGCCCCCTCTTGCCAACTTCTGTGGACACCCATGTACACAATGGCGTGGACAAGTAAGCACGGAATAAGATAAATATAACAAGGAAAGTGCAATTTCCAGGATGCCTTGCATATTCTCAGATATGTAAGACTGTAACATTGTTTCAATGGTACATCTAACCAGGACATGCCATGGAGGCAGTAGCAAGGGGGAGACTTACTGCTTTCCATACCAATTACATTTACAAGTAATCTGTCTTAAAAAGTTACTATTATGTCCTCGTGCTGTATTTTTAATTCACCATGAGGTGAAGATCGCTCAAATACACACCCCTTATTGCTCCCTTAGGAAGCACTTTCACCTTGGGGTAAGACTTCCTCTGGAGAGTGCACCTCCTGATATCTGATTAGTGCACAAGTTAGGGGGAGGGTGGGTGGAAGACTACCTGCCTTTCTACATCTGTCCTGTTAGGATTGCATTCTGCCTAATGTAGACTGCACTTGATTCAAGGTATATGCCACAGGTCTCTTTGCTCTTACACAATTCTCCATGCATTGTGCAAAGTGCAGAGAAAACCCAGTTTCAGCCTTTTTTGCACAGTGTATTGTAAATAGTTTCCTTATAGTACTTGAAGTTAAGTTGCTGGTGACAACCTTCCTTGATTCACATTTTCATAGATTCCATTTCCATTTCTTGTCCCCTAAAAGTATGTAAAATTGGAGTTTTACAAATGCCATTTTTGGCTGATTTTTGAACACCAGTAGGTAGTATAATGTAGCTTTATGTGGCACAGACAGTTCTTGCCAAGTAAAGAATCTGGCACAGATCTAAACCAAATTAAAAACCCTTTGTTAATTACTAGTTCAACAGAGATTGTAATTCAATCTGTCTAAACCATTCAGCCGATTTAATTCAGTAAGATGTACATTTCATTTGTTCCATGGTATGTACATTTAAAAAAAAAAAAAAAACAATGCAAGGTGCATATGATTATTGTACAGTTATCTTATTCTTCCTTTAGAAACACATCAGTCTAAGGAAATGTCTTAGAAGTGCATTTTATTCTACTTTAAACCTTTAATTTGTTAACCAGCAAAATTCTACTAACAATTCTTAACAATAATGGCACACTTCTTTTGCAGATAGCCTAAAATGAATAAACGTAATCCTGTTTTACAGTTTGTGCGCTGGTTCAGCCTTGCTGTGTCTGGTCAAGTCATTTCAATTATTGTGCACAAAATATTATTTTCACTCAAGCGTTTGTATTTTTGATTAACATTCACAGTCATAGCTTTAGAAAAATGAACATACTTACTCAGCAGGACGTGATTTAACCTCATGATTGCTTTACATTTACATTTGTTTTTAGCACTGTAAGTGAAATATAGGCACTTTAAAGGCTGTAGGAAAGGTATAGATGAAGTATGTTGTTGCCATTCTAAAGAGTGTTTTCTAATGTTCATTAATATTTGTGTGAAATTGAATAACTTAAGTTGCCATTTAGTACATTTTCTTCTGTACAGAAAAATTGTAGTTATTCTAGCTGGTTATGAGAGGTCTTCCATTTGTGGGAAGGTCTTCCAGATTTTAAAGGAAAAGTAAACCCCAGCAGTACACACCACACGGACCACAATGTAAAAATTTAAACACAGGCACACCAGAGGTTTTCAATCAGGCACACTCCAGCTTTTACTTCTTAAAGCACAGCAAATAAACATCTGTTCATGGAACCAGTTTTCCTACAGTAGGCACACTTTCTTGAAGACCTTTGATCCCACCTAACCACCTAGTGGTTTGATATATACTCCACCCGTATCCCCCCACTCTCCAATAGTGGCCCGATAACTTCAGAGTGATACCCCTCCACTCTTCCAGGTTTGGCCCTCTTTATCCAAGTCTTGGCCTGAAGCCTTGGTGTCCTTCCTACCTGGTCCTAGACTGTCACTGGTTCCCTTACTGGAGTGTCCATAGGATGGGACCACACTACCCTTACTAAATATCCTTACTAGCCTGTGCACTTAGTGCTCGCTTACTTAGAATCTTTCCTGCTCTAACTTCTCCTATTTACTGTTGTAGAGTCTTCACTCACCATCCAGGTGATGCTCTTCCAGCCACGCCTTCTCATCAAGACAATTAATATTTTTATAGCTCTTCTGTGTCCTACAGGGACCTCTGGTGGCTGCGGTAGAAATTACACATAAACTAAGCTCTACTTCACACCCCCTTACACATTTATCTCAAGTACCCCATTCTTAATTTACAGCAATTTATTAGAAAAAAAAAACCTATTACCTGCTTTATCTCTTACTAAGCTTGTAAGTGAAGAATTTACCAAAAACTGAAGTCTTACAGGCTTCGGAATAAGCCTTTGCAGTATGTGATTTCTTTTAGATGCTTTAAACTGGCTTGGGTCTCTTACCACTACTATCACTATCCAGTGTTGGACTGGCCCACAGGGATACCAGGAAAACTCCCGGTGGGCCCAGGTGTCAGTGGGCCCTCTTGCGCCTAACAATTTGGCCTATTTCATGTTCATTCCCTAATTTTTATGTGGAAAAGGAGGCTTAATAATGGAAGGATAGAGTATAGTAAGTAGACCTAAAAGAATAGGAGAATAAAGAGGTTAAGTGAGGAGAGAAGGAATAATAGTTTGGCCCCTGGTCTAAGGTTTTCTGGTGGGCCCCATGGTCTAAGGTTTTCTGGTGGGCCCCTGGCATCCCAGTCCGACACTGTCACTATCTAAGATTGTGTCTTATTTATAATATCCCTAAGCCATATATAGCGAATAATGTACCCCCTGTTGTAAAATATAATTCGCAAAGGTGTTCCATTATCACATAAAGCCACAAGTTTCAATGAGTTGTGTCACAAGTAACAGCACTAATTATAACAGATGGCATCAGTAAGCAGAGTATATAAATTACAGAAAAATAATAGCTCTTGTGTGTATTGGTAAACATCTGCTTATGTTTGTTTGTTGTGTTTAGATCCCACCTGATGATGATGATTTCAGTCTTCCTGAAGGAGAGGAGGACCTTGTGAGGACTGTGCAGACGGTTCATGATCAGGCTGAAGACAGTTTTGTGAGTACTGGGCATTTATAAAAACATGTGATCATTTTTCAAGAAGCAAAAACAAAGACCCATTCTAGAATATTTTAAGCTGAAATCATGAGTTTTTTTTATTAAAATGTACTACCCCCTTGCTGTACAAATAGGTACAAGCTGAGTAATTACTGGGAAACTCCCTTTGTGTTGGTTATTCGGACCAGGGAGCTTCCAGCTTGTTACAGGCCTAGAGCAGCAGATCAGGAGTTCCTGGAGAATTTGGGCTAATCTGCTGTTGTGTGTATCAGTCTCCAGTAGCCCGACAAATCCACTCAGCTGCAGCCCTATCTATATAATTATTTCCTTTTTCTTACTTTCTGTCCAGTGGATTATTGCCTAGTCCTGCCTAGCATGAATATTGTGGCCTAGTCCTGCCTAGCATGAATATTGTGGC
>CM044447.1:83233987-83243997 GCA_024363595.1 Xenopus borealis | reverse complement strand
AGGGGCGAATTCGCGGCGAATTCCCGCGATTCGCCGCTGGCGGATAAATTCGCGAAACGGCAGAAAAAATTCGCCAGCGAAAATTCGCCCAAAAAAACAGAGTTGCGCGTCGTTTTTGACGCGACGCGCCGAAAACGACGCGACACGCACCGAAAATGATGCAATGCGACGGAAATGACGCGGCATGCTGTGATTGACGCGACGCGCGTCAAAAATGATGCGCGACTCGATTCGCAAATTTTTTCGCCAATTTGCGAATTTCGCTGGAAATTCGCTAATTTTTCAGCAAAGCGAAAGGGGTGAGATTCGCCCATCACTACCTAGTTCACCAGATTTAAGCTACCAAATTGTAATAGAAGCCTATGGGAATCCCCCATAGTCTTTTTTTTTTTTTTTTCTATTACCTGTTCGAATAGAAATCCTACGATTGAACACTTCGATCATTCGAATCGTACGATTTTTTCAAACGATCGAACGAAATTGCGCAATTTTTTTCGTGAGATCGAACGCTTTCACGAAAAAAATCTTGAAATTTTGTCCAATCGTTCGAAAAAATCGTGAAATCGAACAGCGCTCAAAACTAGTGAATATTACATTCGAAAATCGTATTTTTGGCTTTGAGGGCTTTTAGCCCTCGAATTGGTGAATAATGATAAATCTTCCCTGATGTGTGTTGTCCCTAAGCTCATTAACTGACAGCAGAACAGGGCATATGCAACAAATCAGCAGGAAAGAAGATGGGGAGATAATCTTCAGAGGTACAGGTCTTCACTGCTAAAGGGCTGTGGTTGCCTTGGGCTGGTATACAACCCCAAAACATAATGTATAGAATGTCTAGCCTATTTCTTTGTTAAGCTTTAGTTCTCCTTTAGTCACAAATATCTACGGTTTTACTTAATTTAAACCGTGCAAACTGGCATATAAGGTGAAAATTATCAGTGTACAGGTAAACTGAAGTCAATTATGAGGGTGGATTATATGTGCACTGGTAAGATAATTATCCAGAAACTGAACCATTGAATTATAGTGCATTTGCACACTAAGAGAACTGTATATCTAAAAGCAGAAATAATTGATTTATTTAATTGTGCACGTTAACATGTTTTTTTTTTCTGAAACCGGACTCTTTTGACTCTTTTTTGATTCTGTTAGATTGTAGAAAATCAGTAACATTTAAAGGTATAATTTGTAGGTGTACCACATCAGCGATTGCATGGTGCATCAACAGATGAGCAAATGAAGAGGAGCTTTATAAAAACAAAGCACTCAAATGGCTTGAAAGCACAAGCTTAGGGATGCAGCTTTGAGTTTTACATGGGTGACATCTGTTTTAAATGAGAAATAAACCCTCCCCTCAATAAGAAAAGCCTAATTTACTACCCTAGATAGTCGCCACTTCCTGCTTCCTTTCCATATAGTTCATTATGCCAAAAAGTGTCCCTGAATAAAATGTACATTTCGGTGCATGCGCAGTTGGTACTAATACTGGACTGCAGCAATGATCTCCCATGACCTCTGCTGCTCTACTCTACATTAATAAGTGACACTTAATAATGTACTATGCAAGATGAAAACAGGAAGGGGGGGACTATCTAGGGTAGTGGATGGGGTTTTTCAAATCCATTTGCTTTATAACAAACTTCTGAAAAAAATTGCTTTTAAATATAAAGACATTCCCATTTTCTGTTCATAAAAATTAAGTTTTAGTATGTTATAGATGAACTGATTGTTTTCAATCGATCTTCATAATTTATTTTGTATTGTTTTTTAATTATTTGCTTTATTCTTCTCACTCTTTCCAGCTTTCAAATGGGGATCAGTGGCCCCATCTAAAAACAAATGCTCTGTAAGGCTGAATATTTATTGTTATTGCTACTTGTTATTACTCATCTTTCTATCCAGGTCCTCTCCGATTCATATTCCCATCTCTTTCAAATCAATGCATGGCTTCTAGGGTAAATGAGCCCTAGCAACCAGATTGCTGAAATTGCAAACTTGAGAGCTGCTGAATAGAAAATAAGTGACAATACTATAAACAGAAATTAATGATTATTATCAAATTAATGAGTATTAATGATTTATCACTTCTTGTAAATGTGCATACCTCCCAACTGTCCCTTTTTCAGAGGGACAGTCCCTCTTTTGACAGCCCAACTCGCAGTCCCTCACTTATACTGGAAACTCCCTATTTTCTCTGCACTGAATAGTCAGAAAAAGAAACAAAGTTTCTAACTTTATTGACTTTTGGCAGAGAGCCCAGAACTGCTCACTGGTGCAAATAAGATGTTTTGTAACAATTTTGAGATAAGTAATTGTAACAGTTTAGGAGGAATATTTTCAAACTTTCATAACCTGACTAATTTTTTAAAATAAATATGGTAATTAGCGGGTGTGGCCACAAAAATGGGCATGGTCAAAAAAATTTGCCGTGCTACACATGCCACATTTTTTTTGTCTCTCTGTTTACCTCCAAAATGTTGGGAGGTATGCATGTGCCTATACATAGTATATTAAATATATTCCAATATATGGACAAACAATCCCTGTTGTTTAAAGGGTAAGGCATTTTTTAGTAGCTGTATGCACAAAATGCATGGTATAAATTTGAACTGTGAGTTGAAACTGTGATTTGAAAAAAAATTTATGCTTTGCAGTAATAATTGTGAGCTCCACTGCCATAGTGACAAATTCCACCCATTTTTTTGAGTAACACAACTCATTCCCAGAAAAATGTCAAATTCCATTTCACAAACTGCTGCCTCTGTATCATATTATTTCATCTTAACTGAAAAAACACCCAGTGTACCAGATCCGTTTGCCTCTACTCTCCCTGGAAAGAAATGAAATACCAGCGCTTGAAAATGAAAACCACAAATTAATGGATTAGAAGTAGAGCAAGGTCAGAAAATGACTGCTCTCTACACAATAAAAAAAGCCTTCATTACTTAATATAAAAAAATAACTTATCATTAAGCTGCTGAGGGGCAAGTTAAGATTTTTAAGTATGGAGCTTTTCCAAGTGTAGTTTTTTTTTTTAGCAAACAAATGCTGAAATTGGTCGGCAGTAATGAAATATTCATAGAAATGCTGCCTTTAATATTTTATTTTCATCAGGCTGTATTTATCACTTTTAATAAATGGGAACGTGAGTCTTTACAGGCTTGTAGCTTGCCTCACAGAGGAGCAGAGCTGTGATACTACACTACATGATTTCATTTTCTGACTTCAGAAAAGGAATAGAAATGCTATGTCAAATGCTTTTGCTTAAAGGAACAGTTCATGGTAAAAATAAAAACTGGGTAATTAGATAGTCTGTGCAAAATAAAAAAAATGTTTCTAATATAGTTAGCCAAAAATGTAATGTATAAAGGCTGGAGTGACTGGATGTCTAACATAACAGAATACAACACAACATCCTGCTTTTCAGCTCCCTAAATCTGAGTTAGTCAGCGACTTGAAGGGGGGCCACATGGGACATAACTGTTCAGTGAGTTTGCAATTGATCCTCGGCATTCAGCTCAGATTCAAAAGCAACAGTTTTGACCAATGTGGCCCTCCCTCAATTCACTGATTGGTTACTGCCTGGTAACCAGGGTTACCAGTCGGTGTAAACAAAAGAGAGCTGAAAAGCAAGAAGTAGTGTTCTGTTCTGTTGGACTAACAGTCACACCAGCCTTTATACATTACATTTTTGCCTAACTAACTATATTGAAAACATTTTTATTTTGCACAGCTATATACCCAGTTTTTATTTTTATACTGAACAATTTTTAACCTCCTGAATATCAAGAGTGTAAACCAGTTTTCATTCACTGTCTCCATTTTTTTTATTGGCCCTATTGCCATAGTGTGGTTGACCATGTATGGAATCAGTTATGAGGAAATCCATTATGCAGAAAGCTCAAAATTACAGGAGAGAGCTCAGAATTACAGGAAGGCCATCTCCTATAGACTCAATTTTAATTATACATTTAAAGTTTTAGGCCGACCTCTGCTGCATATGCCTGCAGGCAAGTGGAAGCTGTTCCAATGTATGGAGCTGGGGCATGGAGCGGATCCGCTTCCACCAATGGCCCAAGAGTTGGGGTCCACCTTCCAGATGGCATTATCCCAATGCTTGGTGATCCCTTCAAATATCCTTATTATAGCCTATTGGTTGGATAATTGATCACTGTTCTTAACGCCTGCCATAGTTAGTCTGTAATTACACAACCTTGCCCAGTTGCCATCCTCCCAACACTCCCTAAGTTGTGCTTCTGAATGAAACACAAATTAAGAGTTTCTTCCAGGGAACAACCTGCTGCTTATCTGTTGCCCATTCTGCAAGCAGTGCCACCAAACACAACTTAAGTGGCAAGGTGATAACTTTGTACAGTATCAATAAATGTTAATATGTTAAAAAAAATATCTTTGTAAGTAAAGCAGTCAGACATTACATGACACACTACAGTTAGGTTCATACATTACCACAATGAATTTTAAATGAAACAACTCCGATGTAGTGATGGGCGAATCTACCCCGTTTTGCCGGTAGATCTGGGAGAGCCGAAACATTTATAAGGTATAAGGAGGCCAATAAATCATGCAAAAATCAGACAAGCTAAAATCGATAAGGAAAAGGGTATTGCAGCAAGCAGTATAAATAATCCAAAATTATTTTTTAAATGTTTAAAGAATAAAAAAATGAAGCAGGAAGGGATGGCACCCTTAATATGCGAGGGTCAGCTGGTTGATGAGAACAGAAAAAAGCTTAGATTCTGAACCGTTATTTTATATCTGTCTACATAAATGAGGAACCAGTTAATGAAGGTCTCCTTCTTAATAGTCCTAATTCTAGTAGTACAAGTATGGGAGCTATTATCCAGAATGCTCGGGACCTGGGGCTTTCTGAATAACTGATCTTTCTGTAATTTGGCACTTCATACCTTAAGTCCACTAAAAAATCAGGAAAACATTAAATAAGCCCAATAGACTGGGTTTGCTTCCAATAAGGATTCATTTTATCTTATTTTGGATCAAGTACAAGGTGCTGTTTTATAATTGCAGAGAAAAAGGAAATCATTTGTAAATATTTTGATTATTTGAATATAATGGAGTCTTTGGGAGACCGCCTTTATGTAATTCAGAACTTTTTCGATAACAGGTTTCCGGATAACCTATACCTGCATAACTAATGATGCATGGTTCCAAAAGTTTTTTTTAAAAAATGGAGGAAATTCAAAAGAGTCTAGAACGTTAAGATAAACAGTGGTCTGGGTGCCAAATAGTATTCATCCCAGGGTACTTAGCCATCTTAGCTCTGTGACTGCCAAATCACCTTTCTTAATTTTTCAGGATTCATAGAAGTCTGGCATGGTACAGATAGACTGGCGAATTGCTAATGTGGTCCCGCTATTCATAAATGGTTCCCTTTCTTAGCCTCAAAACTATTGTCTGACATCAGTGGTAGGAAAGATTAAGGTTAAAAAGGGATAAGATAACGGACTTCATAGAAAATCATATTACTATGAGTTTGTGCCAGCATGGTTTTATGCATAATAGATCTTGCCAGGATAACTTCATTTCTTTTTATTAAGATGAGCAGGGACCTCAATTCTGGGAAGGCAGTGGATTTGATCTAGATAGACTTTACTAAACCATTTGATACAGTGCCACACAGACGTCACTGGTTAAATTAAGGAATGTTGGTCTGGAACATAGTATTTGTAACTGGATAGAGAACTGGCTAAAAGATAGACTACAAAGTGTGGTGGTAAATGTAACATTTTCTAATTGGACCAGTGTTTTAGTGGAGTTCCGCAGGGCTCTGTACTTGGACCTTTGCTTTTTAACTTGTATCACCTGGAGATGGGCATTGAAAGTACTGTTTCTATTTTTGCTGATGATACAAAATTGTCCAAAACTATAAGTTCTATGCAGGATGCTGCCACTTTGCAGAGTGATTTGACTAAATTGGAAAACTGGGCAGCAATCTGGAAAATGAGTTTCAGTGTTGATAAATGCAAGGTTATGCACTGGTAAAAATAATATAAATGCAAGTTATACACTTAATGGAAGTGTGTCCGGAGTTTCCTTAACTGAGAGGGATTTCGTGGTTTTAGTAGATAACAAGTTGTCTAATTCCCGCCAGTGTCATTCTGTGGCCACTAAAGCAAATAAAGTACTTTCTTGTATAAAAAAGGGCATAAACTCTAGGGATAAAAACATAATTAGGCCTCTTTATAGGTCCCTGGTAAGGCCACCTGGAGTATGCAGTGTAGTTTTGGGTTTCAATAATTTTTATTGAAATTTTTTTTCCAGGTAAATAACAGTCATCATAATGACATATCATCAATATTAGTAAGATTTTTACATCAACACATAAACTTGACTGTTTTAATCAATGAGACCTTAACAAATATCATTTGCTAACATATAAAGACACATAGATAAAAGCTAAAGTTGTCTTCTGTTGAGAGCAATCTGTGTTTGATTATCTATTGTTGTTTCTTAAATTTATCTAATCCAATGGGGGATTGGGACTACCCTACTGAGATTCCAGAAGTCGCTTCATCTTTATTTATTAAAACATTGCAGTAATATAACAAACCATGGTGTGATATGTCTTATATCTAAATGGAATAAAAATCTTCAATACTTAGATTGAGGTATTAACTTATTGTAAGTTGCAAATCAGAGTAATGCAGTGTAGTTTTGGGCTCCAGTCCTTAAGAGGGATATAAATGAGCTGGAGAGAGTACAGAGATGTGCAACTAAACTGGTTAGAGGAATGGAAGACTTAAATTATAAGGATAGACTGTCACCCTTGGGGTTGTTTTCTCTGGGGAAAAAAAGTGTATTGCGAGGGGACATGTTTACAATTTACAAGTACATTAAAGGACATTATAGACCAATAGCATGGGACCTTTTTACTCATAAAGAGGATCACCACACCAGAGGACACCCCTTTAGACAAGAGGAAAAGAACTTTCATTTGAGGCAGCATAGGTGGTTCTTCAGAGTGAGGTTGTGGAACGCACTGCCCGGTGGTGATGTTAATGCTTTTATAATTTATTGGACAGACATAATATAAAAGCCTTTTGTGACACTAAATTCTATAGTTTGTATAGATATGGGTATATATCATTTATGTGAAGGTATGGAGGTTTGTGTGTGGATGCTGGGATTCATTTGAGGGAGTTGAAATTTATGGACTTTTTCTTTTTTCAACCTGATTTAACTATATAACTATATAACTATGTTAGTAAATAATGCAGCAGCACTCCGGTATCTTTGAAAAATTGAAAAACTTTACTCAAATGCCATAGGCAACGTTTCGAACTACGCAGGCCCTGATAGCTTGAAAAAGGGAAACGTTGCCTTTGGCATTTGAGTAAAGTTTTTAAATTTTTCAGAGATACCGGAGTGCTGCTGCGTTATTTACTACATGTGTACTTTGCCCTGGCAGGGGGTACGGCTTGCACCCGGGGCTTCAAAGAGCCTGATCCGCTTTTGAAGCACACTTTAACTACATATATAACTATGTTAGGCATACACTGATAAAAGCTGTGTGTTCAGAAAGACTACTATACGTTATATAAACAAGCTGTTGTGTAGCCATGGAGCAGCCATTTAAGCTGGTGAAAAGGAAAAAAGGCACAGGTTACATAGCACATAACAGATACACTCTGCACAATATACTTTATATATATATTCTATGGTTTAATATGTGCTTTATCTGCAATGTAACCTGTGCCTTTTCTTTTAGCATGAATGGCTGCTCCCATGGCTACACAACATCTTGTTTATATAAACTATAGAAGTCTTTCTGAAGAAAACATGCCCGTTTTAACAAAGCAAATCAACCATACATTATATTTTAATTACTTTGTTTCACTTTTAGTTGGTGTTAACTGTTCCTTAAAAGGAGGAGTCGGAGTTGAAGGATTTATGTTCCAACACCAAAGCCCTGTTTTTAAAGTGCCAACATATTCTGCAATACTGAAAATAAACTGACTTTACCTAACCTATAATTACTGGTTTATTCATTCATGAGATTTGTTTAAGAAGATTTTAGACATTAACAAAAGCTTCCATTCCACAGAAGTGGTACCAGCACCCACATAAATGCAATAAACGGAACAGCACTTCACTAATAATCTCTCCCACTCAGAAAGTTTAATTTTAACTGTAATAGCATTTGAATGATTACAAGTACCCTCTGAAGGGAAAGCCCTGTAAAATATAATTATACTGAATAGAATTCACATTTTTTTTCTAGCAGTTTCCTTTACTGAAAAAGATATCTGTGTTTCCTGAAATAAATTTCATTTTGCTTTCTTTAAGTATAATCCCCTCAAAGCTGGGAAATGTGCTGCAGTAATTAATGAATAATTAGCAGAAATACTATTTTATATTCACAACAAAGGTACTGTATAGCGCTTTCAGCACTTACCTTACCTTTCTGCACTGCAAATTGGGACAGTATTAAGCATAATTTTAAGTTACTCCGTTCTAAAAGAGGTTTTGCTCATGCAAATTTGCTAATTTATTCAGAACTTAGGCGTTCTCAAGAGCAGGAGCAAGCATACACACTCTGTGCATACATTTTTCATATGGCTTCAGTTCTGCTAACTAAATGTGCGCTATTACAGTCCCCCAGAAACCATTTTAAAATATTGCTGTGTAAAGCAATCTTGTGATGCCCATGCAGAAATATCAAGTCAAGAGAAATACAAGTTTCTGTTTATACATTAAAACACATTTACCATTTTTGGGGCAGGGTGCAATAAACAGCTACTATACCCCCTAAATATCCATTTTACAAAATTTGGCAAGTTATGGAAAGTTTGAACACAATTTATTGCCATGTTTTATGTGTAATGAAGGTGAATTTCCCTTTAAGCTACAGCTTTCAGTTCTCCCAAGAGACCTGCTTATCTGAAAGTGTTACAACTGTAATTTTTCTTATCTTTAATTGTTACCAATGCACTGTATCTAAGTGCAGGTTGCTAAGTATTTTGGGCTCTTTGCCAAAAAGCCTCTTATTTAATTAAGTGATAGAAAGTTTTTCTGGTGTCAGTGCAGGAGATCAAAGAGAAACTTAATTTCAGTAACAATCCAGGACTGTGGGCTGAACTGTCAAAATCGGGACTGTCCCATGAAAAAACGGACAGTTGGGTTGTATGCATTAGTATGGTGCTGGTGGTTTTCTAGAGCACTGTATTCATGAGGGGGCAGCCATGGGGGAATCCTCTTATGCGGTATCATTTTTTTTTTTTTATTGTTTAGACACACAAGTTAGGGAGTGCAGAAGAGCACCAGTAGAAAACGAGCCCTGTAATTACTGCATGCCTAATAGCAGGTGAAAAGGACAGGACTAGTGCTGCACTTTGCATCAGATGTTTTGCGTCATGCTTTTAAAATGTGCATTGAAGTGATATTTTAACATATGAATGCACATTAAATGTTACCTATAGGTCATGTTGATAATTTTCTGCAGAGAGGTTTGCTTTTGTATATAATTGTTAAATGAAGTTCCTAAGCCTGACTCTCTTACACCCTGACTTTGCCAACCTGACTGTCCCATCTCAGCCTGTTAGTTACAGTTTCTTAAGCTAACGGACTTCTCCTGCACAAATATGGCAGCCCCCTCATACAGGAACATGGGGGACCAGACAGGTAATGTAAAAGCATCATGCAAACACTTTATGGCAAAGTTATATCATATTATAATAGATGTAAAAAAAGAATTTAGTTTCAGGTGTCAGTATCTCTCCTTAGAGTTGTGCATCTGGCAATTAGCAAAAATAAAAAACTCTAAAAAGCGTTTTTAAAATTTGAAAAATGTATAGTCACTTTTTGTCTGCTGTTTTGAAATGATTTATATTATCATATTGTTAACATTATTGTTATATTGTGAGCCCATTGGCCCTTGGCTCATATAGCTGTTTTGCTTTTTGTCTAAAGCAATTTTTTCCAAGCTCAGTTCTGTTGTTCCTGAGCAATACAAATGTGCAGGAAAGTATCAA
>CM044447.1:83194296-83221849 GCA_024363595.1 Xenopus borealis | reverse complement strand
AGTCTACTGGAGCAGCACTATTAACTGATGCATTTTAAAAAAGACATGTTTTCCCATGACAGTTTCCCTTTAAAAATGTCGTGTCCTTCATATATTAAGAAGTGTTTATTTATTTATAACTTCTTTCCTTTTCTTTGTTCCCCAATACATTTTTGAATAAATAAAACATATTTAAAATAAATTGATCCTGCTTAAGCATTTTGCATTAATGTATTTAGGGCATTAATATTTCATAGTTCTACTGGGTCATCATTCTCCCCACCCATGGCGTGGGCTAACAGAAACTTCAATCCGCATTCTAGATGTTAGATACAACAACTTAAAAAAAAAAATCTCCCTTGTGGTGATTAGCCCATGCAGGTTAAAGCTGCTCCCAGTGTGGATGGCCATGTTGGGGCACATTCATGTGCATGATAAGTGAATGTCCCACCTAAATCATTATGTGCATAAGTGTGATGCAGGACAACAAACCAATCCTAAATCACAAGCAAGCACACAATGTGCAAGCTGAGGCACTCACGCTATGCAGTTCCAACATCTTGCACTGGAAGCTTCAATTAACGTTTATAAGAAATTGACACCTTGATCTGTTTTGATAAATGTGTTAACTCAACAATTACCTGGCAGGAATATGTTTTGAAGCTATGCTAAAATTTATGATTGCCCAGCGGGCAGTCTATTTGCATTGAAATAAATAGGAGGGGAGCCATAGAGGAGCAGCTTGAAGCATTACATTTGAAGGAATGCATAATACTCCTTATTGATGGCCTCATCGTAGGCAAGCAGTTTTATTAATTGGATGTATGGGCGATGATGTATAGGGGCCATTTTTTTTTACATAGAAAATGTTATACTTCATTTCAGTCATGGCTTGTCAAATTCAGCTTTTGCTATACTATTCAGTAACTTTCAGTACATTCAACAAATTACATTTCACTCATAAATGCCCCAGGCTTTTATTACCTTATTATTTATATTCGAGTCATGCCAGATACTCTCCTCTCTGCACAAACAGTTGGTAGCACAAGATCACACTGCTCAATTGATTTGACATAAAATAAGCTCGAGCTGCTGCTGGTTAAATGTATCAAACTGTTCTTGTACTTATTCTTTTAGGAAAGCTGAAACCAGAAAACTTTGCTCTGAAAATCCATACATCTGCCAGAAACTTATGTTGAAGTTGTTTGGTGGAGATTATTGCTCACCAAGGAAACTTGACTTGGACTTTGAGAATATAGGGTTAATATGTCAGTGTCCTCAAGTTTCTCCTTTTTCTGTTTGGGCAAATACCAGGGGGTCCCTGGTTTTACAGTGATATACAGAGTCCCAGCGACACCACTTATTCCTGCCTGCTTCGATAGGGGATACTCTTATACTTAAACCATAGCTTGTCGTGATTATAGTGTGTGGTCCTTATAAAATAAACCTTTAATCCAACCCTTTTCCAAGAACATTCATCCATTTACATAAGTTGAATCAGGTGCCCTAAAATATAAAATATATATATAATTTTTTTTCAAGTATCTGTCTTTATTGCCACTTTCAGCAGGGGAAATACCTGCACATTTATTGTCACGACAAAGTGGAAGCAACATGCAAATACAAAGAAATACAAATCGTAAATGCATACACATTTATGCAAACTGGCAAAGTTTTGAAACAGAGAATTGTACTATTATACTACAAAAATACTTGTTTTTTTTAATTACAAGCAAAGCATGTGATACATTGCTGTATAGATGATCATTTATACTAAAATTATTATATTGAGTTAAATTATTGAGAGCATAGATTGTTAGGAGCTTATTATCTAGGACCAGTAAAAATGGAGAATCACATTGTAAAACTGTTTGAATGTGAATGGTGCACGATGCTTTCATTGAAATATCTCAGTCTTGGACCCCCAAAAATGCAGTAAATGTAACACATGGATGAAAATGTATTCGGTCACACTCATTTTGTCAGGCTCTCTCCCTTTTATATTCTTTTTATGGTAGATTTATATGGTGAATACAGTCCTGCAAACATGCCAGTAATATCACTAGACAGTGGATTATTGAGCTTTGCATTAACCCCAAATAGGTCTATGAAACCACTGCAGAAAATCTATTCAAATCATTGCATTGACCCCACACATGCAAGTAAGATTAATGAAAAACATGTTTAATGAGCACCTCATGCCCAGACATGCCATTAACATCACACCAGTAATTCAATTAATTAGCTTGATATTGAGCCAGCCCTGAATTTGGCCAGGAGAAAATATGTTCCTATTAATGCAGAGATGAACTGAAGATGTTAAAATGAGTGAGAGGGTATAGTCTTTGAAGGCGTTAAGGACAATATGTTGTGAGATATAACTGACTAACTATACACTGAAAATGTGAAGGATTCACAACCCCGTGGCCTGGCATATAATGTGTTCTTATTTATGCTTTAAATGAGTTTTAACAGATGACTACCAATATTAGTGCTCCTGTCACATATGTGGTGCAGTATGATGTTTATGTAAATACATCGACAACTGGTTTGAAACATCAAAATTCTGCCAAGTTATTAAAAACCTACAGAAGCATGCTCAGACTTCTATAACTCTATATTTTACCAACCTGCCATTTCATATAAAGGCACTTGTCCGTAAGCAATGCTGGTGCATGTAGCACAAGATAATGATAAACCATGGGACACTTGTCACAAGCTCATTTGAGAAAATGACATCAAGTGTAACTTACAGCAATGTGGCACACATCCAATCCCCCCTGTGTCTCTGTTAAATGACCCTCTTTGCTAAAGCAATAGATCGGTAGATCACAGATGCGCTACAACTCATAGGAAATGTTGAACTGAAGAAAGTCTGACAGTGTGAGATTCATCTTGGCATGTTTTGTAAAGTTTTCCCCTAAGTGCTGAATCAATTCAAAATACACATTTTGCACAAAGTGAAATTGACCTACAAATGATCAGCAAGGGAGGAAATTTGCTGAGTCTCTGGTTTCCCATAAAGCATTTACAGTGTGCCGGGATTTGCTAAAGTTCTTTCAGTATATTGTCTCCCTGTCTGGCACTGCTTATTGTTTATGTGAAAGTCAGTTCAGTAGGTTAAATTCAGCAGTCCACTTTGAAACCTCTTCTTCCGTTTGTTGAAAGGCTATAGCTTTCATTTCAAGGGGAAAAGGCGTAGGGTGCTAAAAACTCGGGGGAAAATGTTCGCAGTGAAAGAGGTGTCACATGGCCGCAGTGTGGGTATCTCTAAGTAATGTGTATCTAAATTAGCCTTCTGTAGTGAAAGGTCAAAGTTTGGAAAACACTTTGTTTTTAATATATGTATGATATAAAGTAACATCACTTTAAGGCACATATATAAACAGAACAAAATAAATAAATAAAAAGCCGTAAAAAAAAAGGCAAATTTGTGAATGTGAACTGAAACATTTTAATAAGCACACAAGCAATTGTACAAAAAGTTTTATTATGTATTTATATAGCCCCAAAATATTTTGCAGCGCTCATTTTCCAAATAAAAAAAAGAATAAATATAGAGGCCAGAAGCTGTATTTATAAAGGTGGTATAAAAACCAGCATGGAAATGTGTGCCTATCCAGAAGTAGATAACCTTTCTGGTTAGTAAAATGGCATTGGATACGTGTTTTTTGTTTGAATTCATTTCAATGGACTTCACAAAGCCTATTTAGGTGTAAAACATAAAAATTACCCCCAGATTTAAAATGTGGTGCTTCTTTTTCTGTCCAGTTATTGGGCCTCATTACAACTGCAGGTGCAACCAGAGCAAAGCAGGCAGGTTTCCATTCCTTAAAAATGCAATACACCATGTTGCTGCATCCATATTGCTTAGAAATGAGAATGAGGTTTGAGGAGAAGCATTCAACAGCAAAAGGGAATTCTTTACATTGCTATTGCCACTTGCCATTGATGAGGCATACCATACAGTACTGTTGTTCATTCCACCAGGGCAGAAACATTGGGGGTCATTAATAAAGTTCGCGCAGTGCATAATTGTTCGCAAATGGTAGTTTTGCCCATGCTTTTTCCTGAACGCTACAATATTGCACTACTATGCCCGTCTTTCCGTTTTTTGCGAATTCGCATTGTGAATGAATTTTCACAAACAACTCGCAAACAAGATGGGTCTTTGCGTGAGAACAGGCACTTTGCGAGGTTGTTTTGCGCGAAAATAGCGTTAAAAGTAACTTAAATTCGCAATTTGCGAAACAGTTTTGCGAATATTTTCTCCGCCACCAAAGTTGTGGCGCAGAGTGTTCGCAATTTGTGATCTTTGCCTTATTTAAAAAGCTCCTATAGACATTCGCAATGTGAAAAACAAATTCGCAAATCTGTTTTGCGAATTTGCACACTCTTATTCAGCTTTATAAATATAACCAGGCGCAGGGCAAATATATTCACTCTGCGAATCTGCCCTGCGTGAAGTTTATAAATGAACCCCATTGTGTCCAGTAAGATAATAGCACAGTTAAAAGACATGAAATAGTAAAGTATGCCCATGAAATTTGAATACATTTTAAACCATGTTAATACCCTTATAGAAGAATCAAAGAACAAAAAGGAAATGGGCCCTACCCAAAAAGCAATCAAGGAGGCACATGAGAAAGAACTTTTGCAGGAAGGAGTAGCACCATACAGCCCAGAGAAAGACCCAAACAAACAGATCGGGAAGAGGCATCCAAAGGTAGGAAATAAATATACTAAAGCAATTAACAATATATTCTGATTTTGCTTTGACAACACTGAACAACTTTTGCTGGCAAATCCAAGGCTTGTTCTGATGTCTTTGAATTGCTAGGAAAAGTGCTCAAGTCCTGGGCTTGCCTTCTGTCCTGGGTTTATTTCACTGAATTATACTTGTGTGCACATACACACATACTGTATGCATGGAACTTGGGATAGTGGGGTAGGGTTGGTTACAATGTTACTGTTATAATGCATTGGGAGTTTCAGGTGAACAATTGTAATACCCTCTACCAGCTGTGGGGGATATATATGAAAGTGTTATGGTTGGATGTGAACCCCACCCTACCATATCGAGTAGGGTGGGGGGGGGGTTCACATCCAGCATATGTACAAGACACCTCTTCTTAATCTTATTATTCAGCAATAATCTTTGGTACATTGGGTCACACACGGTTGTTCAATGAGACTTACTTTAAAGCACAAATGGAATTGGCATAGATTTGCTATTTCCCTTTATTTGGGAGTGCAGTAAAAGGGGGTTAATGCAAAGCAACCATCTTATTCAAAGAACAGTAGGAGACATTGCAAGACACCTTCATTATGTGTAGTTTAAGAGGCCAAGTTCAAGTGGACTGTTTAGGCTCTGATAATTGTTTTGCTAACCTTGTCAAAATGGGTGGCTCTAGGTGTATGTGCAGCATTATCATCTGCTAGTGAAAAGCTGGCCAGGACTACTACAAATCTGAACTGTTAGAACTGCTATGGAGGTCCATACAGTAGCTTGCCATATATAACTTTTTTTTGACAAAGCACACTAATGACTACATGTCATATTGCTCAGCAGCGTTCTCACATTTAGTAACATTGGACAAAATACATGCTGTGGCGTTACCAGCTAATATAAAAGGTCTCAGATTGAGAAGGATTGCAAGTGAAGTGGAATTGTGTGACCAGTAGCTGAGACGGCAGCTTTTCTCCAAGGGCAGTCTGTCTCTTCATTTTCTCCTGCCAAGCAAAAGCTGACATTTCATTTAAAGTGCAGCCACTTATTGATGTATCGCCCACTACAGTGTCATTCTCAAAGTGTATGAGAGTTTCTGCATGTGAAATCCATTTGGGCTTTAGGTTATTACACCTGTTTTCGACACTAACCCATTAAGCACACTCTCCTTGATAATATTGATCACTGATTAGTGGATAAACCCGGAACATCAGGCTGATACTGACTATGAATTTAGAAATATGAAAAAAATCTGATATACTGTAATTTGTTTCTCTTGTTTCTATTTAAAAATAGTAAAGACATATTGCAAAATAGCTCATGCTCTATAGCAGGAAAATAAGTGTGTTTTGGTTTCTTCAGCTGGAAAGGTGAATAAAACAGTATAATTCATAATACATAAAATTTTCTTCTGTAGAAATGTGCTGTTAAATGGTTTGTGGCGTCAAATGGGTGTCTGTCTCTCAGCACCTTGGTGCTTCAGTTAAAAACAGGCCATATGAACTGTCAGACATGGAAGAGGAGCAAATACACTATAATAATATAATATAATAAAAGGATATTAAAGATCACCAGTAAGTGCCATGACAGTGTAAAGCACGAGAACAGTGGTCATGGAACTACCTGTCGACTTCTGTGATCCACATATTTGAAGTACAAATGTCAGACAAATATCCCCAGGTTTACTTACAGTCATAAGAGGTAATATGCAATCTATTAGCAGGCGGAAACAGGCTGGATGACACAGCTGAGGAATGCAGGTATTGTAGTCGAGCAGTACATCAATTGCTTCAGACAGATGTACCTCGAAGTATTCCTGATCCCACCAAGTGGAGTGGTCCCTGCTACAGAGCACAAAGCTGTTCTTGCTATCTGTACTCTCTAACTCACACTCTCCTAGAGAGTCCATGACAGAAATAACCTGTTTCTAACTAACCTCGTTCATGGGGTTCCGTGGTCCCCAACTCGGACACTAAAGGTGCTGTCCCTTTAGGTTAGGGCAATGGCTTTACTGGGCCTTGGTGTATCAGGCACAATGGGCACATCCAGTAGGTAAAGACACCAAAGAGGAAGATCCACCCTTTTCCACACACTGTATTGAAGTGTGGTAGGAAGTGGTCTTTACACCTCTTAAACTGGATACATGGGCTATTGCCCAGCAATTAGGGAAGAGGAAGGAAGCCATAGGGGCATATTAACCGTATTGGTCCCAACACAAATAATAATAAACAATGTAACACAAAAGACACAACTACACACTGATAAGGGATGCACCAATTCCAGGATTTGGTTTGGGATTCAGCCAAGACTTGGCCTTTTTCAGGGTTTGGCTGAATCCAAATCCCTGGCCGAATCTGAATCCAAAAAAATCGTGTGACTTTTCCACACACAACCAAGGTAAAAGTTAGAAACTTGTATTCTTTTTTTACTCCTTCTCCTCATTTCCCTAATTTGCATATACAAATTGGGATTCAGATTCAGTTCAGTTTTCGGCCAAATCCTTCATAAAGGATTCATGATTCTGACAAATACTAAAATGGTGGATTTGGTGCATCACTGACGTATATGCATTCTACATGTTTTTAATGGAACTTGTGCAGTTTAAGCATGTGTTATACGCATATTTAACTCTTGTTTGTTGTATGTTAATATTTTATACTGTAACAGAAGACTAAGAAGGCTTGAGCCCCCTTCCAGTATCTTATTACTGTATTTGGTTATTTGCATGTTGTTACAGATAACTCTGGAATCAATGTAAATTTACAAGGATGGATCAGCTTTCCAGTTTTCTCCATCAGTGCAAAATGCACATATAAAAATCCTGTATTCATTAAAAGTACAGCTCCAAAGCACAAGATAAAAATAAGACTCTTTCATAGAGTGTTCTGCATCAAATTTACAAATAATTTAGTGTTTTCTTTAACAGTGCATATACTATATAAAAAGCATGTTTAATTGAAATTAAATACAAAATAGTGTTATCAAAGTATTTCTGAAACTGAATTAATCAGCAGCCATGTTCTAAATGGAGTACTGAGGGAGACCATTCCATAATATAATTACAAATAAATCAATAATTAATGGTTTAGAGATGTGCTAATAGGTTCATTACTGTGATTCACTGTCACTTCCAGGCAGCATTGGCTTATAAATGTAATTGGAGCGATTACAGTCTGCTCGCTGATACTTATAAACAGTTCTGAATTATAGTTTTGAAATTATGTTGCAAACCATTTGTAAACTGCTGTAATCTAGCGTGCTCTTTCTTTAAAGCTGTCAGTAGTGACATACTTCATTAGTGTTTGTGGAAGGATCGAACATTAAAACATCAATATGAATATTGTAGGATTATATCTTCCTATTCTATTTCTATTCTGCACTTCCTGATAATATTCTGTATCAATTGTTGTAAACCAAACCATGCAACTAAAACGGACAAAGGCAGTAATAACGCAAGTTATGATTTGCATACGGCTCTCTCCCAGAAGGGCACAATTTGCTTCACCACAGCTAAGGCCATATTATAGGTATAAAAATAGATAGGTGGCACTCTGGATAAAATGAATAGTGAGTAATTTTTCCAACAGTAGATGGATCCACATTGCCTAAGGCAATGTGGATCCATCTACTGTTGGAATAAATACTCTTTACTCGTTTTATCCGGAGTGCCGCCTATCTTTTTATATTAATAAGGCACAGCTGGGGCGCTGGTGGCTGAGCACCCGGGAATGGAGTGGAACTGAGGGTAGGAAGAAAACCCAGGTGAGTCTGGAGCGGCTATTATTTTTGACCATATTATAAGTAGACTATAATTTTATTAAAAAGGACAAAATACATAGACGTAAGCAATGTCAAATAGTTTTAAGGGGTTTTACATGTCCTCTTAAATCTTGCTAAAGCTTGCTGAATTACATAGGGGCAGATTTATCTAATTCACATGAATGATTCGAAATTCGATAGAATTTTCAAAAAGATTCAAATTCGAATTTTCGAATATTTTTGAAGGCCACTTCCACCATCGAATTTTGAATCGAATAATTTGAATAAAATTCTATTCGAATATTCAAATATTCGACAGTCAAATTACTTGCCCTTTAATTTTTTATTTGACTGCCTAGTTCGCCAGAATAAACATACCAAATTGGTTTTAACTATTTTTGATTGAATAAAAAAAAATCGAATGGTTAACATACAGATGAAGCCACTTTGGATTGTGCATTTGACACAGAAAAAGGATAAATGCATAAAATGAGTTAAGATAACTTTAGATAACACAGTTTCTTCAATTAACCCTAAGTCATGACGCATTCAACTCACAAATTCAAGTGGCTGCATCTGTAGTTGATTCAAACGATTTTATGGTTGGATCGAATATTTACTATATAAAGATTCGAATTCGAAAGATTTTAATTCCCTTAAAATTCGATGGTCGAATTTGATCCTTAGTAAATCTGCCCCATAGTGTTTAGTTCTCCTTTTAGCCATGGTGGTTAATATACTGAACACATAGACTACCGCCCACAAACTTGACTCTTACCAGTCATCGCAGTAGTTGCACATGCATTGTAATGGATTTAAGAGGTACATTAGGAAGGCTCATTTTGCATGTGGAAATACAAAGGGACCTATTCATCAAATGGTAGAAACATACCTTGCCACAGAATCTGAATAATCCGCTACATACTTGTATTTAAATTTGAGAAAAACAGAGAAAGGGTAACCAAAAAAGTATTGCATTCAGGTGTGCAAATCTTAAAAGCCACTTGAAGATGAGACTTTGGATCTGGTTCAGCAGAGTCCTTATTCTGCAAGTACTGAGGAACAACCCTCATTTCATTGTCAAGAACCATGTTATAGTTTATGCATAAATATGTGTACATATATATTCACCAAATAAATTTGCAGCCTCAGCTTAGGTATGGGAAAAACCACCTATTGTTCGAAATATATCACTGTCTATGACATATACAAAAAAAATACACTGCAGGTCTCTGTCTTGAGATAAATGGGGGAAGCAGAATAAACAGACAAAGAAGAGAAAATGTAAGCAAGACAAACTGGGAAGGGTCGATGTTTTTTGCATTGCATCTCCTCTGAGATTTTTTATAGAGGAAACATAAATTGCAGCTCATGTGACTGTAACAGGATTAATTACCCAATTATTGATCTTTTTTTGTGAATCTAAGAGCTAAGCTTGGTACATTTTAGTAATGGTTATGAATTGATGGTAATCTTTCTAGATAATCAATATGCAATTTTGTTTCTTTAGAACAACAACAACAAAATGTCCTTAGTGAATCATTTCCCTTCTATCAGGTGTATGAGTTCAGTTCCAGTTGATTTACAGTACTTCCCTTAATATGCCTAAATCTAATTGCTATATTATACTTCAGTGTTTCAAAATACAGCACCTGCTAGCATTTAGAATTGAATTATTACACTTCTGCCAAGGCTTTCAATGGTGGTTCTAGACAACCCGAAGATTTGTTCCTTCTTTGAATTGCAAAAGACTATATAAGTTTAAGCACCCTGCATTTTTACTAGTTGTAGTAATTAGGTGTTGCCTACTATTGACCTGGTTCTTGGGCAGAACAGACCATATTCTTCTCTCTGAATGCATTAGGGTACACAAGATATTTTGTTTCTTTTCTATTTTAAATAGAATAAGGGGAAGGGGGGCACCGTTTTCTTCTGGTTTCCCTTCCTTCCTTGTATTTAAATTAGTATCTATGAAACACTTCAGTTAGCTGAGGGCCTTGTGATTGGTGCATATAGACATTTCTCTTATCTGTGCACATCTGAGGCCCTCATTTTCTTGTGTGTTAATGTTGCCTCTAAACCGTGTATATTCTAGAGTGCATATACCAACAAATGGCCATCCAGTTTAGTAAAAATCTCCATATTATTTAACTAGCACAGGGTGCTTGTCTAGTCATCTGAATTACTACCAATAAAATACCAAGAATGAAATCATAACTGCTATATTACCGATGTCTGTATCTAATGAAGTAGAAATGTATATAAAGGAGAATTCAATCTGTAATAAAAAAAACTCCTCCCGCCTCCCCTGGGTAGACCCACCTCCCCCCTTAGCCTACCTGTCCTCCTGGGCAAATCGGCACCGATTCAGGCCATGGGAGTTCTTTCTTCGGTCTTCTTTGGTGTTTTTGTGGATGCGCAGGAAATTTCTGGTGCCGAACCACTGCGCATGTGCTGAAAGTCGCGACAATTTCTGAAAAATTTTTGGAAATTTTTGGGACTTTCGGCACATGCTCAGTTCTCCAGGACTGGAAATTTCCTCCTAACTGTGCATGTGCTGAAAACGCAGAAAAGATTCTCAAGAAGACCAAAGAAAGAATATTGCGCCCTTGAGCTCTCATAGCCTGAATCTGCAGGAGGGTTAAGTAAAAAAATTTGCCCAAGGGGACAGGTAGGCTGGGTTAGGAGGTACAGGGGTCTACCCAGGGGAAGAGGTTTTTTTTTTTTTAATTACAGGTTGAATTCTCTTTTAAATCCTTGAAAATGTATTCTATCTTCACTAGACTAATCAAAGTTAATGGCTGTTATTTCATTGGGTAGGTTTTGCAAGACAGCACAAAAAAGGACAGGTGCACACACAATTCTCTTGATGGCCCAAAGAGAGCCCTACATGATTTATTAGCTAAGTACTGAGAGAGCCACCAGTAAGAGGAGCTTTTTGGTGTGGGAGCACTAATGCTTCATTATATGTGTTGGTGTGTATGTGTTAGA
Organism: Xenopus borealis; assembly: GCA_024363595.1. NCBI lineage: Eukaryota > Metazoa > Chordata > Amphibia > Anura > Pipidae > Xenopus > Xenopus borealis. Next base: position 83,210,391 of record CM044447.1, on the reverse strand, counting down.
AAACATTATTTCATAGGCTTCCACAAGCCGGAACTGTTAACTGTGAAATGTCCTAATGCTGTTCTTGGATCTAGAAGACTTTTTTTCTTCTGGTAAAAAGAATGTTTGCTTTTCCTTATTTTAAGAGTTTTGTGTCTAAAAATGGATTGCAGAACTTAGTAGGTAAAAATATGTAATTGTGCCCACAGCAAGATGGGGTCACAAGGTGGCCATCTGTGTATACCTTTCTAGATTTACTTAAAATTTGCTGATGCAAAAGAAGTACTGTGCACTCTTGCACACCTAATCACACAGAAGTATTAGCATGAACTTTTCATACATCTCTAGTAGCCTTTTAGAGTGCTCCAAAATAATCTTCTTTTCAAACATATGAGGCTTCATTTACAAGGCACCCTGTGCTTTGCATTATAGTTTCAGCTCTCCATGTGCTGCAGGGATGTGTTTATGGTAAGTGGGAAGGACAGGTCTATCTTGTACCCACTGGTGCCATGCTCCAGACTTTTAATCCAGCATGGTTTGCAGTGCTCAGAAATAACCCTTACCCAATTCCAATGTGAATGAATACTACAGCATATAATTTTGTGCCTCTAAATGCTCCTGAACTTTTGGAAGTAAATTGGAGCAATGATTTTGCTTTGCATATGCACTCTTCACTTGACTTGATAATATAAATGCCGTGCCAAAATTGACTCCAATATTTAAGGTTTTCTCTGGCTTGTATAAAACAAACTGCAGTATGTATTTGTGATTTGTAATGTAATTTGAATAGAGTCCTTTCCCATGGTTCTGAATGAAAATCACACATTTATGGCAGAAGATCAGTTATGAATGGACAGGAAGGACTGGAGAACAGGTATATAATAGGCGTTTCAGTACAAGAATACATGGCTGGCAGCAATATTGAGAAAGGCTTGTACTTCTCAGTAAACAGCATTTAATTCCTCTGTATGAAGTGTAAGCACATAAACACTTGTATGCCAGTAGGTTTGAGATTGCATTATCGGGAATAATGTTTTATAACATAATGTATGCTTTTGTCTGGTTGAAAACTGCAGATAGATGTCTGTATGAGCTTATCTTTTAAAATGCAGAAGAAGCTGCTTCTTACATTCACTAAGGTTGCACTGGGAAACTGTTTTACTGTTTACTGATTATTCTTACATAAATATGGAAACCCATAGTTCTCATTGCTATAATAGTTTGGCCATATCTGTACAATTTAACATAAACAAATAATGGTTGTAGTATTGTACCAGAGTACAATGAACTCCAGTTTAATACAGCAAGGTATGATACAACAATGTCTGACATTAGTTGTTAGCCATGTGTTTGTGCTCAACTCATTCATAGTGGCTTTACCATAAAACCTTTTTTAAGGGAACATGTAAGGTTTTTGAGAACCAGCCCAATCATGGTATGCATGATGGACAATATATAGTGCCTGACCTGTACTTGACCTCAGTATAGTATAAATTTGCCTTTAAAACTTGCACCGAATTGCTTTCCCTATGCTACTTTGCTAATACTTTGTTGTAATCTTTTGATCTTTTCTTTACTCACTTTTTTATCTTCAAGTCTTTTCTCATTTACTCATTGCTCTTACCACATCTTCTTTACTTTCTCTCTCGCTTATTTATTTATTTTAATTAATCCTGTTTCCCTAAATTTCTCTCCATGGTTCCTATTTTTGTTATTCGGGGCAGATTTTGGGGAAAAAAATCAAGTTTTCTTATCTCACCAGTGAGTATTTGCATTTCTAGACCTTTTTTCATTTTATTTTGCTATTACTCAAGGTTCCCATAAGTGTATATGGTGACACAGTTCAAGAATTCTTCAAGTGGAACAAAATATATCAGTTCAAATAAATGCTTATATACCCCTATGTTTTAATGAAGCTTGGAACTTTTTAATTGCCTGAAATGTTTGGCTGAGAAAACAGTGGTGGGAAGGCGGAGGACTAATATTAACTAAAGTAGCTAACAATTGTGATCTGCAGGATTAAAGCTTTTGTATAGTCAAGATCAAACAAAGGAGAAATCTTGAGGATTAGTAAATTTCCCCCCTTAACTTTCAAAATGATAGCATTAGCATCTACTTTTTATTAATGGTTTCCAGTGTTATGTTCTTTTCTACGTTTTTATATTGTTTTCATATTGATTGCTCTTTATTCTATTTTATGTTATCACTTATTTAATTATTGTTGCTTTTCTGGATTGCTCTGTAATTTTCTACTATTGTATTAGTTTTCCCCTGTCCACTTTAGTTTTCAAATTTCACTTTTTCTGTTGTGCCTCCCATTTCTCTCCTTTTTATAGACATTTGTCATTGCTCACTTCTTTTTGTTCTCTACTCCTCATCTGGAAAAACCTCAAGTCTCAAGCATTCTGGATAACCGGTTCCATACTTGAATTAGAATGTAATATTGTAATTTACAGTTATTTTGATCTTATATATTGGATCTGTGGATGTGTGAAGCAGCAGCAAAAATAGGACTTTTCCAAGGCATAACTAGTCATTGTGTGAGCTGTATAACAGAATGACCTTGGGATACAGTAGCCTAAACTTCACAACATGCCTTATCCAATTTGTCCCAAGTGACAGTCCTAAGGAAATAAACCATGAATTTCTAGTCTCTCTGGCCTTTTAGAAAGTAGAATGACCTCTTTAGTCCAAAGAAGCTGAACACTCTGCTTCCTGTGAGGCCAGTTTTGTCTTACTTCTAAATTGTCTATTTCCTTGCTGTTGCGGCCCTAACACATTATTATTATTTTATTGATTTACTGGCTCAAGTTGGCAGCTACACATGAATTTGCTTTGACTTTTGTATGACTTTACCCTGTCATCTGTTGCCACTTTGTCTAAACTATGTACATACTGTAGTGTGATGTTCTTCTTACACAGGATGAGATAAGAGACTTACAGCAAAATACCTTTGTAAGTGTTTCATTAAATCTCTTTAAATAATAGAGGCACCTGCTTTGAGCATTCGGAAATATCCATGCAGAATGTGCCAAGTGCAATCCAATTAGGTAGCAAACAATTTCTTGCTCACAAAAGATAGCAGTGTAAGTGTGATTATATCAGGACTTGTTGAAGATAACATACCTCAATGTAATTTTCTTTATAGAAAGAGGGAAGAGAGACAGAAAAGACATGTCATTATGATTGATGATAATACATAAGATGAAAGCTTTCTTTTTTCATCGAGGAGGCATGTTTCATCTATAGCTCAGTAATAGTACTTTAAAAAGACATTCATTAAAAGGGATTTTGGAGGGATTATTTTAAATATGGCACAACAGCCTAAACCTTTTTTTTTTTGCTTTGCTGTTTCAATTACAAAATTTGATCATATTTAAAATAGTGAAAGATCAGTGGTGTAACTACCAGGGAGCAGGGGGTGCAATTGGGCCAGGGCCCGCACCCCCGCAGGGCCCCTCCGGCAGATGGCGCCCTCTGCAGCCGGACAGAGTTGGCTGTAGCTGCAAAGAAAGCTTAGCTTATATAACAAAATATTACATCAATCTAAGCTCCAGATGGAATTGCAATTATTTGCAGTATTTTTTTGGCTTTTTATAATGAAGGAAGGTAAAATAGTGGAACAATGCAGGTAGGGAAATGTATAATAATTCAAGAAACCATACTTATTAGTCTTCTTCAATAGTAAACGTTCCTGACAGTGTTTCAGTCCTTAAAGTTGAGCTGTTGGATAGGGTCAGGAAATGCAAATCTTTGCTCAGGGCTCCATAGAAGATCTGTGTTGCAAAACCCTTTCTAGCACCCTACCATATTAGCAAAGTTTACTCCATTTTGTGAATGCTCCCCATGACTGGTAATTAAGGCCTGGTAAAACATAATAACATACAGGACATTTCTATATGTTTGTGAACCCTCTTAACCTTGTTTTTGAGTTTTATCTGTAAAATAGGTTTGGAATCAAAAGTTTCCCTTTACTGAAGTAGTGCTATTAAACCAATCTCACACCATTATCGATTAGTGTTATGTTAAAGAACTTTGAGCAAGCTAAAATCTGAATTGATATATCTAACCTATAATTTTCTAGTTGTTTTTCATATGAAATATGTTGCTATTCCTCTCTGCTATCCTGGGGAGCCTTGCTTATGGTTACTCAATGCTTTATATCTGTGTGATAACCAACATCCTCTTACTAGATTATCCAAGAAATGACACAAACAATGTTTGGAGCTCAACCTTAATGTTAATAAAATAATCTGTAGTTTGTAGTTCAAATGATCTTGAAGGTATAGAAACCAGGTTAACCATAATTAGCTGTTCTTGAACATGCAATACAGTCTTAGATAAAGTAAGTGCTTGTCCTCTAAAATGTAATTTTTTATACCAGAGTTTGTAATCAGTGGACTATCTGCATAATACAACATACTGTGCATGCATAATAAGATGCAATATTCAAATAGTAAAGAGCACAACACCCTTTTGAGGATACAGTGGAATTAGGGCTGTGGAGTCAAAATGACTAAAACCAAAACTGGCATGTGGTAAAATGGCAAACCACCTTAGTGGACTACTGTTTATTGCTAATACATAGATTTTATTTCCATTTGATGCCAAAACATGCAGGAAAAAAGTTATATTTTATGGGTCATCAACTGACACTTCAAGCTATTATTTACATCTCTCTTCTCCAGGTGCAATGACTTTGTGATGGAAAATTAACAACTAAAGAGCACACTGGAGAATCAATGGCTAATGACCAGCAAAGAAGACTGAATGGACCAAAAAAAAAATATAAAAAAAAAGGGGAATAATGACAGGAAATTGAGAGATTGAGGCAGAAAAAATATGTACAGTGGATTAAGGAAGAACAAACTAAAGAGAGCTATGTTTAGACATTGCAAAGCACAATTTATACTCCTTTATTTATGAAAATATGGAAAGAACTTTTTCTATAGTATCGCCAAAACTATGCAATCCTTAGAAATTAGGTGCAGTTTCAAAATATATATAACATACTGTCTTGCTCTTAACTCTTAAAAAGAGTTCACCATATTTGAAGCATTTGAAACAATTTTCTTTGCAATCCATGAAACTATTCTTTGAACAAGTCTTAGTTTGAAAGTATGATACACATCTTTGTGCAATTTTGGATGTTGGAGCAATGCAATTACAAGTGCATTTTCAAAAGGGTAACTGCTTTTTTTCATCTAGATAAACTAGAAGAACAGAAAACTGTTTCAAAAAGTAGCCTTCAGGAAACACAACAAATCAACACATGTGATGCATGACAAGACAAAACTAAATGTAAACCTTGCAATATACTTTGTATTCTCCAGAGACTGAGCATAGATCAGTAAAAGTCATTTTAAATATTTCTCTGTAACGATTGCTAGGGAAATATGTCTCCAGTGTGCAATTGAAACTACAGTATGCAGAGATGATTAAGAGTAGCCAGTGCACGTAGATTCTTTCCATCATGATGTGACTTCTAATATTCATGTTTACCACACTGCTAATGTACCAGTTCCATCATACCGACAAGACGAAAATCTCTCCCAGGGTGCATACTAGACAAAGTGTACTGGAGCTGAGTATTTTAATCTGTTTGCTGGAAAAAAAATGTCATTCCCAACCCCAGACACTTTTCTGGTGCTAGAGAAATGACATTGGTTATTGTTGATGGTACTGTACTTTTACAAAATTGAATTCAATAATAGGGAAAATAAATAACAAAAAGGCATGTCATAAAGAATGTAGAGCTGAAATTGACAAAAAAAAAAAACAAGCTTTTGTCCTCAAAAGATAGATAAGCAAATTGAGGCTTGTGGAGACATAAGTTTTGTGGAGTATTCTTGGAATATGCATTTCCAGTTCAGTGAGCAGAAATGTTATGATTATCTCATTCCGTTACCAATAATTTATTTCAGTGATGTGAGGTTCTTTCTAATGTAATGGATGCTTTGCAAGAGTATAAGTAGGGCCTGCCTTTTAAATTTTCTATGTATATCCCCTACTGTCAAGGGTCACAATAAAGGACCTAATTATCAGTATTTTTTTAGAAACCGCTCTGCAGAATTTTTGTATTGTAATACCATCCCGTAATGTGCGGTTAACTGCCAAAACATTGTTCTTTGAAAGAAGTATTTTCTGCTGAGGCTTTTCTTTCAGTCTATCAGCAATGTATTCTGATGTACTCAAATAGTGTTTGAGTACTAGTGTTCTCAAATAAGGAACACTAGGCCCTACCTTATACCTTCTATATCATAAAGTATATTGTTGCTTTTAGGATAATTTAAAGGGCATATGACCTTCATGAATTATTAAATATAAAGGGTCATTTACTCTCCCCCAGGGTATAAGTGCAAGAGAACAGCCTTTAGTGCTCACAAGCACCCCAGGGAATTGTGCGGTCTGCTGTTTGTGTCAGATTGAATATCCAGCACAAGGAGAAAACTGCAGCATTAGGAGGTGCAGACCAGTACTGTTCATCCAGATGACATGCAAGTTAGGGGGTAAGAAGTGGAAGCAAAGGCAAACTGTACACATGTGTGCGCAACGTTTTTATTATGTGAGTTTACCCCACCTTTTGATGATCTTTCTAGAGGTAGAGTCAGACCTCATTTTTATTGGTTTATGCAGTGGAATGCTGTTAACCTTATGTGGCAGCAAAAAAAATGCCCATGTTTGGTAAATAATTGTCATGTAGTACTAGTCTCTCTTGGAGTGCTAGTTTTGAGATATACAGTATTAAGTGTTGCAAAACTAATCATACAATTGCAACAAGTCAGAGTAACATGTATTTAACAATGTCTATCAACATAGTTGCCAGCTTCCCAGTTCGGAATAGCGCAATGTCTCTAAAACTTAACCTTTAATGTGTATCAATTTAAAACCCATAGGCCAGTATCTTGATAAAGGTCCTTGTGTGGACCGAAAAGTCGATCCAATAAAGAAGCTTTTTTTTTTTTTAATATTGGTGTGCATATATATATAATTATGTGTTCTCAAATATGGCCATGTTACTATGTACAATATGTGCACTTTGAAAATAAATGTTTTGGTCATTTGAAAGAAAGAAACCAGCAACTTGCTAATGAAAGCTCACTCTACTCTCCTCTACTAAGATTAGGACCCTGCAAGCTTTATTGGGAGCTTGTAAAATAAATGTAGCTCCTGAAATGTTTTGTATGGTTACTTTTTAGCATTTTGGATTTTTTAATAATTTGTTTTATACTGGCAATAAACTCATTCCAAAGGTCAGAGATCAGATTCATGGAAGAATGCCTCTTTCATTTATGGTAAGCATTCTCTCAGCTTGCAAGGCATGTGTGTTAAATGCAGATAGACACATCTATTTCCTTGTCTTTCGAAAAAATTACATGTATGGTCAGCTGCTTATTGCTATATGCCCTTTAACCTGCTTTGGCTGAGGCTTTTCTAAATGCGAAGTTCTCGCTAACTATTCAATTTTACAGTTGTCTGATGATGCGTGGAAGGCATGGTATCCTGGCTATACTTTACATTTTAGCAATATTTGATTGGGGATACTGTACTAGCAATATAATTGCTAATCATAAAAACATGCTGCTATCAGATTCTCTTCTACCTCAATGTTATATAGGTTATTTTGTGATGCACACACCTTGCCAACATATTACAAAACCCATGTGTGCCTATTAAGCAACATATTTCGTTGGCATAGCAGTAATAATAGACATCACATTGTGGTAGTAAAATCATTGCTTTGACAAGCTACACAAATGAACTTGATGGCATTGAGTGACGATTAACAGATGAGGTACATGTCATTTGAAAAATTCATTGGAGAGTCAATTGTTTCAGTAAACACCTTTACATCTGCTAAACATGCAATCTGAAAAGAAGAAACTTGCATTAGTATGGATATATATATATATCCATATTAATGCAAGTTATCAAATGAATTTTTCAAATGACGTGTACCTCATCTGTTAATATATATATACCACAACCGCCACAGTACTAGGCAGATCTGAGACATGGAATTTTCCATGTACAGTAAATGTATTATCAAGATTGAAGCTCAGTCTCCGATGAGGGCAGTTGGATAATCACAGTGGCGTCTGGATTAAAAGCTTCCTCACAATTACTTTTTTTTTTTTTTTTAATTAATCTGACTTTTACTAGCTATTGCATATTATTTTTATGTTTATTAAAAAAGAGAGGACAGAGAGAAAAAAAGATAGAAAAAAAATCTGGCAGACCATAAAACCGAATCATGGAGATTTATCCAGCCCCAACTCATGCTGAGGATTTTATGAGTTTTATTAGCAAACTAAGCAAGATGTAGTGTGCAATAAAAGGTTTACCGAGCTATCCTGTTATTGCATTAAACTTCTTTCCTCCTATTTAGGATATTTATAAAATTAATAGAAGCTTTTGGAAACAAAGTAACATGCTCCATGAATTCAAGTGCTTCTCGAATGAAAACGCCTAATCTAATGAATTCTGCTTGCCACACAATAAGGTGAATTTTAATCTTGCTTTTTTTTTTTTTGTAATTTTATAGTGTATATTGATCAGCACAAAATGTAAAATTTTTTTTATAGTTTTACGTGTTCTAGTTGTCTGATTTTTATTATACAAAAAAAACAAACTACTGTTTAATCAATTAAAATAATGGCAAATATAAAATGTCACTATAAAAAAAAAGTATGAGTAACCTCACACTTTTGTGTGTGTTAACTTTTTTGTAAAAGAATTATCCAAATGAACACCAAGACCATTAAACAGCTGTATAACTAGCCGATACAGCACAATCCCTTGGCTAACTACCTCCATTGAAGCCTGTTTTACACTATGGAGCTTATTAATTAAAGCTCAGTTATTTTCTGGTTGAGTTTAAGGGGGAAAACTTGAAATTTTAAAGAAAAAATACTTTTTATTTTTGAGATTCCACCCCAAGGCTGCTAAAAATCCAGATTCAAAAACACTCCAGCTAAAACACATCGAATCGTGATGTGTGGGCTGACCCGATACCCGCAGGTCAGGTTTGTTTGAGCCGACCTCAGCACACCATTTGTGGGTAGCGGCTTTATAGCCGGGGTGACCTAAATGGCGGGGGCGGGTCAGCACGGGCCTATACAGTAAGGCCGATATATATTTGGACAGAGAACTTTTTTTCTAATTTTGGTTCTGTACATTACCACAATTAATTTTAAATGAAACAACTCAGATTTAGTTGAACTGCAGACTTTCAGCTTTAATTCAGTGGGTTGTATGTACTGCATACTAGTGGGCTGTGGGATGTGGAGGCTCTGTATATGAGCATTCCACATAAATTGGGTTTAGACACCATTAGATCAATTTTTGGGAGAATACGGACACCAATCACTGAAAACACAGCTTTATTCTGCAGGCCCTTGACTTTGTATTACATCACAATGGCTTTTTATTTGATGGCATCCACTATTTACAATGACAGGGCGTGGCTATGGGTGCTAAATGTTCGCCCAGCTACGCAAATCTATATTTGGGAGAATAGGAGTGGCATGTCTTCTAGGATGGTGAATTTGATTTATTAATTGTGTACACAATGGCATATATGCTGGTTCTTTTTTTCAGGGAATAGATCGCCTTCATGGAGATCTAAGAGGCGGAGATTTAGATAACCGATTATTACAATTGGAAATTACTTGGATCTTTAGGCTTAACACATATAAATCTGACGTTGGACTCAATGAACAGCTACATTTTCAAGCCTTTGTCTATTGTTCATTTACAATTTACTTACTTACCCAGGCTTAGGGTTAAGACTGATAACAACTGTAACAAATTAATGGATAAGTATACATTGTTTGGTTATCTAGCTAACACCTACTATTTGAAATGTACTTAATTTGGGTGTTCCATGATTGGATATCCTGCGATTAAGTTCCAAAGTGAGGTAATTTGTTGACTGCAAACAGGTATAATTTTCAAAAATGATTGAATTATATATCATGTGATCCTATATTTCATTACTTGTTATACCACAACCATGTCTTTTAGGGCGTTTATTTTCGTATTCATGATATCACCAGAAATGTACCTTACTCTCCCTATGTTTAGGACTTGAAATTATACACCACAGATTTACTTTTAAATATGGAGCATTGGATTTGGCCCATCCCACGCTTGGTCCACCCCTCTTTAAATATGCTTAATTTTTAAGGCACTAAAGGACTATTATCGATATTACATATCACGTCAGCGTGCGATGGACCACGTGACTACGCCCTTAAGACATGGCTAATTGCGTACATTCAGCCTCTTGACAAAGCCGCGCTTGGCGGCGGAACGGTCGTCGAGGATCTGTGCTGTGGGTTGGGGCCCCTTCCCTGGACTCCGGTGGACAAAGAGACATTGGGACAGCCCGTTTTAGTTTGGGTATTTTGAACAAAAAGATTGCATTAAAATGTGAGGAACTAAACCCTTTTTAACACAATCACTTCATTTCAGGGGCTCAAAAATAATTGTACAAATTAAAAAACTGAAAATAAAATGTTCATTTCTAATACTTGGTTGAAACCCTTTGCTGGCAATGACAGCCTGAAGTCTTGAACTTATGGACATCACAAGATTCTGGATTCGTCCTTTTTAATGCTCTGCCAGGCCTTTACTGCAGTGGCTTTCAGTTAGTTTGTTTGTGGGCCTTTCTGTCTGAAGTTTAGACTTCAACAAGTGAATAGTGATGGGCGAAATGGCCGCGTTTCGCTTCGCCGAAAAATTAGTGAATTTCCAGAGAAATTCGCGAATTTTTCGCCGATTCGCGAAATGAGTCGCGCGTCGTTTTTGATGCGCGTCGCGTCGTTTCCGACGCGTCGCGTCATTTTCGGCGCGCGTCGCGTCGTTTTCGGCGCGCCGCGTCAAAAGCGACGCGCGACTCGTTTTTGAGCTGCGAATTTTTTTTCCGCGAATTTTTTTGCCAGTTTCGCGAGTCCCCTATACTGAATGCTGAGTCAACAAAGTTAATATTTCATCATTAACAATATAGAAGACAGCAGGACCAGGTTCTGATGGAAAGATGATTATTTCAGTTTTTGTTTTATTAAAACAGAGTGTTCAGGTGATTGCTGTCAGGGGCCAATCGGCTCCTAGCAGGAGGAGTGCGGACCAAGGAGGAAGCTTTATAGTTAAAAGTCTGTTTGCGGTACCAAAAGGAATCAAGAATAAATGATATCAATATTCAGGCGAAGGTTCAATAGGCAGGCAGATTAGAAACAGTCGATGCTCAGGCAAGGTCAAAGTTCAAGAATCAGTCCAGGAAGGATTATAGAACAATCAGGGATTGAGATACAAAATCCTATAATCGGACATTGAACCCGTGACTTTGGCGTCTATTTATTTAGAATTTCGTCACCAGATGCAACGTGATGACGCCACGTGTCTGGGCTGGCATCACATTGCTGGCACCACTGTCCATGTGGCAATTGGTGCTGCCATCTTTGAGATTGCGCCAAAGAGGAGTGGATAGCCATCGGGCGCTCTGACAGTTGCAAGGAAGAAACAACTAAGAAGCAGAGATCTGCTTTAGTTTAAGTGGATGGATGAATATATTTTTGTATACCATGAAAATGCTAATTATACTTAAATCCAGATGAATGGATGAGGCTCCCCCAAATACAGACTTTACATGGAGTATGACAACAGAGCAAGCAAAGATGGCGTAAAAGACACAGAATTACCAATTCAGTTACCAAGTTAAGATGAGAACCAAGGTTTGTTGTGCTTAGAGACACCAGGGGAATGAAGTTTACGTTTTTATATATAGATTATAAATCTACAATGGGTTAGAACATAAAAGTAACATTTGGGTTTGGCAGCCTGGTAATCATTTGAAAGTTTTATTATATATGACTGTACAGTTTGAAACCAAGATAGAGTTCCAGAGATTATGGATAATACATTTTAGGATTTTACATGCTAGCAGTAGAAGGGACATGGGATGTTAGTTAGACAAAATGGGTCAAACATGGCTTTTTTAAGAATAGGCTTGCCATCGGACTGTGTGAGTCATGAGTATAAGACTAGGATTAATTATGCTATAAAAGTTAACCAAGATATATGACAAAAGGTTGCACTTCTTATTCTAGATCCAAGTACAAGTATAAATACCTTTATTGTGCATAGTTTCTAAATGGAGATATGAATACACAAAAAATAGGAATAAATAGGCAGAAACATAAAGATTACTAAACTAGCAGCTTGTCCGTGTGGAGGAATTCCTAGCTCTTTTGTTTACATCTTGGCACAGTTTAGCACAATTTGGGATGTTATGTAAAACAAAATACTAATCTGCTTGCACCTTTTTTCCAATGGGCAGCCCATCTTTTTGGTATATTTCGTTATTTTTCTTTAAAATGTGTGCATATATTTATCAAAAAATGTGACAAAAGTATGCCTCCAGTTTTCTTCCTTCTTTTAGAAAGAAGAAAAGCAAAAGCTCATTGGCTTTTATTGTGGTATTTCAATCACCCTGTTACGTGATATAAAGCAATATCTTGCATTTTATTACTGAGGTGGGTTTTTCCTATTCAGCAAATAAAATGGCATTCTGTCAGCAGGGATGTCAGGTTAAGTTATCTGAATAGTGGAGCCATGCTGGTTTCAATCACCACAGCTAAAATGGTTTATAAAGCCCTCCTGATATAATAACACATAACGGCGCATGGAAGAAGGGTACATTATCTCTTACTGGCAGGTTGGTTTCTGTGAGATGTAGTTCAGCAAAAGCTGGAGCACTGTAGGATTGATATCCCTGTCCATCTGCTCCTTATGTACCTTTTCTTAAACCTGATGCTGTAACTGTGCGCTACCACAGAGGATTAAACTATAGTAAAAATGCTCTTAAGTTAAAATCCACATTAAGGCCATTAGGGGATATTGTTTTTAATTTGTGGATCCACCAACTTTCACGTTGGAGGGTATTATTTTCTAAATCACCTCCTCTCCAATGTTGCTTTAATGGCCTTAATGTGGATTTTAACTTAAGAGCATTTTTACTATAACTTTCTATTATAGCGTAAATTTTATAAAGAATTCCCATATTTTATAATATATTGAGTAACGATTATTTTATCTTCTGAATACAATTAGTAACATGTAACTGTTTCCTTGTTTTATCATTCTGCAAACTTATTGCTACTTTATTTGAAACAAGTTGAGATAAGCATTTGCAATTATGTATGTATATGCATTTCCACCTCTAACAAGATGAATAAGTTGATATTTGGACATTTCTAATAAAGTTGGACACTTTTTGAATTTTCTGGACATAAAAGAGCGAGCATGGTAAAGGACTACATACTTCTCTATGAGGAAGCCAAATCGAGGCGAAACGCGTCAGAAGTACCTGCGGAAAGGAGACATTTACACGGAGGAATCCAGAGAGAGCTGTGTTTGCCCTGCGACCTCGAGGTATAGCCGCACACAGGACCACACGCTGAAGCGGTAAACCTGCAAAAGGAAAATTGTACACAGAAAAACTTAAAGAGCGCCGCACTGACACTGCGGCCGCGGAGTCGGAGCTGTATACCAAGTTGCGCAAGGGATCTGGCCTCAAGGAAAGACGATTCCACAATTTTTAAAGCAGTTTTAAGAAGAAACCTTTTTGTAAGTGCATTACTATTTATTAAAATACCTTTTAAGAGATTTTCCGCACATGCTGCTCTTATTATTTGTCCAGATAGAAAAAGTTGACGGAACGATTTAAGCTTGAGATAAATGCTATACTACTCTTAAATGCTCGTGAATATAATCGGAAACAGATCCGATACTGTGTGGGTAACGAGTAGATTAACTCTATATTCCCTTTACTACACGTGCACACTGTTTGATGGTGACAGATGGTGATTTCTAATTAAAGTTACACACAAGTAAAAAGTCACTTTATGGATATATGCCTAACACACTGATAGTGTAACATACTGCTTAGACTTTTGGGCGAAATTTCAATTCACTTAAATACTACACTATATTTTTTTGTTTTTCTTGTTTTTTGTTTCCTCTTGCCTTTGAGGTACAGTCAGCAACATCTCCCTTTGGGAATCTGTTCGCATACTTTGAGGGAAGGAGAGAGCCCTGGTTGCGATTGCTTGTGGAGGACAAAAAACTTTACATTTTTGGTTTGAACCTGTTTTTGTATTGAGTTTAATCTAGCATTCCTAAGCACAAAAAACGTGGTCTAGTCTGATTCCCCCAAGACTTGTTCAGTGCAAATTACAACAGAAGTATTATCACTCTCAAAGATCCGACAAACTGCAGCAGTAATTTGCATTACTAATATAGCCAATCAATGCTACATGGAAGTCTGAATTTCCAGAATTATGCCCAATATGACTTTAAAATAATGTTCTCCCTTAAAGATGAAGGGATTAGACATTTAAGTGTACATACTGCATAGCCTAGATGTACAGATCAGGTGGATTTCTCACTGGAGTATTCTTACTGGAGGATTCTTGTGCATTTTAATGATGTTGCTGACCCTGAATACTCAAGAAATGTTATATCTAGCTATTTTAAGAATAAAACACTTAACTCCCACCATGGTTTAACTCATGTCAATTAATGCTGGGATCTGTAGGCCAGCAACAATTGAGTAAAGTGTGGTTGAACAACAATGCTTATATTCATTTAAAAGTTAGATCTGGCAAGTGTATTTTCCCTTTCATCTAATGCAGATACAATGTCACACACCCTACGCAGTAGGCGACTGCGCCCTTCTATGTTTTACTCCTTAATAATGAGATTCTGGGTTTTGCAGCATCTATTTATTAAAATACAGGGCATGAAAGAGGCATTGCTCTCTGACTGCACTCCATGAATACGTTTTTGTGCCTGGTTATTGTCAGTTGTATTTGTGTATTAACTGTGGCATAATCTGGGTTTTGTGTTCCTTGGATGGGCGTTGTATATCTCAAAAAAGATTCTCACCTGGTTATCCTCACTGTTATCTACTGACACCTGCCTATTTCCAGTGGCATCTTTTCCTTGATTGTTCTCTGGCCAGTAAGCATCCAGTGGTAGATGATACTCCATGTGAATCAAATCCTTGCCCTGTGGCTCCTCTAACTGATTATAATGCTGGCCGTTAAAATGAGTCACACTTGGGATTTTATATAAATGCCTTCTATTTCACCTTGAAATTTTTCCATCACTTGTTTTAACCTCATAAGAACGAGGTGAGACTAGGTGTAGCACTTGTGCGTTTCTTACCAGGTACATCCATTCCAAATTCTGACCCCATCTCCAATGTGTAAATGTTCAAGAGGATTTTCCTTTTGTCTCTCACGCATGCTTTGTTTCTGTACTGTTTATGTAGGGTCTTATCATGGTAACGCATAAGCTCTAATACAGGTAATTTTGTCTGTATTTGTCTTGCAAGGAATAACTCTCCTGGAGATTTTCCTCCTTCCAGATCTGTTGCTCTGTAGATTGAGTGCCAAATCTGGGTCCTGACCTGAATGAACACCTTTTTTTCATCTACAGTTTTATAATCTTTACGCCACACTCTGCAAGTCCATTACTCTGAGGGAATCTTGGGCTTGAAGTGACATGCTTGAATCAAAACTCTTCTGTGAGTCTTAAAAATCTTTTCCTATAAACTGAGAACCATTATCTGTTCTTACTTCTCTTGGTTTTGCATATGCAGAAGTGTGGTTTTATGTATTTTGCATACCTCAAATCACGTGCTTTTTTTTGGAGTATGGGTCCAATATTGCCAAATACTCCTTTACATTCACCATGCATATATGAACTCCAATTGTATCCCAGGAACCACATGGTATTTCTCTCTGTATTAGGGGAAGTGCTGGAGCAAAGGTTTGGCAGGTTGTGCAGCTTGTTATCACTTGAGCAATATTATCATTTATAGAGGGTAAAAATAAGGATTCCTTTGGGGGTCTTTTGCAGTTTTGAATTCCAAGATGTCCTCTGTGTATTAAGGTTAGCATATCCTTTTGAAGAGCTGAAGGCACACCACTTTGAAATCCTTTGAGCAATACTCCATCCCATGTGGAAATTTCATCACAATATTGACAATATTGGTTCAAATTTCTTCCACATTTCATCTGATACTGCTTTCCTATCCATACCACTATT
>CM044447.1:83177447-83189843 GCA_024363595.1 Xenopus borealis | reverse complement strand
CTGGTGCTGAACTTAATCCAAAAAGCAGAGCTTGAACAGATACCTTCTAAAAGGTGTACACACTTTTCTGTTTCTCTTAGTGATAGAAATCTGTTAAAACCGATTTGAGGCATCTAGGATTGTAAATAATTTGGCATTTGCCATTTCTCCCAGGATTTCATTTTGAGTGGTATATGAAAATGTTCTCTCTGAATGTTTTCATTCAACTCTTTGGGATCCATGCACAATCTCAGGGATCCTTCTTTTTTTTCCTCTTCGATGATTAAGGAATGTACCCAAGCTGAGAGTTCATTGATAAGCTCAATTACATGTAACTCAGCCAGGTGCTGCAATTCACATTTAAGTCTTTCTCTCCGTGTCACTGGCAAATGCCTTTTGGCTTGTACAACTGGTTTTGCATCAGCTTTTAATTAAATCTCATATGTAACTGGCATGTTTCCCAAGACATGTAAACACATCCTTATATTCACTTAGCAGTATATCTGTTGTTTTGTGGTGATTCTTCAACAACAAATAATCTGTTTACCAGTCCCAACGTCTTACATGTTTGTGCACCTAATAAGGGACAGTAATTACAAGAGACTACTGCAATTTCATGTTTGTTTACATTGCCCTTGAGTAAAGGTGGCCATACACGGGCAGATAAAAGCTGCCGACAGACTTATCTGCCCGTGTGGGGGGCCCTCTGACGGGCTTTCCCGATCGATATCTGGCCGAAAGTCGGCCAGATGTCGATCGGGCAGGATTAAAAATCCCGTCGGATCGCGGCCGCATCTGTTGGTTGATGCGGTCCCGCGATCCGACCGCCCGTACTGATCCGAACGTTGGGCCCTAGGGCCCACGATCGGATCAGCCCGATATCGCCCACCTCAAGGTGGGCATATCGGGGAGAGATCCGCTCGTTTGGCAACATCGCCAAACGAGCGGATCTCTTCGTGTATGGCCACCTTTAGTGTGCATTTTCCTACTGATGGGATTTCAGACTCATTGTATGCCTTCTTAAAGGACAATGAAAGGCAAAAAAAATTAAATCCCATTTTTACTTTCTTTAATGAAAAAGAAACCTGTATCCAATATACATTAATGCAAAATGTGTACCGTTTTATGGAGTGAAATTCTCCCTTGCTTTTCTGCTGTGTATAGGAATTGTCAGACGGTCCCAAATTGCTGGGCAGGGAAACAATCATATTTATGAACAGCAGGATGAGCCCTGCCTTACTTTCCAGCCTTTCAGAACTCCTGGAGCTTTGTTTCCCTGTAGAACAGTCAGTGACTGAGTGGAGATTTGTATTGGATTTTATGTTTGCCTTTACATCCCCGTTACTGTTTCCAACTGGAAATAATTGCAGGGACAAGGATCATGGAGCCAGATTTAAACAGATACACTGGAATTCTATATAGAGGATTATTTTGCTGCAGCCCCTGGTTCTGCAGAGTTGGAGAAAGTTTGTATTTGACAATGCAAAAACTATAAAATCCACATTTGACAACACAGGACCCAGTGCAGTCTGCATATTCTGATTATTAATCAGTCTTGCTATATTGGCTTCTGGCAGATATTATTTGACTTGTGCTGTTTTGATAATGTATGATGATCCCTAAGCAGTCCAGATCACACTGAACATGTGCACACTCTTGGTCTTGCAACAATGTTTAACAAAGTTACAAGGTGGTGACCAAAATACAGCATTGCTAGCCTTATTCTATTTTACACTTTCCTTGTCCTATAAGCACTGATGTTTTACTTTTTAATTTTACTTTCATTTGTAGTAGTGATGGGCGAATTAATTCGCCAGGGCCGAATTCGCGGCGAATTCCCGCGATTCGCCGCTGGCGAATAAATTCGCGAATCACCAGCGAAATTTCGCTTGGCGAAAATTCGCCGAAAAAACGAGTCGTGCGACGTTTTTTGACGCGACGCGATTTGTCGCGACTCGTTTCGGGAATTTTTCGCCGATTTTTCGGCGAAGCGAATCTCGGGAGATTCGCCCATCACTAATTTGTAGGTGTCTCCATAATATAATGTTTCTGTGATAGTTTGTTTCTGCTCATGTTCACTTTATACTTAATCAGGGAACCATTTGTATCAGTGTCCGTAGTCCATATTTTTTCACTTCCATTCATTTTACTGACAGCTCTCATACAGATCTTCTCTTGACTCTCCTCGCTGCTGTCCATCACTACATTTAGTTTGTTTTTATTATAACACTGCTTGGCAAAGTGATTATATTTGCAACACACCTTGCATTGTTTACCAAAAGCTGGACAGTTGTTAAATGAATGAGTTATGCCACAATTATTACAGACTTTATATTTGGTAAATCTTGCATCAATTTTCTCTTTGCCTTTTTAAAAATCAGGTTTAATTGTGTGAGCCCTTGGTGCGACTGTGGATGTGGCTCACTTGAGAAACCTTCACTTCTTATTCCTGTTAGCACTTTGAGCTGCTGTTTTGTGAGTTCAGCTGCTTGACAATATAGATTTTTCTAATGTAAGATCCTGTTCCCTTAATAATCTTTCCTGCACTTTTTGATCATTATATCCAATTACAACTGTCTCTGAATTAATGAATCTTTCAGCTGACCAGAATTACAGTACATGTTCTGCTTTTCAGCTTGAGGTCAGATATGTATTCCTTTATGCTTTCAATAGGAGACTGAATTCTGGAGTTAACGATAAATCTTTTGTGTGTCTCATTCACCTTAGTGGTGCAGTAATCTTCCAATTTTCCCATAAACACTTCCTAGCAAGGTATAAAAAGAACAGAGGCGCCAAAAGGATAAAAGGAGATAAACGAGTTCAAAAGCCAAAACTTGGTAATCAGAGGAGGCAGTGGTGGACTTACCTCCTCCAAGCAGACACAAAACGACTGTAATTCAGCAGTCAAAATTTATTAACGAACTCCGATCAGTACAACGCGTTTCACGGGTTCAGACCCGCTTCTTCAGGCAATAAACATAGGAGTTACAGCATCTGGCAGTAGTATACACACTCAGCGCCTCTGGCAAGTTTTGGCTTTTAAACTCGTTTATATCCTTTTATCCTTTTGGCGCCTCTGTTCTTTTTATACAATAATAAGTTCACCCTGGGTGGAGGGTTGATACCATTTTTCTATCTACAGAGAGCGACTTCTTAATCCTGAGTGGGGTCAGGACAATCTCCCCACCTGCCTTTACAGTGGTTGCTTATTGGTAACCCTGGTTTGTGAGTATATGCTATTTACTCTTATTTCATTATCCCTTACCAATACATATTACACTATTGGGGCTCTTGGTGTTCCTTTTGTTTACTTACTAGCAAGGCTTCTTCCCCTGCTGTTGTGTAAGGGGTGTGAAGTGATAAAAAATGTCATGTGCAGGAATGTTGTAATCTTTTTGTGTGACAAAATGTGCATGCATGTAAAATGTATATATGTTTGTGTGGTGGATGTAATTTCTGGGAATCAGAGCTATTTAATTTAATTTTAGGTGTAGTTTTTACCCCAGCCACCAGAGGCCACTGTGGGATAGAGAAGGGTATAAAAGGAGTTCCACCACCCAAGGGAGCTGTCTTGATGGGAGGGTGTGGCCAGAGCAGCATCACCTGGCTGGTGAGTGGAGACCCAAAGATCTTATATAGGACACGATAGGTAGTAAAGATCATAAGTAAGCGAGCACTAGGTGTTGGAGATAAGGACATTCATTAATAAGGGAACCAGTGACCGTCTAGGACTAGGTAGGAAAGACACCAAAGGTATGGGGCAACTATTGGAGAATGGGGGTATACAGGTGGAGTATATACCGGACCACTAGGCTGTTGGGAACCAAGGTCCTCAAGAAGGTGTGCCTACTGCAGATCTCAACAGATGTGTAAATGCTGTGCTTCAAGAAGTAAATGCTGGAGTGTGTAACGTGTGCCTGAAAAGCCTCTGGTGTGCCTTGTGGTGAGTACTGCTGGTTTACTTTCCCTTTAAAATCTGAAAGACCCTCCCACAAAGGGCCACTTTCTGCACTCTTGGCAGTGTTATATAGTTAGTAGCTTTCATGTATAGCACCAGTCTCTGCTTAAAGATTTTCCATGCTTCCCCAACATTTCCCACAAACTTAACTGGAGCAGGTGGATGTAGACTGTCTGTCCTTATCCGTGCAAGGTCTACAGCATGGCTCTCTGACTGTACAGCTCAGTCTCTTCTGCATGTGAAGCTGGCCCCACCTATGTGCTTCTTTTTCTATGGCAAATTTTATTAACATCAACAATTATCAACACACCCTCTAAGCGTTTACATAAGCCTAGTGCACAGGAATGATAGCTACTTTTAAGCCATAGTGAAGTAACTCCTGTGCATAGCATAAGTCATTTCTAGCAATACTTTTGTTAAGCAATATTTGTGCTTTCATAATCTGCTGTTAAGATGCTGTGCAATTTTTCTGCAAGAGCCAAGTAGTTTTCAATGACAACTAAAAGCATAACATAATTTTCTCTATACGATGCACCATGGAAACATTTCCCAAACAGGTGCACTTGCAATGAAACAAAACTTATATTTTCTAAATTAAATTTTCTTGGTGCTAATTATAGATTACAGTAGACTGTCTGTCTGGAATTATCTGCTTTTGTTGCAGGAATAAGAAATGAGGAGTTAAAATTGTGAGCTGTCAGATATGAAATAAAATTGTATGTAGCGTTAATAAGTAGACAAAAGGACATAGGTGAAGAAGCTTCACTCTTGAACATCATAAACCAGTTTGGACATCATGCAGAACCAATTATGGGAGACAACTAAAACATACTCTGATGCAAAATCTAGACACCTGATGAGGAGTCCTTTGGGCAATTTGAGCCCAAAAGGAGATCAAGGTACAGGCTGGAAACAGACAGAGCTTGCAGAATGCAAGCCAGATTATATTCATATTCAGGAAAAATTTATGAAAGTTCAAGTTCCTTGATGTGGATTCTTAGAAAAGTATGCTGAAGAAAGGGAAAGTGTTTAAAATTGTGGGAGATTAATGATGAGGGAGGTGAATGGCCAATAAGTTCTCAAGGATATGTCACACCACATGTAGGAAATGTAGAGAAGCAATATGGTTTGGGAAGTATGCAAAAACTAAATGTCCAATAAGGAATCTATATGTATATTCAATCTTAGATTAACCCCAGGACTGGATTTGCACTGACACCATTGGTTATTTTGCCATTGTTTATATAGAGAAGGGGTCCCCAACCTTTTTTGGTCCGAGGACCAGTGTTGAGGCTAAAAAATGACTGGGCAGTTGGTGGTTGTCGGGAGGGGGGGTCGTGGTGCAATACAGGTTAACAACGTCCAATTCGGGGTGCCGGCGTCTAATTCAGCATAATTTCAGGCTAGGCTTGGTGGCCCAGTCCTGAACTGTCTGCATGCCGGGCAATAATTGGCTAGTAACCTAGAAATATTGTTTCTGTTTGAGTTGTTTCTTAACTCACCATTTCAATAATGTATGCATTCAACCACAGATAAAGCATACATAAAGAATGAGTGTTATTAATAGCACTACTTTGGCTGTGGATTTAAATTGCACATTACACAAAGACTCTACAGAGATTGCAGTGCATTGCTGAGTAGTGAAGTGATTCATTAAAGTGCCTTAGCTTTTTAGTATTCCCCCTTCTGGCAAATACAGGATGTTTAAACAGCAATCTGTCTTGTCATGGTCATTGATACACTGGAGGCTTACAGAGTTGATGCCAGAGGTTGACCTTTCTAAAGTTATAATATCTCATAGTTATGTATATTGGCATCAAACTAAAATTTGTAGACAAAAAAAATTCTTAAAGGGGAAATATATAAAATGTACAAATTGTGTTACCACAGAGCAAAACAAACTATTTTGTTTTACTTCTTTATATCACTTTTTCTTTAAAAAAAAAAAAAAAAAAAACTGCAGAATATTAAAACCTTTGTTTTCACAATGAGATCTTGGACAGGCAGGTGTATGGCAGGTAAACTACTTTGGCTGTATAATGGAAAGTTGAACATGAGTACAGTGTTACTATAAAATCATACTGGTTGTAATGTCTCCTCTAGGCACACAGTATTATTTTACGGTACTAAATGATCTGAGTTTTCTAACTGGAATTGCCATACTTCATAGTATAACCAAGAACACCAAGGGGCAGATTTATTAAGGGTCAATTTGAAAATTGTTATTCAAATTTAAAAAAAAAATTTTATGGTCAAAACTCTCAAATTCGAATTGTGAATTTTCCAAAACTCGATTCAAGTTTGAATTAGAATTTCAAGATTTATCACACTCTGGCCTTTTCAAAACTCCAACTATTCGCCATCTATAACCTGCTTAGTTCATGTATAAGTCAATGGGACTTAATTAATGGGAACCAATTTGACATTCGAGTTTAAGATATTTGATTTTTTTATTAAATAACCCCCAATTGAATTTAGAGTATATTTGAATTTAAGAGTTAAATACATGAATTTAAAATGTTACCTTTAATAAATGTATCTCCAAATGTTGGTAATCCGGTAAAATAAAGGAATGTTTCACAAGCACATATAAATAAAGTTCAGGCTGTGAACAGGAATATCTGAGAAGTTAAACTGATAAATACGTCAGGCATAGCACGTACATGTCACTGAAATTAATGGAGCCTGTGGCAAAAATTAAGGAGCCTTTGCAATACCAGTGCACTTAATATCTAATTCCTATATCTAATTGCCATGCTTCCACATCTAAATCTATGTGCTGAGCTGGAAATGGCATGTCAAGAATAATGCAAATGTATTGCACAAGATCTGGTCTCTCCTAATCACAAGAACAATGTTTTGTGAACCTGCTGTGGGATTTTTCTCTTTTTTTCAGTATATCTAAAATATACTGAACTTGGTGTTTGAACTCTGTTGTTTTAATTTAAACATATACAGATTTTGTTATTTCTTGCACTAAACAGGGCAAAATCTGAAATTGAAATAAGTCACATTCTACTTTTGGTTCACATGAGACGATCAAAACCTATCCGTCAACTGAGATGCCCTCTGTGTAAACAAACCACCCCATACCCCCCCAGCTGCATTGAAAGCTGTGTGATAAGTTATGGCTTCTTTGTCTAGAGGCTTCTGTATCATCTTATCCAGACAGTTATTGCAGTAATGTATTCATCAAAATCAATGGTTTCTACTAAATGTCTTGCCAAGAACTGAAAAAAACAAATTCGCATCTCTGTACCAAAAACTCTTTTGCTGGTTATTAAAAAAAATTCTACAAACTGAATGGTCTAATAATAAAAAAAAAATCTTGATGAAGGTATCATCGTGAGATTTTAATATAAGTTGGTTCTTTTTTTTCCATAGTGTACCATTATAATTGCTGGTAAAGTTGCTGTACCATGTAAGCCAGTAAAAATTTTATAGGGCAACCCTTTAGAAATAAAAAATAACAGTGGTATAAAGGTGATGACTTTGTTGGCTAAATAATATAATCATAGCACAATTTGTTTTATGCCATTATAATGTAATGTTTGTAAATAATATTTGAAGACTCCCACTATTTCAAATATTCAAATTTTCAACTATTGAAAGTAGATAATACAATTATGCTGTCAATTTGGCTATTGAATGTCGCTTTGTTGCCCTTATTCTGGAACTATATAAGTAGAATATTTTTATACTTCCTACCCATTGCCTGTTGTTTATTATTTTTATAGGAGAAGAAGTTTCTTGCACCTGGGACTCCTGTTTTATGCAATATGTTTAATTGTAGGTCGTCCACTTGTACTAAAGAGACCTTCTTGTACAGTATGTATTTACTGCCCCCTAATGCATAATGATGCAGATTGTGTTGTTTCCTTATAAATAATAGATGATAATAATGTCTGAATAGGAAATGAGGAAATCTAAGAAGCAATTTTTAGTTGTTTATTGATATTGTGTGAGCAGAAATCCCTTTTCTGTGGTTTATACCTTCTTTGTGACATAACCAAAGCTGCACTAGAGCACCTTTAAAGTTTTAACACCTCTTTAGGTGCCACAGAGGCCTCCTTCAAAATGTAGCAAAATGACTTGATGTTTTCTAGAATAGCTTTATGTTCAAAGTAATATTTATATTGATATGACCCCCAGCCCAGTTCTCTGTATTGTCATAGATACTGGGTTTCAAATCTCTGAGGGGATCCTTGAAAGATCACTAATATATCAATCTGCAAAGGTAAAATATGCCATTTTAGTGTGGAATGCTTTTAGCCATACTTGCTTAATGTCTATAATAATACATTTTACACATTTATCTGAGAAATTTAATTTGCCTTGCTTATCTAGACTGGACTAGACTGATATGTAGCTTCAGTCTGTTGTTTGTTGTACATAACACTTTTATATATTGTTGTTTTTTGATATTTTCTTTTAAAATATCTTTATTAGATATCTGTACACAGTGTCAGGTAAATAGATTATTTTAGATATTTTCTCATGTAGCATTCTAATGTTCTCCTAAGCAGAGGGGAGAGCTTATGTTATAGACATTGGTGATATGCAAACATATTACAAAAATACATTCATAATGAAAAAAAGGAACCAAAAGGTAGACTTAAACAATAAAGATTACATATTAAACCCTGTCCACGTCTCCATGCCTTGCTTTCTCCTAATTTTGTACATTTTCCTTTAATAAATCAAAACTGACTATATTCGTTTTCCATATTTAGTTTTTTATATCAAAATTGATGACTAGTATAGGCTAACCAAGCCATAAATATGATTTTATTAAGATAGAAATATGAGATCTGAATCCCAATACCCAAAAACTTTTGAATTAAAGGAATACCATCTCTCATAGATTCTGTTATAAACAAATACACTAGAACCCCTATTTTACAGGGGATCAGAAGCAAATGGTTTAAAATCCAGGAAAATGTAATATCAGGCAAATGCATTATACATTGGTGGGACCATAGAAGAATGATGTAAATCAGGGGATGTAAAATTGAGGTTTCACTTCAATTTGATATATTTTTTTTTTAATTATTTCCCTATATGTGTATTAGGCACTTCAATTGTGATTTTCACTCTATGTATTTAAAATGTATTTAAAAGTTGCAAGCGTTATTTAAAAATAGCGTCTGTGTGAATGTTTAGCCCTGCTCGCAATGTAAAATCAGTTGAAAATTACATTACGCATTTTTGCTAAACACAGGTTTAGTATTAACACCTACTCTGGAGTTTCATTTAATATTTTGTTGCAAAAAAGGTTTTGTAAAATTTTATTACTTCCACTGTGAACATTCTCAAAAACTTTGTTTGCAGATTTTGTTGAAGTGACTGAGGTCTTTAATCAGTCAAAAGTTACACAAACATGCTTACAACCGTTCAGTACCTTTGTGCAGTTTTTTTATTTGCACCAGCAAAACACATTAAATTCCCCCTTTGTGCTCTTTGAGTTTCCCAAAGACATGCCAGTTGTAATGATTATTATTAGTATAATCATTTACTTTTTTTTTTTATCCTTTTTTTGACTGAGTTTTAATGTAGTAAGTAAAGGAATTCTTTATCCGAGAAAAAGAAAAACTTTAATTTTGGATAAGTGTGTATTTATTACTGTGAACCAAACCAGTTTGATAAGGGTCACCGTAGGCAATAGAAGAAGATATTTGTCCCAGAACAGAATATTTGTCCCAGAACAGAATTTGTACCTAAGAAGGTAATGGTAATCCTAGTTTGAATCTAGTTGGAGAAAAAAAGTAATGCACTGTATCACTTCATTGTTTCTTATGCTACAAAATGGCTTTTGTTTTAAAGCACCACAGTGTGGTGCGGGTGAGGGCACATTTTGCCCTTGTGCAAAACTGCTGTGGTGTTGCACTACCAAGACTTAGCTGTAACTAATATAGGTCAAAGAGAACAGGTTCTCATAATGAATGAACACATAGCTCTGCAAAAGCTACCAATTTGCATGTTACAAAACCACAAAAATCCGAACATCAAATAATTACAAATGGTCACAAATAACTGTTGCTTTAGACAAAACTAGACCACCTTATGAATTCGGGTTTAAAATGGCTTTCCTTGTTGTGTGATGGTGTAGGAGTTAACAGATAATTTAAGATATTTTATGATTAAATTAAATGACCTTCTTTAACCTTGAGTGTATTAAAATGCTTTCTCTATATTTCGATAAGAAATTACTGTAGGTACTTAGAGCAGGAAATGGGGACGTGTTAATGTAGGCCAGTGTTGTTTGCCTTAGCAGATCTGAGGTTCTTTTGGCAATAGAAAGATAAAAGTACATCACATATAATAAAAAGAATTGGCAAGGGAGCAGATGTTCTTTAATGAAATTTTAGTCTGACTAGTTTTTATTTTAGAGTATGTACAGCACATAAGAACAAAAACATCTAAGCTATAATTCAGATACAGTACATAGTACTTCATGTAATTCATGTTTTAAGCACCACCACAAATATAAGAGCATTACTGTAGCAGGCGCAGCTGCATGATTGATACATTTATGTTCCTGAGCAGTTAATTGTTAGGTGTTACTGCTACATCAGACAACCCATTGACCTATCAGTGATAATACTGTAGGTATAGCTTAAGTTAATCACAGTTGTAAGGCATTTTTATAAATTGAGTCAGGAGTTTGTCATTAGTAGCCACATGAGTCAATACTGTGTCTTCTGGTGTCTACTGCATCAACTTCCAGCCTACAATTTAAAACCTATGTGTACCATAGTTTAAAGGGGTTGTTCACCTTTACATTAACTTTTAGTATTATGTAGAGAGTAGAGTCCAGCGCGGCTCCATTTTTCGGAACCCATATCCGCAACCCAGACCCGCAACCAGAATTCTTACCAGCTAGGATTCGCTACCCGACCCACAAGTACCTTATATGCAACCCGATCTGCGACCTGCTGACCATCAAGAATCAGGAAGTACTGTTGTTGTAAACCGGAAGTAACATCATTGGAAATAGGCGTGATAAGAAAAAAAAGAGTAAACCTCACTATTGAGAAGACCCGCTCCCGAAACTTCAACCTGCAACCTAAAGGGTACTGCAGGTTTTTGCCTGACCTGCTGTCTAGTAGAGAGTGATATTTTTATTATTTGTGGTTTTTGAGTTATTTAGCTTTTTATTCAGCAACCAGTTTGAAACTTCAGAAATCTGGTAGCTAGGGTCCAAATCACCCTATCAGCCATGCATGGATGAGAAGGAGAAGCCCTGAGTAGAAACATTTGTTAAAAGTAGCCATTGCCATACATTTGTGATTTACAGACCATTTGTTTTTAGACGGGGTCAGTGACCCCCATTTGAAAGCTGGAAAGGGTCAGAAGAAGAAGGCCATAATTTTGTAACTATAAAAAAGAAAAAAATGAAGGCCAATTGAAAAGTTGCTTAGGATTAGCAATTGTATAACATGCTAAAAGTTAACTTAAAGGTGAACCTCCCCACTAACTTTGTATACGCATACTGAGCATATACATGCTGTTGTAACCTGAAAAACTTAACTGAAGAACCCTTGTACTAGCACGTTAAAGGAGGAGTCAACCTATAATGGGGAAAACACATTGCCTTCATTAGAAACGGAAATGATAATTTTAACTGCAGGTAAACTTAAGATGAGAGGACTTATTATTCAGCCAGTGATAAAGAACATAACCTGCTTATAGGTGGATAGCAGGCTTCTCTAGTATCACTTTTAAACATCAAGGATTCTTTTGCAGACACAAGCAACTCCCATAGAGAACATTGTAAAATTGCCCCTGTTAGCTAATATGAGCTTGTTAATTTCTTTCCAAGTTTATGTCCATTGTAAAGTCTACTTATCACCACCCACTATTTTAGTGCTCCCGAATCCATAAATATTGGCTTAGTTTAATTAAGAGGCTAAATAAAATTCCTTTTGTCCTTGTTAATTAGAACGTGTAGTAAATCTCATAGCCACTTGGTGATCTCTGGGCAATATTTTAGAACAGACATTGATTTTATAAATGGGGCCATATGACAAGATCACTCTAACCTCTGATGCTTTATTGATATTCATTACAAATGAAATGTAATTATGCTACAAATAAGAAGATGCAATAAACATCATTGGAACTGACCGTGTATGTATAATCCTACTATTATTCTAAGAATGATGCTTTAATCACTATTCCACCTGTAATGCCTTGTACTCTCATACTATTATTTATAACCATAAAGCTAGGGTCAAGAATGCAAAGAATGATTTCTTCATATTACAGTTATATATCCCCTCTTAATTCTTTGGAGTTTTGTTTATCATTGACTGAGCTTTTAAACTAGTATCTTTTGTTAACATATAACATGCCTTATGGAAACAGTAGAACAGAGATCCTGTCATGGGAAAAAACATTTTTTTTTCAGAATGCATCAGTTAATAGTGCTGTTCCAGAAGAATTCTGCATTGAAATCC
>CM044447.1:83134386-83147033 GCA_024363595.1 Xenopus borealis | reverse complement strand
TATATTGTTTTCTTGGGTAAACTAAAAGACCCCCCCAGGAATGGCCCTTAAAGTGAAAGAGTACAAAATGTCTGAAAACTGCTTGGCAGTAGATGTTCACATTGGCAATGGCTGGCAGTGAAAGGGTTAACGGGCAATGAAAAACTACAAAATGTCTGACTGACGTCATTGCACATGCTCCTATAAATACAGAAGATGCGTGCCACGTGTGCCCTAAGATACCAGCACACAGGAAGAAGAGCAGCATGACAGGCGTCCCCGCTACACCACTAGACCACCAGAGTGAGTTATCATTAATGTTCTTTGTTCTTTAAGAAGGTTTTTCTGGCCAAGCTCATATGCCATTGGTTCATAAACTGTTTGGTTGCCCCCTCCAGAAGAGGCTCAGAGCCTTGGTTTGCAGGGGAGCCTAGTCTGAAGGCCACTTAGGAATAGATTTGGCAAAACATGCCTATTTAATTTCCTGAATACTCTTGGCAGCCCTTTTGGAATGATAATGAGAGCAATAGGTGGAGGAAACACATTTTTGATGTCTTCAATATTCTTGGAACTATAGCAGAATCACAATGCTTTCATATATGTGTAACTTTATGAGCTATGGGGTCCTGGACAAATATTGAGCGTCAAATGGGGTCTTGAGTTGAAAAAGTCAACTTAAACTTAAACGCCGCCCCCCCCCCTCCCTTAAACACACATTTTATCTGGCGTAGAAGTGAATTGTCATCTATGGCTGTAGGCCAAAATGTTTTTATGTACCAAATGTGCATGTTGTATTGAGATTAAATTTACTGATAATTGAATACGTTTTAATTAAATCTGTCAAGCAATTTTCTTGAAATTTATTGATGATGCTCTTATTCAGATTGCAAATGATTTTGGTAAGATTCCAGGCCATTTTTCCTCATAATTGTACAATAAACAATTTCTTCCAGGACTGTCTTGTGGGTTTGAATCAAATGTTCTGATACAAAGCAAGTATTTGTGGCACATCAAAGTTCATAGCCTTCACCTGCACGACTCCAATTCAAACGTATTAGAGAAAATGAAAGAGAAATAATATTCCCTTGAAAGAAAGGAGGATTAAAGTTTGCATAATAATAAGGCTATGGCTCATCCCATGATAAATCTCATTTTTATTAAATCATACTCTTCAGACTTTTGATTCTTTTCTTAAAACAAACATATTCCAGAAAAAAATTTTTAATACTCAAACTGCATTTGTACATAACCTTTATTTAAATTTTCAACTCTTCAGTTCTTTTCTTCTTGTACTTAATGAATTCAGTATATTGGTTGTTTCGAAACAAAGGAAGGAAATCGAGTAAAGAGGTTGTTGCTGAAGGAATACTGTCTAAAGCAATTTAACTATTTCTGACTTATCATTCAACAATTATTAATCTGGGCTTTTGAGATGTTTATAAAAATGTTATGTTATATCCAGGTAAGATAAAGAAAAGAAGGAAGGTTTAATATGCAGGTATCTATAATCCAGAAATATGTTATATAAAATGCTCAGAAGTCCCAGCAATGATATATTTTTTCAGAATCTTCATTTCTTGCTTCTTTTGCTGTTTTTCACTAATATCATAATTACAGCTTTATTGTTACTGATGTTAACTAACCCAGAATACAGCCACATTTTAGACATGGTTCACTATAAAAAGGTTGGAGGCCCCTGCTGTGTCTGCCCATAATAATCAGCGAGTCAAAATCAAATTTATAAAGAGTTGGAGAATAACACAAACATGAAATAAGTCCCTGTTGATGCCAAATTAGGGTTGTGATTGAATATTTGTTAGACTCTTTATAAACTGGCAGACTACTGGAGACTCTGTTTGACAGTACGTCTGGTTTTTGTACAACCAAAGTCTGGAATTCAAAAATGAGTTCCTGCTTTGAGGCCAATGAGAGCAACATCCAAGTGGTTGGTGAGCAACATGTTGGGGATCACTGTACTACAGTA
Organism: Xenopus borealis; assembly: GCA_024363595.1. Lineage (NCBI taxonomy): Eukaryota > Metazoa > Chordata > Amphibia > Anura > Pipidae > Xenopus > Xenopus borealis. Next base: position 83,145,070 of record CM044447.1, on the reverse strand, counting down.
GTTGCAAGCAGACACAATAACCATTATCCATAAAGCTCCAAAATGTGAAAAGGTGTTGGGTCCCTTTTAAGCAAATAAGTTTAGTTTTTACAAATTTCCCTTTTGTCTGTAATAATAAAACATTATATACTACTTAATGGAAACTAAGCTGGCAAAACAATCCCTTTGGGTTTATTTAAAATTTTAAAAGATTTTTTAGCAGACTTAAAGGACAAGGAAAGCCTGGATACACTTGGAAGTGCCAAAAGTGATTATAGCTACAGTATGTAACCCAAACCCAGGGCAGGGGGTGCCAAAAGTGATTTTAGTGATGTAACTCAAACCCAGGGTGCTCCTATCAGGCGAAATCTGCACCGGGCCAGGGTTATAGAAGCGAGCACCACGCAGAGATTAATACTTTAGTCTTTGCGCTAAAGCGCATTTCCCTGGACTGACGCAGGCGCATTAGAACAAAAAAGCAGATTTTAAAGTTCGGCCCTTCGTTCAAATGCGCATCATCGCGAAGAAGGAAGTAAGTTCCCTGTGTGGAGCTCGATTCTATAACCTGATAGGAGCCCCGGCCCTGGGTTTGAGTTACATCGCTATAATCACTTGGGGGTGCCTTACGTTTAGCGCCCCCAAGTATATCCAGGCTTTCCTTCTCCTTTAAGATATGAAGATGCAATTACAGAAATATACCTTATCCAGAAACCCCACGTCCCAGGCATTCTGGATAATTTATCCCGCCCCTGCATATATTTTATATTATTTTACAATATATATTTTGTATTCTCTTCTCACATTACTCAGAACACCAGGTTTGATAAATATATGAATAGGAAAAACACAAAACCAGGTGTTGGATACTTTAATGCCTTTGATATCTTTTTCACTGACAAATGCATCTTTATAACAATATCAATTCATTCAGTAAATGCTTCTTAAAAAGATCAGCCCTTTACAGTGGGGATTTTGAATGGCTGCGTCTTTGCTCATGGGTTCAAACCTGTATCATGTGCCATCTGTGGGTTCTGGAAATGCCATAGGGCCTGCCATAGAAAGTCACTATTTAGTGGGCTGGTGGGGAGCTGATTGGGTCTCTGTGTAACTGAAATGCCTATTTTGACTTCCAGTCCAGACCTGCATAAGATCCTCTTGTGGGGTTGCATAGTTATGGATGTTAAGGGATTGTGGTAAAGATTGTGTATCTGGTGACATATTTGTGCTTTTATATGGTTTAAATATGAATGAGTCTGTGTAGTTTTATGTGTGTTTGTTGTGTGTGTTTGTCATGTTTTTTGAAGCAATTTCTACCATGCGCAAAAAGCTTTCATCAAATGCAGCAAATACTTTTCTATCTATTTAAATTGCTAACTTTAAAATGGAAAAAAAATATATAGTGGTTTTGTACAGTAATATACTGCAATCCCCAGTTTTCCAGAGTATGGCCACATACAATTGAGTTATTTCTCTGTAATGGATGGAGCTTGTCTATCATTATTAGCTTTATTTGGAATATCTTACAGGTCCATCTATCCGGAGGCATGCCTTAGCAATCAGATATTTCATTTGAAAAGCCGTCCTTCAAGTTTTATAGTTATTCATATTCAGTAAAGCTGCTAGACAAGGTTCTCAGTAATCTGTTTATGTAAAAAGCACCCCTCCCTCACTGCTACAGCCATTCTATTTCTGACAATGCATAATAAATGTGCATCAAAGTATGTTAAACTACAGATGCAGTCACTTAGATTTGTGTGTTAAATGTGTTGTGACTTAACTCATCTATCCCATTTATCCCACTTAGCACAGAATATTGTGTCACAGCATCCCAACCAATTAAAGAGTTCACCATTGAAAACAATGGGGCTTTGGTATGCTAATGAAAAGGTTAAATGCATTAAATGAGTTAAGATAACTTTAGATAACACAGTTTCTTCAATTAACCCTGAGTCACGACACATTTAACTTACAAATCCAAGTGACTGCATCTGCATACTGGAGGGCACAGAGCTGTGTGTGTGTGCATGTGTTTGTGTGAAAGCTACTGCACACAACAGGAGATTCTCTATAGAATATTGAATATGTTTAGTGAACTGCTATTTGAATAAAAGGTAAAGCAATGCTGTGAGCAGCAAGTTAGCATGTTAGCCCCAACACTGAAATGGTGGCTTATTGGCCCATGTAGAGAATCCTTGGAAGGGCCTGCTGGACTGATAACTGGCTGAAAATAAGATAGATATCTATTGGGCAGGTTTGAAAGTGCTTTGATGGAGTCCTCTCACAATGACCCCTGTAAGCCCTCTAAATAACGAGATGGTACTTATGTGAAAAGCTAACATGCAACAGCTAGGAAAAGGGAAGGGTTTTCTTACTCAAAGGGCTTCTGAGTGGGCTGCTCATTTGTTTTGACATTGCTGGTCAGACCAGGAAGTAAAATGTGGTTTTCCTTTTAATTCCAGATTTTGCCCTTTTTAGTACAAAACATAACATACAAAAACACATCTATACCTAAAGCTTCTTAAATGTCCATAAATTACCTGATCATCTAATGTAGCTATTCCTAAAACAAAACAAAAAAAAAAGAAATCATTGATTTTAGCCAGTTTTTAGCCAGTTGTGTTGAGAAAGGTATTTGAAATGAGATGAAAGACCCAGGAAGAAGAGACCTTTCAGAAAGAAGAGGGATATGGAGGCAGGTAAGGAAATTTGGCTAGAGATATATGTGGGAAAGGGGTATTTAGAAAAGGGCCTGAATTAGTCCTGAGAGATTGGAGGATCTTTTTGGCTGGTCAGCCAACTAGGACGCATGGAGTAAGGTGGCCTTTTTGATGTTCCTTTTAGTTGTAAAGTTTTAAATTATTAAATTGTTTGTAGAGAAAATACATAGCTGCAAAGAAATATATGATTAACACATTATTTAATACCTGTAAATTTTGTATATATCGTTTGGCTGCATCAGTAACCAAATCTGTGTATTTTCATTTTGATTCATGAGTGTATTTACTTTTGCACTGAATTTTATATATACAGATTTTCTTTCTCTAATCTGGTATGACTTCACTAAAAAGCCAGTTTATTTCAGGTAGCCGTTTAGCAACCACATGTAATTGCAGAAAATCAATTGATATTTCAGATTTCCAGTGTTCTTTCCTAATCCAAATCTACAGTTGCTTTATTTTGCCGTCGGTAAAACACAAACCTGGAACAAACAAGTCAGATATACATTAATGAAACCAGCGTGGGTTAGCCACTCAGAATAATTTAATATGTCTGCGCAAATGTCACCTATGGGGCCTGAATGCCTTAAAATTAGTTGTTCCGGTTTAATGAGTATAAACTCTCGAGCTTCACAAACGCTTTTGCTTGATGTGACCTTTTAAAACAGAAGGATTTCATTCTCATTTGTGATTTACTAGACTATATGGCCAAAGCACAGTGTGCAGATTAGCAAGATGGAAATCACTAATAATACAAATGTATTCTCATGTATAACTGACATTGGACACACTACTGTATATAAACACATCTCTACTAACCTTGTAGGTCTTTTGTCATGTTATTATGACTGTAATTGCCAGATAAACAGAGATATGCGAAGAAAATTGATGGGGCTGGCAAGCTATTGCTTCTAATTTGGTCAGACATTGGGAGACCAATTTTTCACTTTGATGGTAATGAAGAGACACATATCCCACCCTGTTTAATTAATTTACCTAACCTAGTGTCATCGGCTCCCAGCGGAGTTGTCAGGACCAAGGAGGAAGCTTCAGGGGTTAAAGTCCAAGTTTGTAGTACAGAATGGGAAGCGGCAAAATCATAATCAAAGTCCAAGTAATAATTCCAAAAGGCAGGCAGAAAACAGCAAAGTCAAAGTTCAGGCAAGGGTCAAAGTCCAGGAATCAATATAGCAGATAATATAGAGCACCCAGGAATGTGTAATACAAAAGCTATTATACGGTGTCCAGAGCATTGTTTTATTTTGGCGTCAGGATGCGGCATTGTGACATCAAGCATTTGCATGCCAACACACTGGTGTCAGAACCATGAGCGCTGCCATATTGGATTTTCCATGGCCGGAAGCAGGAGTGAAGCGGTGCACTACTGGCACCTAGCTTTTCTTTAATTACATAAAATGTAAAGCCTATATATTGCTTGACCTTCCTGGATGCCGGTCTGATGCATATCATATTATATCCATTATATCTGTTAAATGGAATAATGCTTATCATCAAGACAACAGTAGCAGACTGTGTTTCTCAATATGTTAATGCCAGTGAGGCTAGAACATATAGTGCCATTTCTGGTCGAATGATCTTTATTGCCCAACACATTTATAAGCAACTAGACTGACTTTCATTATGAGTAGCTTAGATACCCTTTAGTTCTTCCTTTAGGTATAGTGCTTATAGTGTACTGTAATGTAATAATGTCAACATTTGACTGATGCAAGCACATGAAAATCCCTTTAAATGAATGAAACATGAACCACAAGGTGGGGGGCTGGAAGAAAGGCAGCCTAGAATCTGAGATATACTGTATGGGGTCATGTACTGCAGTTGAAGGGCTAGTTGCAACCACATTTTTTTTGAAGGGTCTGCAATAATAGGAACAGATGTCAAAAAAAGGAAGCGAGAAAGTAGAACAGGCTGAATTGTGTGGTGGCATTGCACACTGTAGCACGGCAATAAATGAGTCCCTTTGCTGCAGAACTGTAGTGCTTGAAGAGTAATAGCTTATTCTCCCCAATTAGGTGGCACAAAACTGTGATTTTCTATTGCTAAACCTTTGCAAAGACAGAACATACTTTTTTTTCTAGGTTCTAGCAACATATCTCTTTTCAGTATTATATTCTCCAAGTAATGTGACTTCATTGGATAATCTAATGAGCTTCATATTCATACCAGAGGGATGTAAGTAACACCAAACACAGCAAAAGCTAAATGAAATGGAGGATTATATGATAATTAATACTCATCTGCAGAAGAAAAGTGTCACGTTGTCTTTGTTCCTTTAGCACCATCTCCTGGCTAATTATATAGACACATTAATATAATTGAACCGTGTCAGCTACTGGAAAAGCACCAAATAACATTTCTGATTAAAGTACTGCTGCATAAGTATTTGAGATTTGCTTACTAAAAAAAAAATTCCACTTTAAGAATGAAATAAATTTGGCTGCAATGGTATTCCGTGGCTTGCATCTTATCCTAGTTGCCATTGTGCTGTCAATTCAAAGCCTTTTACTTGGTGCACAGTGTGTTTTATGGGGTAATGCCAGCAGGAAATTTCACAGAGAATTTATTGCACATGAGGAAAGGCATTTTCTTACCATTACGTGTCGCCAAATCAAATGAATGAATTATAATAGCAATCATTTTACAGACATTAATAACATGTTAGTGACATTTATTTAGCCATTGATAAAAACACCAGTAGGCCATCTTTCTGTGCATCACATAGCTATGATCTATGGAGAAGGGAAGTACCATTGACATTGTTCTGGCATCTTGTAACAGTCATTTAGTTACTGCTTTGTGGAAATGTGGAAAACAGGATTGTACCTGCCTTTTAAATCAGGGTGAAATTCTATCCATAAAATGTTGCTTAGGTCCCTCAAGTTCACTAGATAGTATGCCCTGATCCTTATCCCCTCATTTATGCACTTAAAATATTCATATCTACTTTATGTTTAGAAAGTAAATAGATGAATGATGGGTCTGATACAGAAACATATGGTACTAGTTGTACCCTGATGGTAAGCCAAAATTATGGTCTATGCGCTAAGAAAGACCCATGTACCTCAGCTTTAACTCTGGCTGTAGTTGCTCATCTTTGAAAGAATATAAGTAGGTTTTTCTGATACCTTGAGAGTTCAGCATGAAGAATTTGTGTCAAACTCCCACAGTTCGACTGTATAATTATCTCCTTTTAATGCTAAAATGACTTTAGACATGCAGTCATTAGAACGGCAATATCTCAGGGCTTTTGATATCACCGGGTCAACTCAATTAGAACAGGTATCATGGGCATAGTAGGTATGTTTGCTGGAAATCCCTGTTGGTATTTAATATGTATATGCTTCTTTCATTGATTAAAAAGTCCTTGGATGCAAAAGGTATTGACCTCAGAACCTTTTATCTATGTAACTCAAGGCTGCTTCATTACATTCATTAAGAGAGTTGCAACTCTTTCTGCTTTAAATCACGTAGCTAGTTAGTATTCCAACTCCATGGAATTAAAAAAAAAAATCTGAGTCTATAAATCTATTTCATTTAGCGAGTCTTGTAGAGGAAAAATCCGGAGGCACTGCATCCGGAGTACAAGAGATTAGAGACTTGACATGCCTGGTTTAAAATGGAAATGTCACTTTTGGCTCTTTTGTTTATTTCTTAACTTAGTCTGCAAAGTGTCTGAACCGAGGCTTTTATAGCTTCGCATTAAAGGTGATCACAATTTATTGTTAAGATTATTCTGGGTAGAACTGCTTGTTCATTCTGATAGTGAATCATTTAAAAGAAAGGGTACATTTAAAAAAGAAATACAAGTTCTAAACTTCTAGGAACTGAAAATGTTTACTTTATAGCAGGTTTTGTTTTATATTTATAATATATAGTTGCACACTCTTTTAAATAGAAAGTGCCCCCCCCCACCTGCATGTGCTTTAAATATGTCATGCACTGGGAGATATAGGGTGATATCTGTGTTATTGATATAAATATCCACGTCTAGCGATGTATTGGTCATGGAGCACAAATACCTGTTAAATACCTGTTAAAACAGGAGTGATTGACCATAAAAATACCCTGACTTATTAAGGGTCAAGCCACTTATGCAGAGACGATGTGAACTGAGCACCTATTGTTATTGATTTTTCATTTGTGTGCAAAATTAGGACTACATCTCAGTAGCCATCAGAGCTTATATATATATTTAAACAGAGGGGGGGGGGGGGAAATGTGGCGCGTGTAGCATGGCAAACTTTTTTGACTGCCCATTTTTGTGGCCAAAATTTGGCAGGTTATGAAAGTTTGAAAATATTCCTCTTTATCTAAACTGTTACAATTACTTAAGTGCAAAAAAAACCCAGATTAATCTTTTTGCAAGCAGTAGACAGGCAGCACATTGGGGCTCCCTCCCACACACAAACCTTGTATCTGTGAAAGTTGTGCTCTGGTGCAAGGTGCAGAAAGCAGTGTATTTACCTATAAAGGTGCAGGTGATCCATGTGTGGATCTGAAGGGGTGCAGTTTTTGCACGTGTATCAACAAAATTGGTGAATGAGCTATGCTGTCTTTGAAATCTGTTTCTTACAATCATCTTTGTTAGGTAACATCATTAAAATGCAGTGTTTTATTTGATTTGTTTGGGTGTTTTGTTTCCTTCATTTCTCTTGACTGAACAGCTGGTTTTTTCAAAGTGTTAAATACATTTTGTGTTTTTATACAGTATAATTTGTTTTATTTGAATACAGTTCTTTTGAAATGATATAATTACTACACACTTTCACGCCTTCAGTGGGGAAAAAAGTGGAACCCCCTTTGTTTTGACCACAGAAAGCAGAGACAATTTTGGTCAGGAGGGCTCATTTACTAACATAGGTAATAACTTGAAATAATGTGCAAATTGATTGATGTGCATGTTGGAATTGGTAGGGGTGAGAGAGGGGATGTCTTACCAAACCAGCCATTCATGAATTCTGCACTACCTAAAGCAGGCAACACTATTCATTGGTCAGGTGCAGTCTTTGCTCTCCATTTCTGTATATAAATTTGTAATGGAGAAACAGTTGCATTGCATCAGATATAACAGAACAAAAATGCAAATGTTATTTTTGTACCTATAATTGTTTCCCCATCCAGGAATTCCCATGTTGTACTTTTTGCTATTTTCATGTTCATAATCATATACAACCCCATTAGATTTATGGGATGGGTATCACTTGCAACTATCATTTACTGTGTTCTTCCATTACAAGAATAAATGCATAAAATAATCTGAATTACCATCCTGTTTTTCAAAATGATTTGCAAGCTAACAATAGAATATACAGGATTGATGTTATTTCCCATGTGGGGCTTGCAGATGTAGCTGCAAACATTCTCTTGCATTATGAATAATCTATACAATTGACCCCTTCTTGGGAGCAATATTATTGTTATGAACTTAACTCTGAAAGCAAATTAAATCTTGCTTTATCCTTTCATGTGGCTGCCAAAAATGAAATTTTCAACTCATTATTGTACCTGTCTTTCTAAGGTGGCACAGTTGTACATTTGGATCTCTCACTGGGGTGAGACTAGAACTATATGTCCAGGCTAAAAAGTGTAAAGACAAATACTTTTCATCTTTGGTGTTACTGGTCCTCTAATTCTATCAGCCTTGATAATTAAATTGGATCAAAATTCCTGTGTAATTATGTGCAGCTTTACAATTGAATGAACTTGGTACAAAGCACAGCCAGACCCAGCAAGAGTTATGCCTTTTCATTTTGGGGTCAGTGTATATGACCCCTACTGTCTCAGTGAACCACTCACCATGGGGTCTGATGACTCCAGACTCATGGGAACCCTATTCTTACTACCTGCCATAGGCTAAGAGGTAAGTACAGGATTCTGTTATGCCCAGGGCCCACTAGTGAGGATGATGGGGGAATGCAGACAGCACTGTAGTCATGGGTGGGAACACAGGTGTTAGCATGCAAGTTTGGAGACTTGCTGAAATTCACTGTGCAGGTCAAGGAACACAAAACATGGTCACTGACCCCCAGCAACCTAAAAACTATTGTCCATGAGACTATTTGCTATTGTAAGTTGTATTACTTATTTTCAGACCCTCTCCCATTCCTATTGCTTTCTCCTATTCTAACCAGGGTAAGTTAAATTTTAGCAGCCAGGTAGCTTCATAAATTCCAAGCTGGAGAAGTACAAAAACGCTAAATAATTCAAAAGGAAAAAAAGGTTAACTGCCTTTGTAGTATTGCCTACACTTGTTAGCTAGACATTTACTCTAGATTAATTTTCCCTATGCTTTGCTAGAGTAAAAGAAGAATTCGATACTCAACCCCAAATATGCTATAGAATTGTACTGGAAGCCAACCATTAGCCTTCTGCCTTAAACTTTAAAGCATGAGCAATGGATAACATACAGTAGAAGGATATCCTGCAACCTTGAGTATAATCATGGAACATATATAGGGGCATATTTATTAACATTGGAGACAAACATCAATGGTGATGTTGCCCATAGCAACCAATCAGATCTTAGCTTTTATTTTATAATGTGGTTGAGTTCAAATCTAATTGCTGATTGGATACTATAGGCAACATTACCAATGATATGTGTGTCCAATTTTAATAAATATACCTCTAAATGTAGTTTGATGTATGTCTCTAAGCTAAGATGATCTAGAATGTTTTTTTTCTAATGCAGGAGCCCCTTATATATAATGAAGTCAATTTCTAGAGCTTATGGTCACACAAACTCTGTGAGCATTTTAACAAGCATCCTTTAAGGACTTACTGTATTTAAAATTAGTGATGGGCGAATCTACCCTGTTTCGCTTCGCCGAAAAATTCACGAATTTCCAGCGAAATTCGCGAATTGGCAAAAAAATTATCGAAACGAGTCGCGGCACGTTCTTGACGTGTCGCTTTCGATGCGCGTCGCGTCGTTTTCGAAGCGTTTCTCATCGTTTTTGGTGCGGCGCGTCAAAAACGACGTGTGACTTGTTTTTCTTGCAAATTTTCGCCAAGCGAATTTTCGCTGGCGTTTCGCGAATTGCGGGAATTCGCCCATCACTATTTAAAATAAATAAAGGACAAAGTGCAAAAAAGGGTGCAGTTTTTTGTTGTACTTTGTACATTCTTACATTGAAATTTGCTGGCTGTCCCCTGAGACACCATTCTCTTGTCCCTATAATGGAGTGTGAGTAGTGGTTTTTAACTGTATTCGGTACTGCATACAGCAGATTCAAGAGGAGAGTGACCTGTGTAAGCTGGGGATGTAAGGTATTGGGGAACCCCAGTGTCTCTTTAACCGTCCTTCTAACTTATACTGCCAAGGATGTCTGCCATTTTCTATTAAGCGCCAGGCAGTTGTGCTTCTCATTGCTCAATATCTGCACCTGCATCTCTGTCTAACCTTGTCTTTATCAGCCTCTTTCTTTCTATATAACTTATTACTGGTACCATGTAATTTCCTCTCACTGTCGTGACAAGGGGCAAGAAAATCCTCTAACCGAAAGCTTATCAGTACTTTTATGCGCTGATGTTCCTTTTAAATGCATGTGAAACATCTCTCCTTTTGATGAAAACTCTTTGCTTACAGATACCTCTTCTTACAGTTAGTACACACCTTGTACTCTTTCAGTTCCTGTGACCTAGTCGGTCTCCATCTCTGTGTGTGACTTTCTCACAGTTATACTTGCCATTTATTCACTGGAATATCAAAGTATGCTTTTCATAAAGACTATTGTTCTTTTCTGAATTTAATTAAGCAAGAAAAGGGAGCAGACTCGAAGCATGTTCAAATAAGCAGCTGGTGTATAGTCTCTTCTTCACTACAGAGAAGCAAAGCAAAGTGTTCTTGTATCTATCTATATACTGTATATCTATCTATCTCTATTTATCTATCATCGAGAGAGATGCACTAAAATAAACTATCATTTTGATTTATTATAGCCATCTCTAGCTTGCCTGTCAAAGAG
>CM044447.1:83116921-83129857 GCA_024363595.1 Xenopus borealis | reverse complement strand
ATCTGATCATATTGATAATATGGAAAATATTTTTCCATTCCTTTCTTCTGTGATCATTTTATGACCTATTCTTTCAGTTCTCTCATTTCTTATCCATTGGAGAGCAGAAGATCTACAAATTACAAAGTAATCTCTAAAAATGGATTTAAATGCCCCTGCCTGGTCTCTGTAGGTACACATGTGTAATATTACACTTACATTGGTAAATAAGATGATGCTGGTCAGTTCTTCACATACTGTAGCTGCCCTGCCAACATTTTTTTTTTTTCTTAGGCAACTTTTTAAAGATGCACTGGGCTTTTCATGACTTGCACGTCCTGTACAAAATCGCAATTGAAACACTTTCCAAACCCGACCCTTTTCTTTATGTCATGATAAATCTTGTATTTAATATGAAACCAGAAAGTTTTGACTTTGAGTTCCTGATAATTTTCCTATTTCATGGCTGCCTTTTGGATTTATTTAAACAGCTTGAACAAAGCTGGCAAGAATCTGCAAACGCATCATGTTTGATAGGAGCTGTTCCTCTGTCAGTTCCAATAAACTTAATTTGACCATCTTTGCAGGATCACTCTTGCAGAAAGGGGGCATGCGACTTCCCTAGTAATAGAAATATTTTAAGCAAATATTAGTTTTAGAGAAATGTGTTGGCCTCGGCTCATAAAAAGTTTTGACTTTCTATGCACATGCTCATTTTTCGAATGAAAATGTCTCTTAATTTCTGTTTGTTCGTTTTGAGGTGCCTGACCCTAGAGGCTCCACTCTTTCCAGCTTTCCTTTCTGCCTTGGCTTACAAAATCCTTATGAAGTGTCAATTTTGAAACCGCAAACAAATTGGCAGCAGAACGATTACCAGAAGAACATAATTTATTTTTAAATAAAAAGTGTATAAACCACAAAAACAATGCTCTGATATTGTCTGTTTGCAGAAAGCTAGAGTCTCCTGGCATTTACTTTTTCTTGGGCTTTTGATTCTTAATAGCAGGTCTTACCAGGTACAAGGAATAGCTGGATGGTAACTGGTTTAGTCAATGGCCAAATTAAATTGCTTGAGTCAAAAACATGTTTGTGCATTTTATGCAAGATACTTTTGATTATTTTCCATCCATTGTGCTATAAGCAGTAAAACCATATATACTTATACTTGGGTACATCCATACCCAAACACATCAGAATATTCAGCCAAGGATATTATCATATACAGAGACGCTATACTTTCTTCTTTATCCCATGCTAAACGGGGATAAATTTTTATGGCCAGGGTGTATTCCTCTGCAAAATCTGCACTACTTAACCATTTATAAATCAACTAAGCTTTTCGTACTATGCAGTTCATTTTTTTTTTCTTTAGAAAGACATTTAGCCAGCCCTCTTGAATCCCAACAGGACAGCCTGTGTAATAGCTTTTATGGCTTACTTCTGAAGCTCATCAGAATAACAGAGGGCTAGATGATAGGTACGACTCCCCAGAGTGTCCAGATTGCAGCCCAGTTCTGAGCCCTAAGTGTCAGTCTGACTGTTGAAATGATTAGGTCTTTTGCTAGGCAGGGGAAGAGTCTAGGGAGCCCTGGCTATGACAGACACACTTTCATTACATGCATCTCACTATGCACAAGCCTTTACTGTGCCTCATTTACAGCCAGCAAATCTGTCTTCCTGGGATCATCACTAACACAATACTGTCAGAGAATGCCAGGGTGAAGAATGAGTTGGTTATGGCCAGCGCTGCTTGATGTTTGCTACAGCATGTCACTGGGTACCATTGTATTTTTATTTAATAGCATAAAACTTCCAATCTTTTGCTCTTAATTGTCAGTATTTGTCTCACTCAGATTTCTGTTAAAGAATCTGGTGCTGTTTAGTGAACGTTATAAGCAGCAAGCATTTTCTCATTACTAAGCTTGGTATTGGATCATCAAGAAATAATGTGCAATATGGGGTTTTCTTTGTTATACTTATAAATTAACAAAGCAGAAAAAGTGAATAAATAAATGCCTCAACCCTGAGTACATTTTGCAAATGTATGCCTATTTAATATAATTGTTGCATACTCATGTCATGCCTATTTAATAAACGGGTCCCGTGTTGCCTAAATAATATATCAGATGCTTTGTATATCCCAGGCAGTAAGCACAATCATTGCTTCCTTAAATTTATCATTGGCTTTGCTGCACTGAAGATGGGTCCCTAGCTGGTGATTATAGAATGGTGAACAGAAGAACAAATAACTCCAGGAAATACAGTGCAAAGCTGTGGCTGATGAAAATGTGGGACTGGAAATGTATTGAATTTTCAATGACCTTTTACTTTTATTAACCCTTTATTAACCCATAGCTTTGCTTGGTTACTACCCTCCAATCTGCATAAAGATTTGAAATTTCCCCCCTAAATCTTTATTTTATTTAAATAGTTTTCTTGGACAGGAGCAAAAGCTTTAAAGGACACATAAAGCCTACATTTTCCTCCCATGTAACAAGTTGGGCATATCTTCCCCACCCACGCCACATCATCTGAATTGCATATACTCCCTCCTTTTTCCCAGTGTCATCACATTTTCCTAAAACAAATAGCAGCTTTCACATGGCGGTCATTTTTCCTGTGACACATCATCAGTAACATTATCTGCAAACAGGACATGTATGCTGTAAAGTTCAATGTAGAATGTAGGTTTACATAGGCACAACATACTTTGATAAAAGGTTCTGCTGGGGTTGAGCCTTGTAATGGTTAAGCGCAGGAGAGGTGGAAATAGGATCAAGCATCTAGGGTTTCTGTGAGAACCAGCAATGCCATATATGCTTTGGCTGTTAGACTGGAGGATCTGTTTAGTAATCTGAGCTGAGAAGAACTGAGCATGCTCAAAAGTTTGAATCTGCCAGATGCCACTACTTCCAACAGCCAAAGTAAATTCTTAAGGGAGGGGGCAGAGTGGGTTAGAGGAGTAGAAGAATCTCTAAGGGATTAAGGGGATGATGCAGCCTTACTGTTAACCTTTTAACAACCATATCGACCTTTATCTAAAGATTTCAAAGAGCTTATGTACTGAATCGTAGAAAGTTTATGTCCTACAAAAGCTGGTGACAGTCTCCCACCGAAAATCATCGGATCGGCAATACATGCAGAGATATTATCAGCAGTTAACAGAAAACTTCTAATCTGCCTGATCGTCTGAACGACTTCACACATGCTCTGAAAATCGTATGAATTCAGTGTCGGACTGGCCCACCAGAATACCAGGAAAACTCCCGGTGGGCCAAGGTGTCGGTGGGCCCTCATGCTGCTAAACTTTTGACCTATTTCATAGCCATTCCCTATATGAGAACAAAGAGGCTAAATAGATGGAATAATTGATAATAGTATGTAAAGAAAACAAACTAGGAGAATAAAAGTTGATTGAAGAGATGAAGAATATTAGTACTGAGAGTGGCCCCCTGGTCTAAGGTTTGTGGGTGGGCCCCTGGTGTCCCAGCCCGACACTGTATGAATCCTATGATTCATGAATCGGATCTTTGCGTCTATGGCCCGCTTAAGTTTCACTACACAGTGGGTCTAATGTACTATATTGTGTTTGAGGCATTTAAGTGGAGTAAAAGTATATTGTGAGTGTAAAGCATAATGTAAACAGTCCTCCACACATACGTGTAAAAGAATTATCAGTTTATTCTGTGTACATGGCATAGCCTTACGCATTTTGTATCTCCACAGGCACTTAATCATAGGTCGATGATAATTCTGATAATTCTTTTACATGTCTGTGTAGAGGACTGTTCCATTGCGTGCCTGCCTATTTGCATTATGTTTTGGATCCGCTCCCTTAGCTGAAGGTTCAGGGTGGTGCACCTGGTACTCCTCCTGTACTCAGTGAGTCTATAATGATATTGTCCTCTTTGCTATATTGTGAGTTTGCAAATACACAATTAACAATGTGCCTGTATAGCACCATTAATCATTTATTCATGCAATCATTATAACATTTTAATGTGAGGAGATTCTCTGCATCCCAGGTCAATATAATTTTTCATGCATATCTAACTATTTTATCCATAGCTTTCAATGTTGTTTGTGTAAATGATAAATGGTGCTGTACTGATACTGAGTCTTCTCGAAATGATTTATACAGGGTGTACAAAACCCAGGGCTGCATTTTCTAGTGACTGAAGATAAAAGTGGCCTGTGCTCTTTACCCTCTTCCATTTATAAGTGGAGGTAAAAGGAATGTAAATCATTTCAGCTGAATCAGCTGAGTGCTGATAAACTGTATAGGCACAGTACATGGTACTAGTCCCCTCCAAGCTGTAAACATAGCCAGAGACGCTTTAAAAAAGTAAGGTGCATTTTTGCAAATGTATCTGACTGTGCCATGACCTTAGCTGCTAATTTCAAAACCGTCTCTAGAAGCAATATCATTAAAAAAAAAAAAATGATTGTGTCAGAATTTAATGCATACATTAAATGCCCCTGCTCTGGAGTGGATAAAATCATTGCCCCATCCGGCAATCTAAAGGAAAAGTCTGAATCTGAGAGATGCCAGGAGAACGCTACTGCCTAACTGCATACTAACAAAGTTTGGTAGAGGAGGAATAATGGACTGGGGCTGTTTTCTATAGATTCGGCTTTGCCTTCTGGCTTAGATGAAATCATACCTTAAGACTAAAGCTTACTATGAAATTCTTTAGGTATTGACCTTACCTGTTTCAGGTCAGTAATTTCCCAGAGCAAATGATGTCTGTACAAAATTGATTTGCTGGGTTTGGTTTGAAGAACCTGACTATCCTGAACAGAGCCCTGCCCTCAACCCAACTAAGAAACAGTTGGTTTTCATCATCCAATACCAGTGCTTAACCTCACCAGTGGCTAAACAGAAACAAATACTACCAGGGTCTGACTGGGCCAGCAGGAAAATGGGAAAAAACCTATTAGGCCCTGTTGCTTTTGGGCCCCACCGGCCCAGATCCGCTCTTGCACTCCCTCTCTTTTTTAGGACACTGGTAGCACCTGAATAATGTAAGCATGCACATTTGCACACAGAGGGAGGTGAAGCTGGCACAGAAGATGATTTTGCTCCTGCTCTCCCTTTCTTTTTTTGACATTGGTACCACCAGAGAACTGTAAGCATGCGCGTGCTGGGTTGGGGGGAGGTAGGGGAGGTGAAGCCGCTACAGATGATTTTGCTCCTGCTCTCCCTCTCTTTCTTCACACCATTAGCGCCAGAATAACGTAGGTACGCGCATGCGTGCACAGGAGGGACCAGGGAAGGTGAAGCTGGCACAGATGAGTTTTTGCGCCATAGAGTTTGTGGTTGGGGGACCCGGAGGATGGTGTGGGAGGCTGTAAGCCTGGTGGGCCCTGGGCTCCCCAGTCCGACACGGAATACTACCAACAATATTACAACTCTGGGTAAGAATCCTTCCCAGAAGAGTAACTCCTGGAGTATGCATAACATCAATAGTTTTGGGCATACAGTGTATTTGCCATATTCAGCATATCGTCTATTATACATATAAAACAAAAACCTTTGCAATAATACTGGTACAATGTGTATTAAATAAATTAAACTTTAAAATATCAATATAATGACATTTTGTCCTATCATTTAAAATTGTACCTGCATTTGCCAGGAAATTTTCCTGTGTGATTTATAAAACCCATATGCACATATCAGTTGGCCCATAGACAACTCTTGCATACAGATTTCTCAGCATCCACCACATGAGACTGAGAACCAGACGATTCATCAGAATCCTGTTTGAATAAAATGAATATTCACTTTCAAGATGACCGTGAGGAAGCCTACAAAATGCCACAAAGGATTTAGCAGTGTTCATGTTAATGCACAAAATATTTATATTACAGAATACAGTAAATGTGAGGGCTATGCCTAGAAATGGAACTTAGAGACAGAAAAAAACTGCCTGACTGCACCGAGGGCAAATCTGTATTCAAGAAGGTTATGTTTAGCACTGGTTTACTATGCACCTGAACCTGATTTATACATTGAAATTCTAGAAAGACTGTCTGTCAGGGACTTTTGCACTTAATTTGCTTATGCATAATTACTTCATACAAATCTCAATATTCCAAGGCTCGACCAAATGCTGACATATTAATTATACATGTTTTTATGCTCACAAATTTGTGTTTCTAACCTTTACTTTTTCTAAAGATTCAGTCTCCGATGAACAATACTGCCATCATATATATATATAGGTATGAGGTATAAGGTTATGGGCCATGGCACTAGCTCCCCAGCTAACTCTAGTTACCAATAGAGTACTCATTTCTACCAGACTTGTAACTCTTTGCTTTGTAAATAGAATAAGAAAAAATAAGTTCTCCTCATTTAGCAAAGACCAGCCTTGCAATTACTTTGAAGATCCTCAGTTAAGATGAGTTCTCCACATTGAGCAGTGAGAATGCTGGCTTGGTCACTCAGGTTTTTATCCAAGAACATACTGTACAGGCAAGTTAATTGGTTCTGATTAAACTGACCCTACTGTGTGTGAATGTGATAGGGAGTGGGACCTTAGACTGTAAGCGCAGCTTGGGGTAGAGACTGATATGAATGATTTACAGTATTATTCCCTGCATAAATGTGTTGGCACCATATCTTTACTAGGAATTATTTATAACATTATAACACCAGTTTTACCAATGCAGGGCTTCACTACACTATATTTTGAATTACTATAAAACACCTGAATTTTTTTATGCTACTGTACCTTTAAAACAATTTAATCAATAAACTTTTGGAGATCAATTTATCAAAAGTCGAATTTTCGATTTATTTGTAATTCAGAAAAACCCAAAATTTGTAAAAATGGGAAAGCAGCAACTCAAAAGCAACAAAATCATATTAAAATTTTGTATTTGTCTCAAAAACTTAAATTGAAAAATAGCTTACTAATTTTGCAAATATAATTCGCATAAACTTTTACATGAATTTGCTAGATTTTAGATAGCAAATTTTTATATTCGTGTTTTTTACATTTAATAAATCTTGAGAATTGGTTTCGGAAGCAGAAATCCAGTATTTGAATTGCATAAAAAAAGTCAAATTCGAATGCTGAGAACTCTGTCCCATAGTAACTTGTAGTTGGTCATACATAATGAACTTTTGCGATTTTATGTTACTTTTTTTCTAGGCAACTAAGCCATGGGTGACAGTGTTGACAACCTATTGGTTCCTGTTTGACCCATTATATGCTAATCTTCAGATACTAAATCAAACAGGGGAGAAATCTTGCTGACAAACACATTGCATCATGGATATAGTTCAGGTCTGCATGAGGCACCAATGTAATCTGATCACATTGATCCAGTCTGGCAATTTAGGGAAATAATTATTTTTCTGTGCATGATCATCTTTAGTGAGCTGTGATCACTAATTACTTTTATAGAATTTTAGTTTTTCTGTGGTTGCCTGGGGTTGGTATAGAAGCCCAAAACATAATGTACAACATTTCTAGCCTACTTCTTTAGTTTAACTTTCCTTGTCATTTAAGAAACTGGGAAATAAAGTTGTTTGAGACAATTGTCATTTACTTCTCTAGAAACTGGGCAGCTTTTACTTACCAGACTTTTTCATGCAACTTGTTTCTTTCCTTTGATATATCTATCATGACTATTTGAGGTTTCAAAGAATATTCTCGCCTACAGTAGATTCACATTCATGTTTTTTGCATTTTTTGCAAATTGAAAAAAAAAAACAGGCTAAAATTTTGATAAATCTGCCCATTAGGTTGTACATACCTTTACATAAGCAGGTAAAAAGCTTTGGATAGGGCCCTGTTTCAGTTAGTTTAATGCAGTACATAACAGTAATTTGCTTACAGCATCTGAAGCTCTCCGTTGGAATTATCGTGTTCATTTTACATATACTTATAGTGCTTTATTGCTTCTTATATACATGTGTAATAGATTTCATTTCAGCAGAGCTATATGAATAGATAAAAGGAAACTCTGTGTATTATTTCAATAGCTGATGACTTATATTTTAATTATATGTTTCCTTTCTCAAGAGACCCTTTTCAATTCAATATTAGCGACATATTGTTGTTTGAAAAATAAGTCCTGTGGACATAGCCTAAGCTACTGAAGACAATCTAGGACTTACTACAATGCAGTGTTCAGTGTGCAAAGGGCAAATAATGACTGTATCCTACATTGTGCATCAAGGCCTTCTTCATATGGTGGAGCTGCACCTCCTGACTTCAGGGCTCACTGCAGAGACCAGCAACCCTGGAGGTGCAAGTGCTCTGTAAGTGATCACTAAAGGCTTTTCACCAGGTAAACAAACCTCCTGTTTACCTCACATTAAATATTTAAGGTCCTTGAAAGAAAATACCCTTCCCTTAAAGGTCCCATCTTTATAAACTGTTGTTAGTCCCTTGTTATTCGCTTTCTTAAATCAAGGCAAATGAACTGGCTTTGTTCCTAAACCAATAAAAAAAGATAAACTCTTTCAAACAGAAACCAATGAAAGAAAATACATATTTTCCAAAACATTAATCCTTTTACTTTTTGAAAACTGGTACATTTTAATCAAATAAAACAGTAGATATCAGGGCAAACAACAAAGTTGACTAGCATCAACACAGGGAGATAGCTTTATCAACACCAGTTGAACATGTTGCTTTCTTTGTTATCTCTCAAAACATAATGCAGTTGAATAGTAAGAACAACTACAGACTTCCCACCCTGTATCTTTAGCATGAGACATTACCTAAATGTTTGTACTAATATGCAAGCATTTTATTATTCTTACACACGGCAGAGTCAACATCTAAACCATGTACCTGAAAGCCTAATGGCTGTACTTTTTCCCCAGCAATACATTTGTGAATACAGAATATGAAAAAAAAATCCTTTATAAAAGGTTGACATGAATCCACAGCTCATTGAAAATGACAAAAGAGATTATGTGCTCTGTAGGAAGAAATTGTGTAAAATGCAAATCCCAAGAAGGTTTGAGGTCTCAAGATAGTATGCTAGGAGCACTTTTGCTACCTGCAGATTGCTTTAATCACACAAACCATGAACACGGGCACCAGGGGGGACGGAATATATTACATTCCCTCTTTTCTACAGGGATGGCAATCTGCTACTCTGTTGCATTATAGCAGCATGTACCTGCTACAGTGCTGAAGGGACGCTTCTTCCGAATTAGAATCGACATGCTTTTCCAAATGAAACTGTCTCAAGCAGTTAGATTGGCTCCTTTTCCTTTCCTTGTAAGGTCAAGGTAGCAGATATGCTTTTAATGTCTGATCCATTATATAATTTTATGCATATTCTACAGGACAATTAGTTTTCAGAACATCAAACCAATCACGTATGAACCAAGAACGTATCTTCTGATGCATTGGAAGAGTAATAGTAGCATACCAGGAAAATAGACATTTATTTCAAAGAGGGTAACTGCACTTTCTAAGTAGACACTGCGGCAGGTAAAATTGAAAGAGCATTGCATATTCATTAAAATACACAAGCTTTCCTACTGGTATTGTCAAATATTTCTGTTTGAGAAAGGCTCTGCAATAAGGGGACACTTAAAGGAAGTGTTTTTGGTAGATGTTTGACAATACCATTTAAGTACTGTTTAGATAAGAATTTAAACTTCCCTATTCTTGCTTTAAAACTGCTTGTGGTTGTTAATAAATAATAGCAACATGGTGAAGAAGTGGTTAGAATTCCTGCCGTGCGGTGCTCGGGCTTGGCTTTGATTCCAGCCAGGGTACTATATGCAAGGAGTTTGTATGATATTCCAGTGCTTGCATAGGTTTCCTCCAGGTTCTATCATTTCCTCCCACATTGCGACAAGGACTCATGTGAATGATTTATAATGTTTGTAATGATTTGCAGAATATGTCAGCACTATATACATACAGCATAATAATTAATAATGAAATCCATAATAACTAAATACAGGTGATTTTGGTAGTTGGTGTCACGTTTCACTTGGCTCTTACAGGAATGGCTAAATTGCACTCATTTTCAACTCATGTTGCACAAATGAGGTACATGAGGTACAACTTATCACCAGTCCTGCAAATGAGGGCCATACCTTACTGCATATGCCTTTTATGCATTTATATGCTGGGTCAGCATACATATTGCTTTTATAGATTCCAATAAAAGAACATATCTTAGGAACTATTATTAGATGGTACTGTTCTCTTGATGTTTACATAGACTATCTCAGCTACAACAGCTCATGTATAAATGCAAAACAAAATCTATGATTAAGGGTAGGCATGGTGTTTCAGGCAGGGCTGGATTCCCTGATTGGGATTTTGACCTGGGGTGCTATCTACAGGCAGGTTAATTTACTTCTGATAAAATTGACCCCAGTGTGTGTGTGTTGCGGAAATTTGAACTTACATTATAAGCTCCACTGGGGGACTGATGGGAATGATATTCAGTTTCTGTAAAGTGCTATATAAATAAAAGATAATAAAAGGAGTATTAAATTATTTCATATAGCACAGTTCATCTAAAATAATATAAAAATAACTGCTACATTTATATATTCCCAATCATGGCAGTGATGGAAACTATAGATACCTGAAGGGAAGGTTAGGTGTGTTCTCCACAGAGACAAATTCTTCACTTTAAAAGCAGAATTTTGGCTTTGTGAAGACAAATTTTAATAAAATTGAATGTAATCAATAAATAGCTGGCAAGTTCACATAGAAGTCATTGGGAGTTGTATTAGCAAAATTCAAGCTATTTTTTAATTAATTTGATTTTTCAGCTTCATTGAAAATGATGAGTAGAACGTGATTTCACTGTGTACTGTTTCCCCTGTTTTTACTTTTGAAGTTAAGTTAACTTATAACATTTGAGTGTTTTAACAAATAAAAAAAATCTAAATTATTTTTTTTTATAAATCTGCCATCTCTTATAGCACTTCCAACAGCCAACACTAGATTTTTTTGTTCTATTATAATGAACTATAAACAACCAGTGCTAGAAGCACGTCAGGGTCAGACACTACTATACTTTGCTTTATCAAAGGCTATTTGCAATGTAGCTACTGGCTCCTCAGAAGTGAGAACTGTACTGCTTTGCTCACACTGTTATGTTACATGTACTATTACTGAGCTAAACCTGTCCTAACTCGGTCTACCTCTCCCACAGCTGGGTTATAGCTGATAGCACCAAACAGATGATTTCTGGTTCTTCAGTCCCATGATGCAGTCTCCCAACCATATACTGCCCTGATCCACCCACTTTCTAGAATTTTTCGGATATTGTTAAACTCACTAACAACAACCATAATTTTGTCTAGAAAAGGACTGCCTTTAGATTTACCCCTTTGTGACTGTAATTCTTCACCATATTACATATGAATTGTTCTCAGGGTGTTAAGGCATTGAGTTTGTACCTTTTTCTACAGTCACTACATTTACATGCCCAGTGTTTTGTTATAACATCAGATTTCCATTACCATGCACCATCTAATTCAAACAATAATTGCATTGGAATTAACTGTTTAAAATACAGGTCAGAGCTGTCATTAAGAAGAGAGTGCTGTCAGACAAGATTTATTTAATGCAGACAAGATAATTAGCAGAAACCAAGCATTAAGCAAGGGTGACACTAAAAAGCTATTTATTTAAATAAAGCACAGACCCTATAGTAAGACGATGTGTATATATAGTGTGAGTCATTCATATATAGTTATGATTTTGGTTATGAAGATATGCAAATGTATTACCTGTTAGATTACTATATTCTTCTGGTCTTTTTCAAAACTAAAGTATGGGAAAGCCTGTGTTTCTATCAACAACCACTGATAGTTAAAAATGGCACCTTGCATAGGAGTTGTAATGATTGGGCTGTTAAGCAAGAGATACTTACTAAATGAGCCCATCCACATGCTGAAATTGCCAGAAATCTAAATTAAATTTCATTGCTATCTTTATTATAATTATGAGCAAATTACAGTTCTTCATGGCAATATTTGACAAAGGGGTTATGACCTCAACTCTGTTCTGAACATCTGCTCCTTCCTCTGTTGACTGAAAATCAATTAAACGCTTTATTTTTGTGCATCATCTGAATAATGATTTTTTGTAGGGCAGAGAGAAGTTGGTATTTTTGCCTACTTTTGCTTTAGCAATATCCTGTACAGATGGGATGCCAGTGTCACGATTGCTGCCCTGAGCCCTTCCAGGAGCTCCGGGCAGCATGTCCTGCGCTGCCGGCAACACTCCCACAATGGCGGCTGTGGGAGAAACAATCTCCTCTGTGGGAGAAACAGGATCCACTTCTAGATAATTCTAAGGCTTTCATCAAGGAGCTGCGGACCATCTTTGACACTCCTGGCAGGGTTGCTTCTGCCTCTTCACGCCTGATGCAGATTCGTCAAGGGACTCGTACTGTGCATGAATATGCCATAGAGTTCCATACGCTAGTCGCTGAGACTGGTTGGAACAATGAGGCCTACCATGCCGCTTTCTACAATGGGCTCTCTATCCTCCTTAAAGATGATCTGGTCCCGTGAGTTGCCTTCTCGTTGGGAAGATTTTATTGCTTTGGCTGTCAAGGTGGACACTCGGCAAAGAGAGCACCAAGCGGATAAAGATTGCCTCAGGAAGTCTCAATCTTTATTGGCTCCCCGATTTCAAAGACTTGTGCTTCCCAACTCCCTGTCTCCTACTGCATCTACTTCTTCATCTTCTCCGCCTTCTGCTCCTGCTGATGAACCAATGCAGCTAGGACGTGCTCGGCTCTCTAAACAAGAAAAATTGAGAACATGATCAGCGGGTCTTTGCCTTTACTGTGCGTAAAAGAACCATTCTGCCAACTTTTGTTTGGTGAAACCTAGAGGTCCCCGTTCCCAAGGTATATTCGGCAAACCCCCTGGTTGCTGTTAACCCTAAAAAGCAAGCAAACTCTCACCAGTTTCTTCTCCCTCTACAGATCCGGCTG
>CM044447.1:83080606-83114664 GCA_024363595.1 Xenopus borealis | reverse complement strand
ACTTCTTTATTGATTTCTGGACTTCTGACCTTTGCCTGAACCTGACCTTGCCACTTGCCGATTGCCTGTTGACCATTTGCCTAGATTTTGACTCTGAATATTGCCTGAACCTTTACCTGTACCTTGCATTGGACTTTAACCCTATTGCTTCCTCCTTGGTACGATAGGCCCCATTAACAGCCAGATATCCCAATTCAGTGTTCAGACATAGATTTCTATGGGTTCATAAAATCAAATTAATCAAAATAGAATCATTTTTGGGCAGAGTCAGACTTGGGACACCATAAAAAAAACCCCCATGGTGTTCCACCGACACAGGTGTGCTTCCTCGATGCACAACATAGGTAGCTTTACTCCACCACTGAGGTTGTATCCACAGTGGGCCTGGACACCCTAGTCCTACAGTATGTTTTTCTTGGAATAAGTATCCCAATGTAGTTCATATTATCATCAGTATTTGGATCAAATTAACCCTTAGGACTCCAGTATAGATTTCTGGGTATCTTTGGAAATTCTGTGGGATCAGTTGATTGAGGTTCAAATCACTGTTATCTGCCATCTAATGACCTCACTTTGATGCAAGAGATGACTGATCCACTTTAAGGACCACATATACAAAATTGTCTGTCTATGCAACTGAACTGGTCTACCATGTTGCATTAAATGCATCTCTTTTACACAGCACAATTTTCCTACTCAAATTTGCATAGGGAAGGACTGTTGTGCATTATGGTATCTCTATGTGCAGGCTATTTGTCTTGGCCCCAATGACATTACAGCTTGCCAGGTGGCTATATTGTAAGTGGATAACACCAAAATAATGTTATTGTTTGTACAGTAAAACAGCAATAATAAAACTACAAGCAGGGTCAGTAACATCTTCAAAACAGCCAGGGAATATAATAGAAATAATAAATACAGTCATCTCTTTATATATCCACCAGCCAAAAAATGTCAAAATATGGGTATTATGAACTTGATGTGTTTGGAAATAGCAGTTATACTCTTCCCTAATTTTTCTTTGTTGTTTAGCATCTTTTAATGATTGATATTCACTCTCATGTAGAGAACTGAGCCTTTTCAGTTTTTGGCAATATCTGTTGCTTCTCCTGCTGATGAAGCCTTAATCCACTTGCTTTGACTTGTGCTAGTTGCAACCATACCACTCCTTTTAATTTATCTATTGTCATCTGCTCTGTTGCTAATGTTAGGTGGATGTCCTCTTCACTTTTTTTTTATTGTCAGTCTATTGTAACCAACACCATTGTTATTTTAAAATCTGAAACTAAAAAATGTTGTTGCTTGTGATGTAGATTGTTACTGTACAGAATATTTAAACAATACATTAATAATGGACCCCATTATCCAGAAAGCTCTAAATTACATAAAGGCCATCTCCCAAATCTAACCCTAACTTGTGTTCAAGCTGACATACCAAGGAGAGCAAATAGGTTTTCTCCTCAAATCTCACATCTGATTATGTATAAGAAGCACTGGATGAACTGTATTTTATATCACCCTCCTTTGTTTTGAATAGTGATTCTTTTCTCTTGCTGAGAGGCAGCTTAGTTCAGCAGCCATCCAATCAAACACATGGTGCATGGCTGTTCTGCCTATATCTCAAGTACTTAAGCGGCTAATTAATTTGTAATTTCTGTTGTTTGTTTTCCTGATATCTTGTTGTGATAACAAGGGTAGCTCAAACAAGCGACAAATGTTTGGAAACTGCACACTGATTTCTGGCTACTGTCTTTTTTATCCTTTTTTGGAAGTTTCTGGAATTATTGAAAGAGATTTGCATTTGTTTTAGGAGCCCTGAGAATCCATCTATTGGTGTTGGATTCATAAACTCCCTTGCCTTGAAAGAAGCTATTTAGCATGTGTAAATCTTCTTTTATAAAAACTTGTAACTGGGATGTGAAATGTGACAAAAACAACACTATTGTATTCATAAAAACATGTGTTCTGTTATGTGCAAGGCTTTGTATGCTGTGTCATTGCTATCCTTATGTGTAAATTATTAATCACTTGCTTTTACCTTCAGTGCCAACTGATGTTCAAAATGTTCCTAAATTATGTTGATATTCATGAATATTTATACTCATATTTAACATTTCATTCAAGTCATACAGGTATTAGCAACCGCTAAGGTGACTGGTGCTTAAAAAAAGGGTGAAATTAATATTTCTAAAGCAATATCTTATCCAGACTTGCTCATCTTCCCAGTAACACGTGATTCTTGCAGAAAAGTTTTAGGAAGCTAAGTTTCCAAGTAAAAGTATAATTTATGTACTCAAGTTCAATGTGCAAAGTATAAAAATCTATGCAGATAATTGTTTTTCACCCCTGCAAAATAAAAGGAACCAGAACTTGGATATGATAAACTGGTGCATGTTCAAGGATCATAATGCATCTGATACAGCCGGGCATAAACACTGTCGGCAGCTTTTATCGGCCCTGTGTATGGGGGCCTCTAGACTGAAAGGGACAAGCGTTTGTCACACATCTATGGCATGCTTAACTGTCTCTTTTGTAAATCCCATGTCGACAGTGGCATAAACTTGATTGTGATTTACTAGGCGCAAGTAATGTGCATGTGAAGGGTAACACATAAGGGAACCCTGGTAAAAACAGCTCCTGTACCTTGCTTTTTTGTACCTTGTGCACAGTTCTTCAAGAAGGCTGAACTAGGTCACTGGCAGGCAATAGCTGTAGGCTGTAAGGAGTGTGTATAGATGACAGGGACTGGCGTGCTTTACTCTTTAGGATACAATTTTGCTTACTTTCACCAGAAATACATTCTTGCTAAACTACACTTTTTACACTAATAGGCATGTTTAAATTCAAAAAGTAATTCATACTTGAACCATAAGGCTGTTTTATGAATGCCTGTGCAATGTACACAGTGTAACACAGATGTAAATGTCAAGTGTCTTACCCACAATGCAACATTTCCCCATAATAGTTTTTGCAAACGGCATCATACAGATGCAGTCACTTTGGATTGTGTGTTAAATGCGTCGTGACTTAAATCATCTATCTCATTTAATCCACTTAGCACAGAATATTGTGTCACAGCATCCCATCCAATTAATGAGTTCACCATTGAAAACAATGGTGCTTTGGTATGCTAATGAAAAGGTTAAATGCATTAAATGAGTTAAGATAACTTTGGATAACACAGTTTCTTCAATTAGCCCTGAGTCACGACGCATTGAACTTACAAATCCAAGTGACTGCATCTGTATGTCATACTGATACACATGGGGGTCAATAACAGCATTAGCTTCATTTGCATATCAGTTGCATATGTATGCACACTACATCAACTACATCAGTAACACTTTGTGTCCATTTCCAGGGCTATTTTTTCTCCTATATTTTGTACCTAGCAAGCGATTCATCAGGGCAGGCTAAACTGTTATATTGGGACTATGCTTGTTGTAACTGTGTGTGTGTGCATGGGTGCAAAGCCAAAAAATAAGGGGATGTTCACCTTTAAACTAATATATGGTATGATGTAGAGCAGTGATCCCCAACCAGTAGCTCGTGAGCAACATGTTGCTCCCCAACCCCTTGGATGTTGCTCCCAGTGGCCTCAGAGCAGGTGCTCATTTTTGAATTCCAGGCTTGAACACAAGTTTTTAAAAACCAGGTCAAACCAGAGCCAAACTGAGGCTCCTGTAGGCTGCCAGTCCACATAGAAACTATGAACTGAGGCTCCTGTAGGCTGCCAGTCCACATAGGGACTATGAATAGTCAATCTCAACCTTTATTTGTCACCACCAATGAACATTTGTTATGCTTGTGTTGCTCCCCAACTCTTTTTACACCTGAATGTTGCTCACAGGTGAAAAAGGTTGGGGACCGCTGATGTAGAGAATGATATTCTGAGACAATTTGGAGTAATAAAAAAAAAAAAGGAGTAAAAAAAAAAGAGTAGTAACAATAAGGGGGTTACTTACTGTATTAAAGGTCAAGCTGTTTTTTTCCTGAAAAATTTGAGTTTTCGAGGGTAGTTTTCAGTAAAAACTCTAATCTTTGGTTTAAAAATCAAACTTTTGGGGTTTAAAAAAAAAAATAAAAAATTATTATATCCCGAAGCTGGGAAAAGCTCAAATCCAAAAATACTGTTTCTAAAAGCTGTCCAGATCACGTAGATCACGTAGAAGTCAAAGGCAGATGTCCCTTGAGGTTTGTAGCCTTCATGATGTTCGGGTGTATTTATTTATTTTTTGCTCAAAAACACGATTAATTTGAGTTTTTTTACCCCAATTCAAATTTTTTACATTAGAGTTTCATAAATTAGAAAACATTTGAATTATTCGAGGTATAACAAACCTCACAAAGCAACCTTTGATAAATTGCCCCCTAAATGTGTAGCCTTAAAGGGCATTTTTAGATGGAGTCAGTGACCCCCATTTGAAATTGTAAAGATTCAGACGGAAAAGGCAAATAATTCAAAAACTGTTAAAAATGAAAAATTAAGACCAGTTCAAAAGTTGCTTAGAATTCACCATTCTATAACATTCTAAAAGTTAACCTAAAGGCTAATAACCCCTTTTAAATGTGTGTACAGTAGGCCCTGCGTATCCTTATACAAATGCACATGTAGTAGAGCTTAGGATAGTGGTTCCCAAACTGTCTCAATTGCCTACAGTATATATGTGGCCCAATGCAGAGACTGAGCACCCAGTCTAAAGGACCATTAGATTTGGGGAGAAAGATAGTTTGCACTCCTATATGAGAGACTGAGACTGAAGCCTGACATTAGGGTAATATTTGAGGCAAACATTCCATTTCTGCTTTATAGATTCTTGTAAGTATTTTTAAAAATCAATAATAATTTTTATGAATCTGCAATCTTCATAATAAGCTTAAGTGGGATTGTGACAGACCAAATATTGTGCTAAAAAGGGGGAATTCGAGAATGCAAACAAATTTGAAAAAAACCTTCGCAGTTCCTAAGTCCTTGTTTAAAATTGACTGGAATATAAATATGCTATCCTCCAGTTCCTTTGGATAAATGGAACAGTTTTATAGCCAACAGTTGTTCATCCTGGTAGAAAGCAAATTTGGTATTTTACAGCCTTTCACTTACTTTCTTCTGATGTCTTTATAAAAAGATACAATTATTGGTTAAAATAGCAAGTGAAATTCAGCAGAGAATGGCCAATAAGATTGTATAGACACATTGTCTATGTGTTATCCTTGGGTTGTTTGCAACATGCTTGATTCCCAAGATGTAATGTCTTACATTATTTACAGCATTAGCAGCACTGTTGGTTATCAAGTATAATAGCAACCATGACTACTTGCCTTGCAAGACCAAGACTGAAAGGCATCAAGTTTCTTTACTGTCATATGCTATAGAAGGAAATGTGACTTTAGTTTTACTGACACCTCAGACTTTATCCATTTTAAGTCTTTTTGTTGCTTTTCATAAGTGCTGTTACAAGCCTGGTGTGGGCCAGAGCTTTGGAAATGTGCAGAGTTGCTGTCAGCTGATGATTAATGGCACAGAAGCAGACTTTGGACAGCCAGGGATATTTTGCTTCTATTAAAAGGAGCGTGGGGAGGATCATGAGCAGCCCTGAATAAGTCAAGACATTGCGGAGAATGTACTGTATCCCTCTCATAAAACATATTGCATAGTAATTTTGTGTTAAACTAATGGGTACTAATTAAGATTTCTTTGCAAGGCGTAAATAATTGCTGATGGTAAAATGGTTTTGTGTTTTGGACAAGAGTTAAAATTAGAATGGCCTATAATTTAAAAGCAAGGGATGAGAAATATTCAGCTCTCCAGCTGTTGTTCAACTCCAATTCTCGTCATGAACAATTACACACTGACTGACACTGCTGAAATGGTTTACAGCTTCCATTTTGTACACACACATGAATGGTGGGAGATCTTGATCAGGGGTGTCTACACTATCCTCCTCCCACATATTCTTAAACTCCAATTCCCATAACTATTTGCCAGCAATTACAAACAAATTAGAAGCAAAGGCCCATTAGAGAGTGGTCTCTAGTATGATTCATTAATCTTTGCCTAAGTGTACATGATGGCAAAGAGAAAAATATGTTTCTTACTCTTCGGCCAATAAACATCATAAAGCTTTGCAATAATAATGACATAAAAGTGCTGTTATCATGATAACTTTGTGTGTATGGTTACTGCTATAAATACATTCTTCTATTTGTATTGCTCATTAATTGATCACTTGGTTTGCACAGCTGTAATTATACTAAGAAAAGGACACTTCTGAAATGTACCAGACCCTGAAGCCAAGTGGTCAACCTCTAACCATCAGATCTTGTCTGAATCTGACTTGATGCTTTGGCTGGAGTATTTTATTGTGTTTTCTGCCCATGGCAAAAATCCATTGGCAGCCCTGGAACACAACCATTTGTCCTGACAGTTTCTGAAGTGCATATGCTGCAGCAGGAACTCACTATTCCTTGGAAGCACATTGCTGTCTCAAGTAAACCTTAAATTACATTTTCAATTACATGAAATTAAACTGTAGTTTATAATCACAGCTGTGCATTCCCTCTCTGTGGCTTAGTGCTTCATTAATTAGTAATTGACTGGAAGTAAATGATAGGCCACCCTTTAGCCTATGCTAACCAGGATTTTCCCTTCAGTTTGGGATCTGGAAGGTTTAAATTTCTAATTATCCCACTGATTCTTAATTTTTCCTTTTTAGAACATAAAATTAGCTTAATACTCAGTGTTTGTTGCCGTATCAGGTCTAATTGTGATCATAGCTGCATATTTTCTCAAGGCATCAAGCAAATCCCCATTGTTTCATCCTCCTACACCTCCATTACATAGTTTGTCTGTATTATAAAGAAAGAATGCAAGAAGCTTGAGCATTATAGTAATATTATTTTCTTTACCCTCTTCAGTAAAAATCCCATAGCTGCAAATACTAGGATGTCCAATGAGATATTTTACCAAAAGTGTGGTACTAATATGTCATTTTTTGTAATAATTATTATTCCTCCGTGCACCCATGCACCTCATCTTACCTTGTAAGTTAGATATCCAGCCAAATTACAATCAGATATCAGTCTAGCAGGCTGTTGTGAGGCCCCAATACATATACCAATAAACTGCTGATTAAGTCAGAAGAGGCAGAGTTATTAACCCTTACAGGTGGTTGTATGGTCACTATGAATGACAAGGAAAGGTGGATTCACTGGGGGATCAACAGTGACGTGCTTCCATTTGGCATAAGTAATTCGGAAAATTGTTTACGTTTGAAACGTTTGTCTAGCGTGCATGCCCAAATCAGAGACGCCTGGGATTGAGGTAGGATGGAATCATAGAACTATGTTTGCTGTCATTTAATTGTCCTTAAGCATGCTTATCCACAGGAGAGTATGGTATGTTTGTTGTGCTAGTAAATGCCCACACAAGACACAGCATGGATGGATCCAGTGAAATGGACTTCTTTACATATGGGTCGCTTTACTTTCCATCACAAACATATACTCGCTCATAGTTCAGGACAATTAAATGCTGATTCTGAATGAACTTGGATGTTCCATTTAGTCAGGGTATGGGTTTGCTAGCAGATAGCCATAATATAAATAAGTGTTAATTTATTAACTCAGGTTAAGGCAGGACTGATACAGATTTTTTGGGATGGGGGCTGCTGGGGTCCACCAATGGGATAACTGCCCTTGAAAAACCGCACCGCTCCATTAATTGTAATGGTGGATGTAGAATTTGTCTTCTTAACTGAGCACTGTTAGCAAACCTTTTAGGTGGACTTTACTGGTTTTCTCCGGACAGATTATTTTGCACTGCTCTTTGTTTAATTTAAAAGGAACAAAGTCCATGTTCCACCCACACAGGGCACCCTGGAGTTATTACTAGTTGTATATAGCAAGCGTTGTTTCATGACCCTATTCCATCTTATTGAGCATAATCATTATCTTGTGATTTACACCAGAGTCATGTACCTTTGCCTTCAGCCTCCATGACTGGTATAGAAAAGCTAATTTTGCTTCAAGTTGCTTTACTTCTTATTTCTATTGTTTGTCATCATTGTGTTTGTTGGATTCACTTACTTTTCTACTCTCTCTCAGAACTGCCAAGTATACCTATGGCACATTAATTACAATTAAAGTTGTGTGTGTTTAACACAAAACAATGCTTAAAAATATACCTGATTTACTTTGCATTGGAAGCATCAAATTATTTTCAGAACAAAGTGGTGGCTGCAAACGTTTTACCAACCATGTAATTTCTTTACCGGACAACTTGACATCCACATAAATTCTCTACTTAGTCTGATCAATAGGATTGCAGTATAGGGAGCTTAAACTGATTTTCCATGGGAATTACCTTTCATGTAGTCTTGACTTTGAAGAATAGACCCATATGTTTATCAGGTCAGATCTTTACGTTAGATCTCTTGTCATCCAGCCATTAATAGTCTATAGTGGAGAACAGCTTTAAACATTTCTCCCTTTGCAAAGGAACAATTTAATTACCCATGCTGACCTTTAAAGTGTAAAGCTCTTAGAGAATCTGCTTCTGTTCATCACAGTCCACAGATTCATTATTAGGATCCCACTTTGCAGCTCTACTGTTCATTACTTGCATTACCAAATTGTGACGATCCATGATCAATGGCAAATTCTTTAATACTGAATGAAATTTACTATAGTTTAAGCAGTTTAGCAAGAAATATAGAACTGAATCAGGAGATGCAATTCCTACATGACACCTCTCTTATCATAAGCAATTTTTTTTTTTTGCATTGAAATGAATTTGTGTTACCTCTATCACTTGTGACATTATTGTTCCAATAAAAATATAACCTGGACCAAATAATTTGTATTGCTTCTTTTCATTAGCTGCAAGGCATTCTTCCTTTCCCACCTGTCTGGGAACAATCATAACATGCAGCCACGCAGCCCCAGGAAAATTAAAAAAGACTGTGATCTGACTTGATGAGCAGGCTTTCAATAAGGAGTAGGATGTTATCATCCCCCTGGCAGTAAATAGTGCACCAAAGCAATCTGTGAGCAATTAAATAAGCAATCCATATGTAGAACTAATAATATGTCAAAATGCCAGCTGCTAACAAAAGTAAGAATAGTCATGTGAGAATCCTGTTTACCACTTGTTATTACACAAAAGGGGAAAACTGTATGATGCTTCCAGCTCCACTTGTATGACCACTTGGAGCCAAATTTACACAAATCTAGTGCATTTATCTTTACTGGGTTTTCTTATAAACAAACATGTTTTGTTGAATGATCTTGCTTTAAAGATAAAACTTGGAGGGTTTTTTTCACTACAGCTCCTAGCATGCTTGGACCCTTGATGGTCTTGGTGTATTCTGGTAGTCCAGCAACATTTGAGTAAACGTACAGGCACGGAAGGAGACAGGTGATAAATCTGACATTGGCCATAATGTAAATTGCCAGTGGGAAACCATACACATCGCTTCATTTTTCAAAGTTTTCTCGCCAGGACTTCAGAAAACTAGCACCATTATTATTGCTGTAGTAGAGCAGGTTTATCACAGGCAACTAATCTCCTTGTCTCCAGTCTCCGAAATCATGGTTGAGCCCCTTAAACTGACATCAGATCAGTTTCTGGACCTTTTTCACTGGGAACCAAGATAATTTTTAGGACCTGCAAAGTGGGTTACTTTTCATTATTTACTATTTTATTTACTATAGTCTATTTAGGAAATATGTTTTCTGTAATATAGAGGATAATGGAGACCCAACATAAACAGACCCATTTTTGTGTCCCGTCTCACAGGTTAAACATCCCTGAAGTAAAGTCTACATTCTGACTTAAGGTTTCAAGCCATCCAAGCATTTGTAGGGGAAGAAATCTGGCCATGCACAGGCAGATAAAAGCTGCTGAGTTGACCCCTTAAGATCTACTATTTGCCCATGTATTGTGCCTGCTGATCAGCTTGGTGCATGTGTGGCCAAATATCGTTGATCTGAAAATCCAGCTGGTTGCTATGATGTATTCCTCTCCTGACTAACCTCCCCATATGAACCTATCATTGGCCTGGTTGCTAAACAATCATATCAACCTTATTTGGCCCTTGGCATAGATTTTCAAACCAGAGGATTTATCCATGTATGGCCAGTTTATGAGTGCTATTTACATACAATAATTGAGTGTTAGTTCTATATACATCTCTGGATACTCCTGGATTGTTTTGCAGAAGTTAAAACCTTTAAAGAGCAGTTCACCCATACCTGATAGTCCATAGTTTAGAAAAGCCATTCAAACATTCTGCCATTTTTATAATATAATTAGCTGTTTGACTTGCCTCTATAAACAGTTTGAAGTCCTCTTCCTTGAACATGCATGTTGTTTACGCCTGATTCGGAAGGAACGTGTATAGGATGAGATGACAGAAAAGAAAGGCAAACTGCACCACTTTTATATTTAGATTTTATGACAAATGTTTATCTGCCAGCTTTTTAGGCAGAGTTTTTAATGTGATGCCGAATACAAGTAATAGATTGCTCATTTAATTGCTTTTTGACCTTGCTGCTAAATTCTTCATTTGACTGTTTCTGAAAAGAAAAGGAATTAGATGGCAGGCAATGAATTTTCACCTTTCCAGCACCTTTAAAGCCTACCCCATAGTTTCCATTTTAATTGTGACTTATATCAGAAAAACCCATATTGCACATTCCTTGCCCTTTGGACATTCCATAAATATTAAGAATTCAATAGTAAGTGTATGTAACACATTCTAATTACTGGGCTTATCTTAGTCTGGTCTGACCTCAGGTGATAGCACTTTACTGTGCAGCCTGGAAGAAATACACCAGGCTGCACAGTAAAGTTGCAGGGTTTGCAGCTGCGCCTGTAACCTAAGGGCACCCGCAACCAAAAATGATTAGATCTTTCATCTATTCAAAAATTTTCCAGTGGCCAATTGTTTAGGAAGAAAACTGTTTTTTTAGAAGGGGCCCTGGAATGAATTTTGAACCAGGGCCCATTAGGTGCACCCATGAGCACATTATAAATACACTTTCAATGTATGCAGATAAATATACTTTTTTAATATATTGTCTATAAGTAGAAGTCGCACTCACAGGGCTTAGCAGAAACAAAATAATTTTTTTTAACGATGCCCTCAAAGGCACAACTAACGTTTCAGCTGTTCCACAGCCTTTCTCAAAGTCTTTTTTAATATATTATTAATAACAGGCTTCCTTCTTATACCACAAAAAGCTAATTTATTTGGGCAAAGTTCAGTTCAAATTTGCACTATGCTAAAGAACAGCAGTGAAAATAAGTATTGAACCCATCAATGTTTTTCTCATTAAATATTCTCAGTAAATATTTTTAAAATCGGGCTATTGACATGAAATTACACCAGATGTTGGTTACAACCCAAGTAATCCTTACATTCAAAGAAATCAAAACAAATATGTCCATAAATTATGTGTAAAAGTGGAATGGCACAGGGAATAAGTGTTGAACACATGAAGAAAAGGAGGTGCAAAAAGCCAAGAAACCTGATGAAATCTTTCCATATTTAGAAAGCAATTCAGCCCCCTATCAGTGCAAATTAATATAATCTGTTTTATTCCTAATTGATGGAATATAAAAAGGTTTCTCATTACCAATGCATCACACAAGAAGCATCTCATGATGGGTAAAAGCAAAGAACTCTCAATACCTTATTGTAAAATATACTGATGGCATTGGTTACAGATGTATTTCTAAGCTTTTGAATATTCTAGGGATCACTGTTGGGGCCATAATCTGGAAGTGGAAAGAACATCATTTAACCCTAAACCGGCCATGACCAGGTGCTCCTTGCAAGATTTCTCACAGAGAAGTCAAAAGAATAATCTATATACTGGGAGAATATTGTATTGAACACGCTGTGTTTGGAGGAGAAATGGCACTGCACATCACCCCAAAAACACCATACCAGCAGTGAAGTTTGGAGAATTGAAAATCATGTTGTGGGCTGTTTTCAGCATATGAGGCTTTGAAGGAAGGAAGTATGAATGGAGAAATGGACATTCTTGATGAGAAGCTGCTGCCATCTAGCAGGATGCTGAAGGACACACTCAGTTGGTTTCAGAGCAAGAATGGCCCAGTCATCACCTGACTTGAATCCAATTGAAAATATACGAAAATAACTGAAGATCAGAGTTCATAGAAGAGGTGCCCGGAACCTTCAAGAGTTGAAGAAGGAGCTAAAATCACACCTGAGCAATGCATGCAACTAGTTTCTTCATACCTCCTTGAAGCTGTCATTACCAACAAAGGCTTTTTTTCTAAGTGTTAAATACATTTCAGTAAGCATGCTCAATACTTATTCCCTGTTCATTCCACATTATTACACATAACTTAATTTATGGACTCTTTGTTTTGATTTATTTGTACTGTATGTGTGGATTACTTGGGTTATTACTGACATTTGGGGTAAATTGCCCAATAAAAGCTCCAGGATTTCAGGATGCATTGCATGTTTGTCCCATACAAGTTGAACTGATGGAGTTTGCATACCCATTAACATATGTCCTCTCACTATCTGTGAAGTATCAGGAGACTGGTAAATCACTCATGGCCACCAAGAGTTTCTATTTTGTGGCAACTCCAATATTGCTTAGTGGACAAATGCCCTACATAGGGGAACACCATTTTATATTTTTAAGTATGCATAGCAGCAAGCAGTGAATTTGAAAAGTTTTTCCCAAATAATCATCTTTTTCTTCAATGATATGGTCTAACGGTAATGCAAGTGATATTCCTCCCTCTCAGGGCAGCTGCACATGGGGTCTGGTACAGTAAGTTCAGTATTTAAAAAATAGAGTATAGCATGGTTTGATAATAGGCTTTACTTCTGCTTAAAGTCCCCTAAATCTCTCTAACACATCTCTCTCCCCCTGTTCTGTTTGGGGAACCTGAGCAGCCTGTTCTTAATCTGCACATAATCATCTTTATTTGTCTGTGTCTGTAGCATTTATTGTACCTCCTGCATTTTACAAGAAGACCCTAATGACATATTGCTGTCTCTCTGAGTTTCTGCAGGTAATGTTAAAAACAGGCATTTCCACCTTGATGTTGGAAATTTTGGAGGAAGTATGACAGGTCATTTATAGATTGTTTGGGCAATGTGACTGGCTGGAAGACCCAAACTGGCATCAGTTAGTGAAGTGCAATCAATGCTCCAGTTTTTCTCTTGCTCTTACTGCTATGTATTGTGCTATTTAGTCCCATGCTTATTTTTTTCTTGCCTTTTCTTGGTTCATTATTACACAGGCTGTCCCACAGTTATAGTTGGTTTTCTTTCAGTGGCCAGATATATTTTATACTAACCCAGGACATACTGTGTATGTGAGCATCCCCTTCCATGTCTATTTTAGGAAATTTAGCACGATATAAAAAGTCAAATTCTTTTCAATGTATAACAAGGCCAAAAGAATTTTCATGCCACATAATTCTGCCGAACACACCATAATGTTGATGTTATTAACCACTGTATCTTTACTGTAATAATAGAATAGGTTAGAAATATAACAATACTTTTACATACTATAACTGAATGGACAAGATGAAAATTAGTTACTGTTATACAGTACATTTTCCATGAAGATCTCAAGCTATAAAATGACCAGTTTCTCTTTCTTATAGAAACATGCATGTTCAGTAGCTTTCTCCTTGTGCTTCCAATGCAATTACACCATTAACTGGCAAACTCTTTTAGCTCATTGCTTCTATTGAAATGGATCTTGACAATTCAACACTGAAATTCGTGTCTGCACAGGCAACCGTGTGTTTTGTCAGCAAAGCAGGTCACATCATTAAATAGTTTAATGAATCGAAAACGCATAGACAAGCTGTAGAAAAATTGTCGCTTTTAGTTCTGCAAACTCAATTGAGGGGCTTTACTTCCAGAAAGTGGGGAGCTTTGAATCCTGTGTGCTTTATGTACCCAAATAGAAAAGTGGCTACATGCATAGCTAGGTCGCTATGACTTTTTGGTTTTTCAATTCAATTGGAAGTATTTTGCTTAAATAAGATTATTGAAGGGGTCGTTAACCTTCCCTTGGGCCCTTGAGGTTGCAGGTTTTTGGGAATCAGATCAAAAACCCATCACTTGGTGCAGAGTGCAGCGTCAGGAGATGCAGCTCAGCCATTTCCTTAACTTACCATAAATCGGGCAGTAAGACTAACCTCCTGATGTGGGCTCCCAACACTCCCCAACTGGCACCTACAAATCATGAATCATGCACAAGTAAGGGGTTGGTAGGGGACAATTGAGGGGTCACCAATGTGCAGAGGTGGGCCAAGCTAACCAGGCAACCCAGCTGACCCTCATTTGCATGTGCAGTGATGTTGCATGCAGGAAGGGGATATAGGCAGAAGACTCTTTAAAAGGTACCTATTCTGCATCCCCCCTATCATTGCACCCTAGGCAGGTGCCTCTTCTGCATACCTCTAGGTCCTGCCCTGCCTAAGTGTCTCCTCCACCTTTCTCAGATACTGCACTACACATTCTATAGGACTACTGTCCAGGGCTTAGCTCTGCTCCTTCTTCCATGCATTACTTGGTTTTTAGTGCTTATTTATGTATGTAATGCCAGCAACAGTGATATTGTATAGTTCATTTTGAAATCTGACATGGGGCTAGACATATTGTCAGTTTCTCAGCTGCACCAGTCATGTTACTTGTGCTCTGATAGATGTCAGTCACTCGTTACTACTGTACTGCAAGTTGGAGTGACATCACACACTCTGCCCCCCCCACCAGCAGCCTATCAGCAGAACAATGGGAAGGTAACAAGATAACAGCTCCCTGGCATATACTGTATAAGAACAGCACTCATTAGCAAAATCCATGTCCCACTGAGACACATTTCAGTTACACTGAGTAGGGGAAACAACAGCTTGCCAGAAAGCAGTTCCATCCTAAAGTGCTGGCTCTTTCTGAAAGCACATGCCCAGGCAAATTGACCTGAGATGGCTGCCTACACACCAATATTACAACTAAAAAAATGTATCTTGCATCATAAAATTTATGAGAGAATCCCTTTAAGTGGCAGGTGAAATCCAAAAATGTTGAAACACAAAAACGTGAAAACAAAAACAAACCCCTTTCACTTTTGAATATATGTACAGTAGAAGCCCTATGCCATCCATAGTAAGCACAAGTATATTCCTAATGTGTCTGATGACAATTCTTTAAAATGATACAATGTATACATAGCATCCTCCAGCAACAACCTGGGAACTTCGTTACTTTGTAGTGCTCAGTGTCTCTTGATAACCAAAGGAAAAACAAGTTTTTGAATAGGTGTCCTGATGTTATACACTGGTATAGAATGAAACATATGACAGAAAACAGCACAACAGACTTGGCAAGAACCTGCCTTTTATAAAACTCCACATGATATCTCATTCCCTGTGATGCATCCTATTGCAATGATCGTGGAATGTAGTGAGAAATTCAGCACCTTCTCCTTTGCGGTGACCTGTGAGTAATCTCATATTCTACATTCTGTGTCATCTTTGTGGCAGAGATGCATTTCATCTGAATATGTAGTTATCTCTCGAAGAGAGAGATGAATTTGGCATCTTAGAAGTATTTGTTATAAGTAATCTGCTCACATATCACTTTTATGCAAATGGAAGAGTATAAATTAGAATTACGCCATCTACATCTTTTGGTAGCACTTTATTCCCATCAAACCTATTTGCATCCTTGATTCATTTTTTATTTACAAGAAGGATTTTTATTTAGGGAGAACTCCTAAAAAGACTTGGATTATAGGTTTGTTTTTATTTCTCTCTAGAACTCTGATAGGTATAATCTCTAGGGTTCTATTACTTGCCTCTTGATATTCACCACGCAGAGGGCTGTATGGAGTGATTGATAGGGCCCAAGCTTTGTGCTGTATCTCTCCGAGAGCACAGTGCTGAGTAAAATATTTTGTCTACATTCCTTGTGTAAATGGATCGGCTCCTGCACAATTACCTGAGTTATTGGAGCTTTTATTGCTGTCATTGCAAACCGCAAAGTTTTTGGCTTATTTTTGTGTTTTTAAACATAACTTTATGGCCTTCATGGTGAATATTCATATTTTTCTCCTCTACGTATACATTTTTAGGGCTTATATAGCAAGCATTATTTGGAATACAAAAGAAGATCTGATTTCATGGAATACACTTAACGCTTTACAGGGCCAGGCTACACAGGTTTTCATGCTTCTTTTCCAGGAGAACTAATTGCCATTTCCCCAATTCACCCTAAATTGCCTACAGACTCGCAAGGATCACAAGTCTAATTGTGACAGCTATTGTTAATAATTGTTAATAGCTTCACTTTATTAATTTTGCTATTTTTGTTCTTTTTTTCATCATTTATAATATCCTAATGGTGTAGCTAAATATTTAAAAAGAAAACATGGACACCTGGAATTTGATGAGAGAAAAGAACAACAAATGTATTTAAATCCCTGGATTCTGTATGCGCTTACTCTAAGGGAAGTTATTTTAAAATAATTATTTAATGCAGTGCTTTACCACTTTCACTCAAGAAGTTATGCAACCCCCACAATGAATGTTCAAAAAAGCCTAGCGTGACTAGAACAACTAAGGAAGATGGTTTAACGGTGTCAGAGGGTCTCCTTTACTAAGGTTTGCTGGGCTGGGGGTGGCTTTGGAGTGCTTTTAGCTGCTTATATTTCTTGTGCAGCCTATTTTCACTGATACCAACACATTCCTATTTTTATAGGAATGTTCTATCACACACACACACACATATATATATATATATATATATATATTATATGTGTCAGTATAACATTTATATTTAACCATTAACATTTTAGTGTCCTTGTGTCTGTCAATTTAACCGTTACCCTACATCTTCACAAGCACACTAGCGATATGCGAAACAGCCCGATACCTGCTAGTATACCTGCAGGTTGGGCGGGTTTGCCCGCCCTCGCACCCCCATTTGCAGGTGGTGGGCAGGTCCAGGTCGAGCTCTTCTTCTTGATTTGCCTGCCCCTTACACTGCCCGCTTAAGGTGTATGCAATGCAGGAGCCAGTTAATCTCAGTACTGATACCTTTAAAAGCTTACACAAGGTATGCAGACACAGCAGGTATACTTTCATGTAGGGGCCACACAAGGGGGGTTGGCCCATGGGCCATCAGTTGGACAACACTGATCTAGGCTATACCACTATTTTGTACACAAAGTAGATTTTTACCAGTATACCAGTGTAAAGAGGAAAAGTGTCTGGGGAGAAATCTATGATAAAACAATGAAAGCCTCAAACAATACTGAAAAAGGGGGTTAAATACAACATGGTAAGATAATATTGCAATGGTAAAACTGCAAAAGAAGGAACAACTTACTGTACTGCCAACATATTTTAGAGGATGTTATGGTCAAGGAACATATATGTGTAAGTGGTGGGAATACAGGGAAGTAAAAGGCTTTGGGAAGTTACTGAGTTAAAAGTAGAACCTTGTGTTGACAGCAGTGCAGAAAATAATCTGATATTTTATGACCTATTTTATATGAAACAAGTTTCAATCAGACCTTTGACCTCACTAAGCGCTCATTATAACCAATTACAAACATAAGGCATATTTACCAAGCTATGTAAAACAGTGAAGGCAAATGATACCACACATCACCACTCCATGCTGTTCAATATCAAATCATGCTGTAAGTAAAGTGTTTGCTACAAAATGTTGTCACGAATGCCCCTATGAGCCCCTTATAAGGATTTACAGTATTGTACATGTTATTTATACCTCTTATTCATGGTTTGCATGTATTAAAGATATAGAAATATGTATATAAATAATTAAGAACCAGGATGTAGACAGTGGTGACCCCACTTTATAGTTGAACATTTATTGAGCTAATACTGATACTTAGAAATGTGACATTAATTAATGCTGCTTCTCAAAATAATTGTTTAGAAAGAAACTGATTTCCTATGATTTCTATACAAAATGTCTCTGATCTACAAGCACACAGCCCACTTATACTTACTGAACTCTCCTCCTGAGCCTGGCCAGTTGCTATCAAGCCAAACTCCCCCTTTTTGCCCATAAATACAGAAGGGATTGTTTCATTCCTTCCAGACTTATGGAAATGCTACACATGCCCCTGAGTTCTGATTATTGTCATTTGTGAACAGATATACGCTATTTAGTCCTTAAGAACATTACAGACATCCAGGCTGCTGGTCTGGAGTTAATAAAGTCCCTGAAAGTGCTGGCATGTAATGAACATGTCATTGTGATAAAATTACTGCTGGCATTCAGTCCTGCTAAGGGATACAGAGACATCTCGCTTGGGAGGAAAAAGATTTCTGCAGTTTCATGCAAAGCTATTTTTACAATAAGAACCTGCAGGAAACCAGTTTTCCCTTCACTGAGCAAAGAGAAAACTGATATATCTCAATATTAATTTATTAAAGGAAAAATCTTCACCTGAGAAGGTTCCGTCATTCATTATCTATTTTCCATATACTAATTTACTTGATCTGGATGTTTATGTTTGATTGAGGGTGGTTGACACATGTGGCTCTATTTCCTAACATGGCCCTATGGAATTACTTTCAGAGAAAAAACTGATAATGACATGTTTAGGACATATCTAAGCTCAAGGAAATGAAGCCTAAAGTGCTCCTTTGCAATTTTTATTCAATTTTATATTTCAGAGACATTAGCAGTTTTAGGAAATTTAAGAGTGCCAACAGGCGGCTTTCAGTATAACAGCCCTCTTTGAAGGTCAGAGTATTAGTAACCCTAACTGTCAATGCACTTTCCTTAACCTTGGGGTTGCTGACTCAGTTGAGCCAAAAACTTTGTATGTCTAAAAATACAAATGTCTGTAAAATGCAAAAGTATTTAGGGAGACAATCTGGTTAGGCTTATATCAATTGGTGTTTTGGGTTTAGAACCCCTTTAAAAAGAGTGATATGGTGATTCATCTCAGCCAGTCATTTTAGTAATGAAAGGTGATATACGGACTATCCATATATAGTTTTTCTGTTCAATCTGCCATATATTCAGTCACCATTCTTACACAGTAGCTACACATCAATAGAGTACCTAAAAAGTACATTTTGCAGGATGTACCATGTTAAGAGAAACTATGAGAGTAGAATACTACCATAAATATAATAACTCTTCTAGACAATTTCCCCAACATAACCCCGCACCAAAACACTGCAGTCATGACTGCTTATAGCTATAGGTTTTCAAATGTTTTTTTTTTTCAATTTTGCAATATAATCTATGAACAGAATGTGCTGCACTGAATATACACACACACACACACACACACACACACACAGACACACCATACACACACCACACACACTAAATATGGTTAATTACCATAATATGGTTATTATTTTCATTATATCAGCTCTAATAATACTGCCAAGGCTCTTAATTACATAACAAAAAATTGTTAATGTTGCTAGCGGCTTGTAGGATTATACCAAAGACAAGAATCTGTTGGCACAGGGAGGGTCTCACTGACTCATATAATAGG
This sequence comes from Xenopus borealis, assembly GCA_024363595.1. Taxonomy (NCBI): domain Eukaryota; kingdom Metazoa; phylum Chordata; class Amphibia; order Anura; family Pipidae; genus Xenopus; species Xenopus borealis. The sequence continues at coordinate 83,095,104 of CM044447.1, read as the reverse complement.
AAACTGGTCTTCACTAGTTTTCTATCTGAATTGTTTTGTCCGTAGTACACAGTTCAATTAATAATACAAGAATCTTCCATTTATGTTCAATTTTATTCTTAATTATATGAGAATGTGCATATTTTAAGAGCCTTACATAATTTAATCTGTAACTAAAATGGTATTACCATACTTTAATTAAGACATTATACACTAATTTTCCTCGGATGCTCACAATCATAATTACTGCATGCGTGGGTGAACCCTTGAATTACTTCAAATCGAATTTGATATGTGTACTTGTGTCCCCAAGGGCAGTGCACAACATTAAGGAAGTAACCCACTAAACAGTGATTCACATACATGAGACACTCTACATACATTACTGCCAATCTGATAACCAGCATGAAGTCTGACATCCTGCAAATATTCATATGAATTGCTTGGTTTCATTAACTTTGTAAGTCATGAGGGCAGTGGTAATTGTTTCTCGGAATAATTATATTGCCAGTGACATATAAAACAATATTCGTTTTTTTCTGAAGCTTCATGTACTTACAGTGTGGTTTGGTTGTGTCACATGGTCAGACTAGGGGGCAGATTTATCAAATTCACATGAAGGATTCGAAGTTCGATCGAATCAAATGATTCGAATAAAAATCTATTTGAATATTCGACTATTCAACAGTCGAATAACTTCCCCTTTAAATTTTTATTCGATGATTGTTCGACCAATCGAATAGTGGTAAAATCCTTAAACTTTTAATGATTTAATTCCCATACTATTCCCATGGTCGAGTTTGAGGGGTTTTTTAACCCTCAAATTTGACCCTTAGTAAATCTGCCCCTAGGTCTTTGCTGGATCCTACAGCTGGACTCCTTACAACAAAATCCTATTATGTGCCTTATATCAAGAGAAGAATCCTAATGCATTACCACATGAGATCTTTGGTTTTACAATTGGAGTTCATGGTTTAATAATCATTTATGTGCTTTTTCCAACCTCCCTGATTTATAGGATAATGCAGAGCAAGTGATACATTTTATTGGCTAACAAAGGTGACTGTGCCTCTGTTCCAGGCCTGCCATATTGTTTAATGCAGGCTACTGTATGTCACCTGCTTACCTAGATGTTCAGACTTTAAGTGCATGGAGTATTCCTGCTTGTAAAACATTCTGTTAGAATCGGCTACATGTTTCCAGCTAGTCATTTTATTCACACTTAATGCATGAACGATTAGTGATCTGAACCATGATAATCGGTTAAGGAGGAAAGGTAAAGAGGCTACAGGGATGTACACAGAATGTATTTCCCTGTGGGCTGTTGTTTTGTTGGTGAGGCTGCTATAGCATTTACGTTTTCAAGCCTTCCAATCCCTAAACCCATCTCAGTTCTGCTTGCAGCAAACACTGTCAGAATAAAAAAAACTGTTTGGGCTGCTCATATCTGTATCCCTTTGATCCACTCAAGCACACATAATCATTTCGAAGGTCAGTACACAGACATATCTAAAAAACTAAATAAAAAACTAAAATGTACCATAAGAACAGTGTCCTCTGTAGCTTTTGTTGGACTAAAGCAGCAGTATTTTATTATATATTTCCATGCAATGTCCATAAATCTACTTAATACTGTATATGTTTTAGACAAGGCTTGGCCAGAATTTATTAGTCAGCATCAGGCCTGGCTTGTTTGTGTCCTTGGCACTCCAGCATCAGAAGAGTCCCTTGGGGATAGAATGTAACAGTTGTTATGTATTTCAGTAATGGCCAACCTGCAGCCCTCCAGCTGTACTAATTCTTAGTCTGTTTCCTGGATGATAGGAGTTTTATTCCAATCTGTAGGGACTGAGAGATCTCAGATTTAAATCATCCCCACCTTCTTCACTGCTGTTGGTCACTCAGTGGGGGTTATTTATCAACACTGGTCAAATTTGCACATGGGCAGTTACCCATAGCAACCAATCAGATTGCTGCATTCATTGTTCTGCTTGCAGCTGGCTTCAAAAAGCTAATCACTGATTGGTTGCTATAGGTAACTGCCCATGGACAAATTTGCACAGTGTTGATAAATTAGCCCCAGCCATCAGGCTGTTTGCTATATATATATTGCTACATGCTTATAGAGAACCTATTTCTCTACAGTATATTTCTTTATGCTGTTTGCTACAACTGAATTATCATGGCATGCTTGCACAGAATTAATTTGGACACTTCCAAGTGACCTCAAGAGTCTAGTTTCTGATTGCAAGAGAAGGTAGAGTTAAGACTAATTAGGGGATTTATAGCACTACTACCACTAACCCCTTGCCTGCCTTTGATGTTGCCGTGATGCCAAACAACATGAGAAGGCTGATACAGTAGATCAAAGAGCAACCCACAAACATAAAACTGACAGTACTGCCAAATAGGTCCTTGACAGCCCATGCCTCTGTTTTTTTGATCCACTACTGAATTTATGACTATATATGTGCTGTAAAATAAATCGTCCTGGATTCATATTTGACAGTTGTAAATACCGTCTGTACAGATGCTATACAAAATGAACACTGTGCAGAATATATTATATAAATGGTGTGTGTCTTATTTTAGATAAGGCAATCTACTTTACAGGCAGATATGAAGATTGCAAAACAGTTTGGATGAATAAAACAGATACTCAGATGGGGAGGCTTGTAATGAAATCCCACCCAAACAATAAAGGATGAGAAGCAAAAACCCCCAGTCTTTTTGAGTCAGCCTTATAGACGTTATTAGTGATTAGTCAATGGTCATTTTCTATTTATAGTATATATGGCTGGGTTTAGTGTATATGTGAAACTGTCTGGAGGAGGTGCTTTTGCTCCCTTGCTGATATTGGTGCCGTTTAGTTGGCCATTTGTTTGGATGTTCTGTCACTTCAAGATCATATGTGCTTCTTGATGACTAAAAATAAACTCTGCTGATAAAGCATGATCTTCCATCGTCACAGGAAAGTGCTCTCAGCATTCTGCTTTTCTCATTTACTAAGGATATTTTATGGCCTGGAGGCATCACTTTGTCATCATTATGTTCTCTGGACAGATACAAGCTCGATCTATCTTTGTCACGTGCACGTGTCTATGCAACTATTGGGGACACTTAATTGCAAAGCTAAGTCAGAGGATAAATGGGAATAGGAGCTACCAATACTTTCCCTCTAATGCTTTTTCTATGAGGGAACTTCCATGCTTTACTGGAAAACCATTCTAACAATGTCTTTTATTTGAACATTATTTGAGCATTAAATATTAGCAGCCATGAAATTAAACGTCTTATCAATAGGTTAAAAAGAAAGTTGAACCCATGCAGGATTCATCACTGCTAGACATAGGGTAAGAAAAAGGGGCAGATTTATCAAATTCACATGAATGATTCGAAATTCGATAGAATTTTCAAAAAGATTCGAATTAGAATTTTCGAATTTTGAAAATTTGATCGAATCGAATGATTTGAATAATTCAAACAAAATTCTATTCGAATATTCGCCAGTCGAATTACTTGCCCTTTAATTTTTTATTTGACTGCCTAGTTAGCCAGATTAAACCTACTGAATTGCTATTAAACCCTATGGGAAACTCCCATTTTAATCAAATAATTAAAACATTTAAAACATATTTCCTTTTCCTCTGTACTAATATACTTCTTTTACAATACTAAAACATTACCTTGTACTTGATCCCAACTAAAATATAATTAATCATTATTTGAGGCAAAACAATCCTGTTGAGTATATTTAATGTTTAAATAATTTTTAGAAGACGTCAAACATGGAGATGCAAATTACAGAAAGGCCCCTTATCTGGCAAACCCAGGTCCTGAGCATTCTGGATAACAGGTCTCATATCTGTACAGAGTTAAAAGGAAATCATTAACAAAATGTATTTGATTCAAATGGAGTCTATGGGGCAAATTCACTAAGATCCGAAAAGTCGCTAGCGTTAGCTTAGCTAGCATTCACCGCACTTCGCCAGGCGAATTTATGCTCAGGTCAGCAAACGGTAGCATAGTTGCACTATTGTTACTTTGCTAGGCAGAGCGCTATTATGCTAGGGAAGCCTAATTTGCATACGGCGGGAACTTTAAATTATAATAGAAGTATATGTTACAGCCACTACATTCCACTACAAAAGCCCAGGAAACCTTTAATAAATTAAATAAAGTTATCCTATTGCCCTACATGTGCCCCCTGTATAGTTGTGTGGCCATATGTTAGGAAATATAGGGGGGAACCCCGCCAAAAAAATCGATCTTTTTCAGACTATCACCCTCCTATGCTAAAATACGCCAGCGTTTTTTTGGGACTTAGAAATTTTTTTTACATTTTTTGTATTGAACTTCGCTTGGTCTGACCAGGTAACGTCTAGCGTAAGTGCTAACGTCCAGGAAAATGTTCATCTTGCGAATTTATGATCCTTCGTCAGTGTGCAACTTTGCCTGGCGTAAGGGTGCAAAGTTAGACGCTTCGCGCTTTAGTGAATTTGCCCCGATATTACTTATTCAGTTAGCCAATACAATGTATCACCAAACTTTACATTTTCTATAGGAGATGGCATTCCTATAATTCTGAACATTCGGGATTACTGGTTTCTGGATGACAGATCACAGCCATTTGTTGCTTATAATGGCTTTTTACATGTATATCCTGGATGATGCTGTGCTTTCTAAAATTGTTTTCTGGCTAACTATTCCCATACTCTGTTGTTTCTTTAAAGAGATGTAAGCGCTACAAAATAAGTTGGCTCTATAGAAATACATGTTAATAAAAGATGCAAAAAAAGAGACTCTTTGCACTGTTATTTTAATGAAGCTTCTTCCCAAATCTTTCCTAACCACATTGGAATTCTTCCTTCTGATATGCCTGTGTTCAACAGTGAACTTGCAACCTGTCAGAAAAGGCCATTATCAAACACCATGAGATTCTGAGAAGCGCACTATTATAATGCCCCTTTGGAATAGAAAATTATGCTCATTTGAAGGATGTAAAACTCCCTTTGTACTACTTTTAAGATGAAGAAAACACTGAAGGACCACAACAGATTTAAATCAAGTCTAGCTGATTGCATGGTGTGACCTTGTGCTATACTATTTGTATGCCATTCAGCATGTTAATTTTAACTTCAACGGGCAAAACATGCAGGCTGAACTGTACAGCATCTTCTAAGCAGATTAACTGGAACAGTTATTATTACCGATCGTGATAGAATGCACCCTTATTCTCACTGTAAACTGTGCATATAAAATAACTCACCATTAGACAAAAAAAAACCTTTTTCTAAACAATTAACTAGAATATGAGGGATACATACTGTATATTGACTTTTACAAAAAAGCACAAAGATCTAGCCAAGCAATGACAGTTACTTACATTAATAATTTGATGGGAGACAAGGGAAAAGACTAAATGAAATAAAGGGATTTGAAAAAGGTTAAAATCTAAAGATTTGGGTGAGATGTGGCAAATGTGATCAATTAAGAGAAAACCAACAATGGCAGATTTACATTTCTATTTTAAGCAATTTTAGTGATGTAATTTCAGAAATTTGTATATTATAAAAAAAATCAATAAATCAATCAAAATTGTGTTTTTTGTATGCTCATGGAACTCCTTGGTAACTTACAATATCCTTATATTTTGAGATATATATATATATATATTTCCAGAGGCAGCCGCACTCCAATCTGGTTTTTGTGTTCATATGTGGGTGCAGGTTCAAAGATGCATAATATATATATATATATACATATATATACACCAAGAAACAAAGGAGGCACTCACAAGAATTACTAAAAATTAAAAATAAAAAAAAATAAAAAATAAAAAAAAATCTGCCGTTTCGGCTGGGTCACCAACCTTTATCAGCCTTTGATAAAGGCCCGTGACCCAGCCAAAACATTTGATTTTTTTTGTGCCCACAACTTTAATTTTCAGTAAGTCCTGTCAGTGCCTCCTTTCTTTTTTGGTTTATAATATTATCATTTTGAGGTGAGCACCCAGGCATATTTGTATGCATTTTTTGTGAGTGCTGAAATTCTCCATACAGACTATATATACATATATATATCTGGAATGCCGCAGGTCCTAAGGATTCTGGATAAGAGGTCCCATACCTGTATATATATATCTATATCTATCTATCTATCTATCTATCTATCTATCTATATATATATATATATATATATATATACAGGTATCGGACCTCTTATCCAGAATCCTCAGGACCAGGGGCATTCCAGATAATGGGTCTTTCTGTAATTTGGATCTTCATACGATAAGTCTACTACAAAATAATGAAACATTAAATAAACCCAATAGGCTGGTTTTGCTTCCAATAAGGATTAATTATATTTTAGTTGGGATCAAGTACAAGACACTGTTTTATTATTATAGAGATAAAGGAAATAATTTTAAAAAAATTTGGATTATTTGATAATAATGGAGTCTATGGGAGATGACCTTTCTGTAATTCAGAACTTTCTGGATAACGGATTTACGGATAAGGGATCCCATGCATATATATATATATATAAATATAAAATATATACACTGACACACATACACACACACATGGAGGATGTGACCTGGAACCTGGAGAAGGAGAGGTGTAGGGATCCCACTCTGATTCAATTTGATAAAAAGCTTATCTCCTAATTTAATTCCAGATAGTCCCATAGACTCTGTTGCAATTCAGTGACACCATGAAAACTATTTAAGTATATGCGAAAAACTGGATTAGGAGAAAAGTACTTTCCCCTTCAAAACTAAATCTGACCCATATTATTTTATCATTGATTTGAATCTGATCCATTATGTTATAGGAATTTTAAAAGAAACATAGTACAGTGATTCTGGGCAATATTGCCAGAGATATTTAAATAAAAAGTTACTTCCAGGTTACAGGAATAATTAGGTATGATCCTTGCATGTATACAGTAGGTTTTATAAAGAAGCAAATGCGTTCAATACCGAATAACATACATACAGTATCAGAGAAGATAGTATTTTTGAGTCTCATATTCACAGATGTTTGTTACATTCTTTATGGGACAATCCCTATTTATTCATTGGAGAGGGGGTGGAGTTTAGTGTGGGCTGAGGGCATGGATTGTAGTCTTGAGGGCTCTGTGCATCCCTACATCATTTAAATCATTTTCACTGTAAATTTTACATTGTGCTGTCTTAAAATATTTCAATTTTTACCTTTATTTTTTTGCTATAAATTCATCCCTAGCAAGACAAAACATTACCTACAGTTTAATGATAGCAGGCAATGTTTTTACAACATATTACCATCTGTGAAGCTAATTCAGAAGGGAGTACAAAAATACCCCTTTAATGACACTGTTCCATATGGCTTCTTTTCTCTTGGATTAAAATATTTGATTTTTAACATGTCAAAAAGATGTTGTTCCCATTGATTTTCTATACCTCGGTTAAAGTAATTATACCCCTTGTAAGGCACTAAGAACACATAAAGAAAGATTGAGAGTAGACGACAAAAGATTATTGAAATATATTTTCACTAGGAAAAAAAAAGCTGTCTGAAAAAAAAGAAAGGAAAATATATCTTTTGTAAGGCAAAACACTTGCAGTAAATCTATAAAAATGTTCTAGATAAGTAAGTAACTACTTAAAAGAGACCACTGGGTAAAAGCACTCTTTTTCTTGGATACAATCTATAGAGCAGTTTTATACCATACTTGAAGATGCATTATATTGACCTACAGCTCTCCGTACATATTTATCTGCAGATTTATTATGCATTACTTCAGGCTGATGACAAAGGAGAGGCTGTAACTACAATGCTGTAAATAATATTTTGTGTGTTCTAGTAATAAAACAGCATGCACTGCATCTCTTTCTTCTAGATATGACAGGAATCATTTTATAAAGGAAGGTCAAAATATCCTTTAAAGGAAAAACTGTCTGTAGTAAATACATGTTTCTCAAGACACTAATAGCTACAATGCAGTGCCCTTCATCGGAGATCTGGGCTCATAGTCGTGCCCATGTACAGAAAAGCCGTGGAATTCTCTTCAATTGTATGCTCCAGAATCAAAACCAATCTGCATACACTTTCAGTCAGGTTCAATAGCAAATGTTTTTATTCCATTTATACAGTACAGTATGCCAAGGAATAGCTGTAGGGCTAGTTTGAGTCATCTATGATGCAGGTATGCAGCCATCATATCATGAACTAGTCTAAATTACCTCAGGTCATAGTAGAATGCATGGCAACAATTCACACCCCATAGTGTATAATGATGCAGACTAGCAATTAAAATAGGCCGACCCACCAGCAACTTTGTTTTCATGGACAATCACAGATTAGTGGCAAGTGTAGTGAGTTCAGTAATGTCACACAACCCACTGAAACATTTATGTTATTGGAAGTAATGCTATATGAAGTAATATACCCCAAAGGCTCATTCTGTTGATGCTTTTAAGAGGGGTTTGAATGATTTTTTGGACAGAAATAATATCAAAGGCTATTTTGATACTAAACTCTACAGTTAGTATAGCTATGGGCATATATGGTTTGTGTTTGAAAGAGTGGAGATGTGTGTGTGTGTGAGTGTGTATGCTGGGTTTTTAATTTGGAGGGGTTGAACTTGATGGACTCTGTCTTTTTTCAACCCAATTTAACTATGTAACTATGTAACTACAATATAGATTTATTAGAAGTCATCTTAGAGATCCACAATCTCTAAATAGGCATTCTGTGGTAATATAGGGTTATATTTATCAAAGAGTGAAGTAAAGAGTGAAGTTCCGCCACTAGAGGGAAATTCTGCCGCTCTCCATTCATTTGTATGAACTTTAATTTGTATGAACTTTCACTTCACCCATTGATAAATATGCCTTTCAAAATCCCATAGAAATGAATGGAGAGCGGCGGAATTCCCTCTAGTGGCAGAACTTCAGTCTTTGATAAATTTACCCCATAGTGTCTTACAATAACATGGGTTCGTTATTTTCAGCAACATTATTTTCCACGCAGAACTCCTGTACCATGATACCCCAAGATTACTGTTATTTGTAACACACAAATCAAAAAGAACATACCCTGCAATTGAAGTAAACACATTTGTATTGATGGAAGAATCAGGTGCAATGCTCAGAGTCTTCAGCTAGGGGTGTGGACAAACCTGATATTGTAGCGAGAAGACACTCAAAAAAAGTTTTCTCAAGATCAGGCTTGTAAAATCAAAGATCATTTAGATATGTTTTCTATGTGGCTGATTTATAATGCTGGCAATTTCTTATGTCCTGATATTTTTAACTATGATAATAGTTTGTAGGGACCCATAGGGTTTATGGTCTAAACCACATGGTGTGGACATTCCCCTGTTTGGGCTTGATCTGTGGGGTCACCCAGAGTTCTGGCAGGGGCTAGAGCCCGTGTGCTGGTGCAGCATTTAAAATACTGGAGGATGACACAAGGTGTCGCTGCTGCACCACTTGACTATAAAAGGGAGAGCCATGTGCTCAGACAGCCATTACTGTTACAAATTAAGGCTCCCATACACGGGCCGATAAAAGCTACTGACAGACCGAGTTGCCAGCTTATTGGCTCGTGAGTGGGGCCATCCGACGGGCTTCCTCAATCGATATCTGGCCGAAAGTCGGCCAGATCTCAATCTGGCAGGTTAAAGTTCTGGGAAAAACACCAAACTGCCCAAATATCTCTGTGAAGCCTTTTTTTAGTGTACGCTCACTACAACATTTCTATTTCTAAAGTTGAACACACATGGATGGCGAGACAACTGCATTTCACAAGGATCTGGATTGTGTGAAGGCCATGTTACCTCCTCGTTGGTCAATATCTGATACACTTGCAGGTGAAGGTCATCAGCTGATTAGGAATTTTATTTGCGGCAGTCGATTCTGACAGATGTTGATTGCTAAGGTCCTGACAAGTTAAGCCCATTCTAACCATGTTATCACCTTTTAAAGATAAATGTAGAGATAAAAGTGCCATGCTTCATCAGATGCAGTTTTCCTTTCATTTGAATGAAATTTCAATTTAATTTCATGCTGCCCATGGTAGACATCAGTGTCTCCGTGCATTCATGTGATAACTGACAACACAACTATTTGTGTTAGGTAGAGCTTTTTTCCATCTGTGTGAAAGGCCAGTGGTTCCTAGCGGAAATTCTGACTGCAGTGGTTCTTACTGAGAGGAACACAACAATTACAAACACCCACCGATGTGTGCCTAAGAATACAACTAATAAAAGTCCACACTTCGGAACCTATAGTTGCCGAGGTTTAATATTGTAAAACTATTGCCTAGAAGGTTGCACTTGGTGTGTCCATCATATTTTTAAGGAGTTATCACAGTGCAAAAAGATGTCTGTATTTCCTGAGCACCAGGAAATACTATATAGCAGGTAATGCTGTACTGGCATCTTCTGTAGGCAATCAGCATTTAGTGCTGCAGTTGTTTCCTCATAATACTTTCTCTTTCAGCTAAATTCTTGGGATCTATTCATAAATATAATTTATGTATCTTTTCATCCTGCTTTCATCACTGCTTGACTGATTCATACTTTCCACAAAGCTGCACGTGTTAACGAAATTATTTCATTTATCCCATTTGCAGCAAAAGGAGGCATGAATGTGTAGCTGCATTGATGTGTCAATCATGGAAATGCCTGGCATGATAAGCACTGTCAGGAGTTAAGTTTACACTGAAGAAGCTTAGAGAGGAAATCTATTCATATATCTTACAAATATAGCTTGCATCCAAAACATGCCTAGTTTTTAACATTTATCAGTTTTTTCAGGTTTAAAATATTTGAATTGTTAATAATAAGAACTTTTAAAAAGCATATTCATAGGTTTCAAAGATTTATATCTCATATTGTGGGAAGAATATTTATTCATTTACATTACTTGCAAACCATATACATATTGAAAACGCAGGAGGTATAATATTGCTTGCTGAGGTTAGTCAGTCTCCAAGGCCTGTATAGCAGTACATAGTCATCTTAAATATGTCCTGGTATTACTGCCAAGAGAAAATGCCTCAGCTGAGGCAGGATACATTACTGCATCCTACTGAAAAGTATAAATGGAATTTACAGAAAGTAAAATTGAATTCACATTATTTTCCCAGAGTATTAAGAGAATAAAGAAGCATACTGTATCTACTGGAAATACTGTTTTAGGAATAAGAACTAGTAATGCAGAGCATATAACCAAACAGGAAAACAGGCTTCTATTTGCAATGCCACTACCTCTGTTGACAGCCTTAATATGCGGTGTTTAGCAGGTTGCTTTTTCAGTTCCTTAGTATTACACTGCATGAGAACACCGCAGAATGGCAACTCGGCAAACTGGCATTGCAGTAATTGAGCCATGTGGCTTTACATATTGGGGTTGCTGATGGAAAATAAACTGTAAATGATATTTTGGGAACTTGACTATAGGACATTGTTTGGGAAAGCTGTATGTAAAGATGCATTACATAGGAATGATGTTTATATTTAATCTATGCTTTTCAGGTAAGGCCATACAATATCATAGGTCTTTATTATGATAGTATCCGGGCACTTACATATAAGGGAAGCTAAGACTTGACCCTTTGGTTGATTTTTTGATAACTCCAGCTGCACCTTTTGAAAGAGCTCACATGCATTTATCTCTTTGCAGCTATTTGCAGTGATGAAAGTCACCTCATCTTTGGACTGCAATATCTTAGGGCCAAAGTCCGTATAGGATATATGTTTGTGCCTGAAAGCTCTTGTTAAAAGAGAGTGCCACACTGTATATGTAAATGGGTATAGTGACCCTGTAAAACTAATTATTTTTCTTTCAAATGAAGAACAATTGAGTATTGCATTTAGATGGCTGCCAGAAAATCAGTATTGCATTTAGATGGCTGCCAGACTGATGAAGAAGACAAATTAAGAGATCCTGTCACATTATGAATGAATATTATAGTGGGCATTATGCCCTCTTAGCCAATCAAGCCAGACTTTGGAAGTGTAATATTTGAATAGCTTGTGCAACATTTGGTTTAACAATCAGCTTATAGTATAAAAATGATTTGTTCAAGTGCACTCCTTTGTGCCTTTTGAACCTCACAGCCAAGCGCAAAAGATTAATGTGCCTTGGTGAGAGGGTATATTGTTATTTTACTTCCCATACAAGATGAAATATAGCTTAAATTAGGCCTCAAAAATGTACATTTTGTCTTTGAAAGGCAAAATATTAGCATAATGCGATTTGTTTAGAGTCTATGGCATTTAGATGCATTGATAATCCGAAGCTGGCATCAACGCAGTTCTTCTTGCAGTTTGTCTGAAAGTCTGAAAAATGAAGTGTTTAAACAATGCACACATTTTATGCAGCACTGGGGGATCTCCTAACCCAACATACCATGTACTAACTACATTGGCCACGTTTCTTAATGTATTGAATTTGGAGGATTAGCTATGAAAAAACTAATTTTCTGGTTCTAGATTTTACCAGTTCTAGAACTGAACAGACCACTGACAAGGGGACTCCTCAATAGACCCTTCACCTTCAGCTATCCCATTGAACCACATTGAATTACATACTGTAATGAAACACCAGGAGCCAGAAATGGTGAAAATGGCCACAGCATTTATAAAAATAAATAGGAACTTGCCACCCCAAAGCAATATTCAAAGCCAAAATTCCATAAAGGACCACTACTATGCTCTGCTGCTCCTCACTTGAGATCAGCACTATGTAATTTTATCCACCACTGAGTATTAGGCTGCCTCCACCTACAGAGAGGATGACCCCAAACTCTGCTACAAGCAGGAGCTGCATTTCCCACCATGATAGAAGTTCAGCAGCCCTGCTGTCAGTCCTGAATCTGCAGTGTGTTGATGATAGGACATCCAAGCAGGCTGTCTCCTAGCACAAGCAATAAACCCATTATGCAGGCACAGGAGAGAACCTTCTGTCTCCCTCTTCTAAATTTACCTGTGCAGTACTCTGGCAAGGTCCTACCATTGCTGTGACAAATAAAAACTTTAAATGCATTATCAAATATCCACAGTTTTGATCCAGAGGAAGGCAAAAAACCAACCCTGAAACCATTGCCAATTATGCCTCAAGAGGGAAAAAATTCCTTCCTGACCCCAATGGCGATCAGAAACATTCTTTGGATCAAGCAATTGACATTCATTTAAAATGAATATTAACATGCAAATGCTCTCATGTTTATACTGTATAACAGTACCAAAACCACAATATAACAGTACATGCAGGAAAACATCCACATTTGCTTATTAATAGATATGAGAACATAAAGAGAAACTCCTTAGATATCAAAAATATGCAACAAAGGGGAGGGTGGGTGGAATGTTTTTACCTTTTCAGAAGATAAGGAAGTGAACTGCTTCTTCCCCTGACATCACATCCCTCTCTTTCTCCACCCTTCCTTCTCACCCAATCACAGCTACATCTGATACTATTAATCTTTAAATATAAACCAGTGTAATCTGGCTGCTGGTCATTCGTATCCCTTGTTATGCAGACCCTGCATTTATAGCTCCAGGGCTTTCCTACATTTGCACAAATAACGCAGTCAAGATACTGAAAATACATTAGTCTTACTTAAAGTGATACTGATAAATGTTACCTATAGGTTATGTTGAACGTTTTTGCTGAGAGGTTTATTATTGTAAGTAATTAGCTGAAGTTTCTAAACCTGACTGTTTTGCTAACCTGACTGTCCCATCTAAGCCTGTCAGAGTTTCTAATACTAAGGGACTCCTGCTGCACAAATATGGCAACCTCCTCATACAGGAGCATGGGGCAACAGACAGGTAATGTAAAAGCATCATGCAAATACTTTATGGCAAAGGTATAATTGGCTTTGAAAGGCAATAGTATGACAGATGTAAAATAGAGTTTAATTTCTGGTGTCAGTATCTTTTTAAAAACCATGGCTACTTAAGCATGGTCCGTTCCACCTCCTGTATGTTCTATAATTTTTTTATGATGAGCCAATAAAATATTATGTGGCTAAATAGTGAAGAATGACATTGCACACTAATATGTTGCACATTAATATTGCAGTGTTTACTCACGTAACACTGAAATTGTTGCTAAGATTGCTGGAAGGATTTCTGTAGAACAGGAAGGAGTGTCCTAAGTGGTGGAAAACAGTGCAGGAATCCAACGTTTATAAATTATTATGATGATTGACACATGGGTGCTCTGGAAATCTGAACCTATAGAGATCATACTATGCTTTGGAAGAAGCAATCGGCTATTTGATTCCAGCAGGCATCTAAGCCTTAAAGGAAAACTATACCCCCAAAATGAATACTTGAGCAACAGGTAGTTTATATGATATTAAGTGTAATATTAAATAATCTTACCAAACTGGAATATATATATTTAAGTAAATATTGCCCTTTTACATCTCTTGCCTTAAAGGAAAACTATATCTCGAAAATGAATTTTTGAGCAACAGATAGTTTATATCAAATTAAGTGACATATTAAAGAAT
>CM044447.1:83054724-83077848 GCA_024363595.1 Xenopus borealis | reverse complement strand
CCAAAAGAATCTTACAGATTTATAACAATTTTGGTTTATCTTAAAAACATATGAGCCTATTGTAGCAGATAATTAGGTCACTGCATGGAAGCATACATAGAATGAACCAGGGAAAATTTGTGATGTAAATTCTAACATATACATTAGATTGGTAAATGATTTTCCAAGGGCATTTATAAAAAATGATTGAAGATTCAAACAAACCTCATGTGAATTGGAGATGATCTTCTATGCATATTTTTTCTCCTGACTTTAGTGAAGATTGCCCTTAATCTCTTGCTATACTTACTTTCTTTCATATTCTTTTCAAGCCTGTCTGGTTGTATTATTGCAAATATCTTCTTGCATGAACATTCAGTCCATCATTATCTCAATTATGGATAACTCCATGAAGAATATCAATATAGAACTAAGCAGTTCTCCCATTTGTTGCTGTCTTCAGTTTTCATAGTTCAGCAAGCACTCGTTACTGCATGGTCTAGTGTGTTGTGCAATTGTTAAAAGATTAGTGAATATAGAAAATGCCAGTATCTCCATCAAACTCCATCTTCTCTCTCTATGCCAATCACCCCTTTTCCTAAAAAGTAGAAGGGTACAAGGCCATAGTGTTACAAATCTTAGGAAACCATGTTTACCAGCCATTCTTTGCCATACCTGTTGTTTACCCTTGATATACCACCAGCCTTTTGTGTGGGGGAAACCTTCAGTGAAATACACAATACAGAGTGCTGTAGTAAAATAACATTCTTTTTATTAGTCATGGTTCTCCATAGAACAGCAGCACATTCACAGGATTCAATCTCCAGCATTTTGCAGAACATTGCCCGTAACAGCATCCTGCCTGGGGGCACACGCTCACAAGCACTCCTCCTGGGTCCTGGCCAGCTCACTCTCCGGACCTATCCTTTCCTCTTAAACCCAGGCTGGTGGGGATCCCCCTGGGAACACTATGCCCACTCACTCTTAGATGGGGCCATAGCTGCTCATGCTTGTTACCTCTCTAACTTGAACTCCCTTGAGTGTACTGTTACACCACTAGGCCTCACACTACCTAGGCTCAGCACCTCTTCCAGGAGATGACTTTGCTGCAGTGCCCTTGGCTCATCTTGCTTCCCATGATGTATCTCTGATCTCATTTGCTGAAACCTTCCCTTATATAACCTACTATTCTCCACCCACTAGGGCCTTTCCCTTACAGTTGTTATCCTCTGTATCCCCCAATGGCCAACCTAAATATATGTATTAACCATTACTTAAATATTTATATTAAACCATTAACATTTTACCCTATTACACTCTGACTGCTCCTATGCTCCTTGTGTGTGCCAAACTCTGGCTTCCCTATTGTCTCTGGCTGCGCTGCAGGCAAGATGGCGATGCCCATGACCCACGTGGGCCGACATCGGCATCACAATGCCAGGGTTCCCTGCCCGGTTGTAACATTTGTTTTGAACATTCCTGGGTGTCTGATAATTCCTATTAACCTGTTTCCTGGACTTCTGACCTTGACTCTGATATTTTTCTGCCCTTTCCTCTATTATTCTGTCTGCCTTTGAAATTTTGCCTGGACTTTGATTACGATTTTGCCTGAACCCTTTTGTACTGCGGTTTTGTACTTTAACCCCTAAAGCTTCCTCCTTGGTCCTGACTACTCCCACTGTGAGCCAATAGGCCCCCCTGACATTACAATTGGCCATCTTCAACGGGAAGATCTCCATTCATGACTGTGTATGGACAGCATCCTCTAGCCTTCCCACAAGACTTTGTCTTGTCTGCTACTTGTGGGTGCCATAATCTGCCTGTCCTATGCTCCTTGTGCTGTCTGTGCTGTGCCTGTCTGACCTGCCTGTGTGTACTCGACTCTGCCTGCCCTATGCTCCCTGTGTGTGCCATACTTTGCCTGCCCTATGCTCCCTTTGTGTGCGCTATACTCTGTCTGCCCAATGCTACTTGTGGGTGCCATACTCTGCTGTCCTATGCTCCTTGTGCTGTCTGTGCTGTGCCTGTCTGTGCTATACTCTGCTTGTGGAAGGTGAACCTGGTGGGAGTTTGTTAGCATTTGGACATACTTCCCAAGGTGTTTAATCATGTGCTGGGGGGTGCTGTATTATCCACGGGGAAGGATGAGGCATATGGATTTAAGGCTTTGTATAAATATGACTTACATTTTTCACATATGAGTGATATCCCTGCAGTGAGCATCAACCATTTTGATTTTTGGTATAATACCACCATTAATGTGGACATGGTCTTAAAAGTTATTGTAGTAACATGGGTGTTGTTTAAAAACAGGGAGTGGTCAACCCTGACTTCCATAACGGGCCCTCCACCAAGTAGGATAGAAAAATTCCAGCCCTTGATACCACATAAGTTGGACAGCACTGGCCTAGATGAAACCCCTGGCCTATCTAATGCACCAGTTACAGTTATTTTTAAGGCTTTAGTGAACGTGTTACTCCTTTTTGAACTGATTTAACCAGTGCTGACAGTAATGAACATCTTTATTCCTGTCAGGGGCCTATCAGCTCCCAGTGGGTAGTAGTCTGGACCAAGGAGGAAGTTTAGGATTAAAAGTCCAAGTTCACAGTTCACAAGTTCACCAAAAGGGATCAAGAGTAAACGTAGTCAAAATCCAGGCAGCGGTTCAAAAGACAGGCAGATAAGAAACAAAGTCAAGGTTTAGGCAAGGTCAAAGTCCAGGAATCAATTTAAGAAGAAATATAGAACACCCAGTAATGCAGAAACAAAATCCTTTTATCTGACCTCGAACCAGGGACCTCTGCGTCTTTTTTATTATACCATCACGTCGGCGACGAGATGCAAGCCGCCATCTTGGGAGCAGCACTGAAAATTCCCTGGCATACTATGTGTTCCTCTGTTCCAATTCAGTTTTGATCTATTTGTGCATGACCAGATCTCCTACTCTTCTGAGTTTCATGAGTATCTACAAGTTAAAATGTCTCGTGTCTTGTGACAAATAGAAAGCAAAACATCACAGTTATCACTGCATTATGTTGGGATTTTTATTTCTCTATCTTATGTACAGTAGCTCCATCTTTGCCCATATATAAAGAACAATCACCCAGTTAAAGAAAATATTTTCTCTGAACGTGGACCTGGTAGCCAACACACAAACAATTTAACATAATTCCTTTCTAAATATAATTTAGTCATACAGTATATGTATAGTTCAGTGTGTGTTTTGGGTACTGGCAGATCTTAAAAGCATGGAGTTGTTAGAGTTGGGTAAAGGGGTTGATTGGGCAATTTCCACCACTTTGTACCTGCAGTTTCTCTAAATAACTTAAAGGAAATAACATTATACTGTGTCCACTCCGAAAGATTGTAGGATCGTATGCCAGATCATGTTGGAAAACATGTTATTTAGCTTTTTGGTACAAAAAATTGTAAATTTCTTAAGCCACCATGCTGTGTTTTTATAGCATGGGAATCCACATTGTGCCTCTATCCAAAGCTTTCACATAGATGGTCTACTATCAAGGGATTGTGATGTATTTAGTTTTAACATGTGAAGCAAGCTCTTATCTATAAGCCCTTTAGGACCCGAGGGAATGTCAAGTCAGTGAGTTGCAGGTACTGAATGTTCACAAATATTAAGGATTTTGAACTTTTTATTCTTGCGTACACCAGCTTATCCACTACTAGCTTTCATGAGGAGAAAAACATAAAAGGTTCATGACAAAGGAATTGAGCTGTTATCCATTGCTGTAAATGCTCAATTGCTTTGAAATTCTTCTACTGCAGGCATGTTATCCACAGAGGTCTGCCTTCATTTTTGTTTTCTAAAAGGTCAGTCTGGTACTATAGAGGCTTATTGGCTAGGAAATCTGTTCAGTTATGTGTGATGTCTGTTTGTCTGATGCACTGGTGTCACATATTGTCCTAATTGGTTTATCCATCTGGCTACAGATTAAATATTTGACAAAAATAACAATTACAACAATTACATTTTAAAGATATAATACACCCTATGTATAGTTTGCCTTGTGTGTATCGTCCCTTAAGGGAAAACTATACCCCTCAAACAATGTAGGTCTCTTTAAAAAGATATTGCAACAACTCATATGTAAAACCCTGCTTCATGTAAATAAACCATTTTCATAATAATATAGTAGCGTGTGCCATTGGGTAATCATAAATAGACAATTGCCCCCTCCTGGGATCGTATGATTCAATGGTGCACACAAACATACCAAACAAACTATACAGTAAGGTCAGAGTTGTGTATTTTGCTTCCACACTTCTTCCTGTTACGATTAGAGTTGAAATATTTCTGGTCAGGTGATCTGACCATCACGAAATGGTGGTTCAAGGCAAAAGATGTAAAAGGCTAATATGTACTTAAATATCTATACCATATTGGTAAGATTCTTTAATATGCAACTTAATTTGATATAAAGTTGATCAAGTATTCATTTTGGGGGTATAGTTTTCCTTTAAATAAATATAAGGGAATTGCTTGTTATCTCAATAGAACTTTTTCTCATTATCTACATTCATAAATTGGACACAGATTGAATGTTTATATTGCTTGCCTGATTTGAAATCAATGAAACATTTCCCAGGAGACCATCTATATTTCACCAGTTGGGGTGCTGTTACTGTTCTGATTTATGGAGGATTTTCATGGTTATTTATGAATAGAAAAGATAATCTATGCAAACAATAAGCTGATTCCTGATATAGTTGAAGGGAAGGCTAAATGCTTTTTACCCGAATATTATCCTTTAGTGTGACCATTTACTCTTCCCCTTTCATATTTTGCCACGAGGCCCCTTTTTTATTCTGCATATGTACTTTGCTAATGTATTCACTGACAATAAACCTTATTTTATGAGCAGGATAGTTTTCCCCTTTTATCATGTCTGCCAGCTTAATGATGCAAGTCAAATAAATGTTCTCCGATCACTTGGCAGGAAAGTTTGTAGCCGCACTAAAACTAAAGTTGAAGTGACATTAGAAGCCCCACATCTATATATGCAGCTCATTTGCTTTGCAGGGATATTTGGGGCCAGTGACTGGCAGCTGAAATAAAGTGCTGTCAATCCAGCATCAGACCTTGCCATTTTGCAGACAGAACACTAGCACGCAGCTTAGCAATTTTTTCATCATTCCAGAGAGCTTTATATTTTCAGGCAAACCTTTCGGAAAGTATAATTTTGCATCAGGAATATCTCAGTACTTGATGTGTCCAAAAATCAAACTGCTCAAGGCTACTGTGTAGGTAGCTAACATTCATGGCCTCCTAAGTCCAGTGGTGATATATGAGGTGCTGTATTTGTGTATAAATAAATTGAGCTAACTAAAATATTCATTTGGCCAGTTCAATTTCATCCCAGGCTCAATTTCTGGTAAAGCTACAAACTGTGATACATCTGTCCCCAATATGTTTGTAATATAGTTACGTGGCACAGAATTTCCATCAAGGTTTTACTGAGCACTTAAAAATGTAAATCCTCAAAACATTCACCAATCTGAGCGCTGCAACTGACTTTTTTTCTGGTGGTCTAGATAGTAGTAGTTTTTTACACTGCTAATATAATCAATTTGAAACAACAGTGCCGCCTGCTGTTCATTTCAGCTGACTGGCTACAGCTGGAAGAAAGTGAAGTAATTACAGGTTCGGAACCTGTAATCCAGAATGCTTGAGGCATGGGAGTTTCCAGATAAGGGGCCTTACTGTAATTAAAAATTCCATGTTTTCGGTCTACTAATAAATCATTTAGACAAGGACCAGATGATGGCAGATCTCTGATGCCCCGATTCCACTGCTGGTCTGCCTGTACCCAGAAGCATTGTTTCCATTCGGGTGCTGGTAGATGTAGTGGATTTCAGCGCTGAAATGCAGCATTTTGCATTGTGTGCCAAAATCCACCCGCACTTGAAAAGGAGCAGCAGGGCAGCAGATTCTATTCACATTCAAAGGATCATCTGGCCCTAGCCTTAAAAATTAATTAAACCCAATGAAATATTTTCCCTCCAGTAAGGATTAATTATATTTATATATCCTTATATTTGGAATGCCATTCCTGCATCTCTCCGGAGAGAATCCTCCCTCAATGTTTTTAAAACAAAACTCAGAGACTACCTCTGGGAGCACCTGGATAACACCTGAACTGGCACTTGTACGACAGTTTCACCCACTGTAAAAAGCACTTTATTACCCCTCCAAATTGTGTCTGTAAGTTACCCTCCCATATAGACTGTAAGCCCCAAGGGGTAGGGTCCTCCATCATCTTGTCTACTCAACAATGTGTAATTATATTTTATATTTATGCAAACTGTATTTATAATAATGCACTTATTGTTACTGATTAATGCAGTGATCCCTTGTTTGTTACTACTAAATTATTGTTGCTGTACAGTGCTTTGCCCTCAAGGAGCGCTATATAAATAAAAATATACATACATACATACATTTATGTAGCTGGGATCAAGTACAAGGTACTGTTTTATAAATGTTTTATTATTTTATTAAGATAGAGTCTATGGTAGATAGCCTTCCCATATTATAGTATTATAACATTTATTATTACATATTATTTCTGTACATAAGTGTACATAACTGGCCATCTGATAAATTAATTAAAGAAGGCCCTTCCTGCAAAGGGCTTATGATCTATAGCGGTGGGGATACGTGAGGCACAAGGTATTAAATTATATAACTGTGGGGAATATATATATTGAACAAATATTATCTGTTGGTTAGTTGGAAATGCTAGTAGTAGTACTCTGCTTAAGTGAAGAAGAGTCATCTGTTGTTTCTCTGGTTAGTTCTAAGCAGAGCAGCATTCCAAAACTTTCCCTTTCTGACTAACTTAATGTAGGGGTCCATAGAATTAGCTCCCCATTGTCCTACTGGTTGGAAAACCTTTGGTTAAACCACCTCAGAATAGGGCCTAATTTAGAGGTGGGAAAGGGAGTGTTGTTTTTTCCAGATTAAAGTGTCCCTTGACAGTTACAGATTTAACCAGGAGATGTCAGTGTTACTTAAGATTTTATAAAGGAGAGCCACCCCCTGGTTCTTTCTCTTTGGCCATGACCTGAGGAAAAGGGTGGATGGTGCTTAGAGCCTGGCCAAGGGCCCACCGGGGCTACTGTCCCTGGGCCCCCCCCCGTGCTGTTTTTTTGCAGTGGGCTGACTCGTGTGTGTATGATCTGGGTGTGGATCTGGGCTGGCCTGTAGTGTAGGGATTACAGACTAAAGATAGCCATAGACATGCTTGATTGTAGCCGATGTTGACCGAACAATTGTCCGTGCCAATCTTCCAACCTGCAACTAACCATTTAGATTAATATAAAGAAGTAAAGAGAACAAATCATGCAATGCTTGGGCCATTAATTGACAGACAGCAATCGTATGAATGTAATGTCTAGCAATTAATAGTGACTCCATTGATATCATCAGATAGGATGCATTCAGAGTTTATTATCTTTAGCCCATATCGACTGAATAACCAATCACCATGGTATAACAAATGTGAGAAAAGTTGAAAAATCGTACGAACCATTGTTTCATACAACTGCAGCTTTGGGTCTATGGCCATTTTAACAGGGATATAGGTTATGTGTATTCCCTAATCTAGCCTGTGGGGATCCAGTTCATTGTCCAGATATCCTGAGGGTGCATCTATCAATTAGGTATGCTTTATCCACAGGGAAGTAACATGGTGCTGACTCTGTGTAGTTGCACAACACCCTCATCTTCCTCTTCCACATAGCGAAGGCCCAGCCTCGATAAGAGAGTCCAGTGTAATCCCATGTTCTACTGGTATAGTCTGGGAAGGCTTTATAGGGCTCTAAAAGAGATTACATTAATTTTCTTCCAGTGGTAGCAAGTCTGCTAAACCAAAATTTTTCACCAAGCTATCTATAAATATAATCCCCAGTCTGGAAACTTTCTTTTTCTTTACATGCTAAAAATACATACAGATGGAGCCACTTTGGATTGTGTGTTTGACACAGAATAACTAAACTCAGATATCCCATTTAACCCACTTAGCACAGAATATTGTGTCACAGCATCCCATCCAATTAAAGAGTTCACCATTGAAAACAATGGTGCTTTGGTATGCTAATGAAAAGGTTAAATGCATTAAATGAGTTAAGATGACTTTAGATAACACAGTTTGTTCAATTAACACACAACACATTTAACACACAAATCCAAGTGGCTGCATCTGTATGTATTTATATAATCTTATTTAAAGCTGTTTCAAACAGGATAACTTATTTATTCACTTTGTATACCCATAGTCAGTAAATAAAATATACATACATACATACACATAAATAATCTTTGCTTATCAATATCTAAATTCTCTTCCTATAGTGATGTCTGCATGATAATGAATTAACCAATTATGGGTGGGTTGCTAGTAGCTATTGCATGTCACATATTACATGTAGCAAGTACTTGGGTTTTGCCTTGATGGGACTGATGAGAATTTATGATGATATGGTATAACTAAAAGCAAATTTTTTTTTTACACCAATATATTCCATACATGCTGACAGTGTTATTTCATATTGTGGCATAATTAATTAGATCTTCATAGAGCGTACACATGAGCAGAATATAGATTTAAATTGATTAATAACGGAAATAATTCACTTCTTTTATAAATAGTATAACTGAATAGGATTCAGAGTTATCCATCAAAAATGCCTTATTATTCAAGTTAAATAGAGAGTTGGGTAACTGTGGAGGGATAACCATTGCTTTTGTGTTTTGATCAAGGTAGGAAGATTGCCTATAGTTTAACTCACTTCATCTTGTGATTAAGTGTTTGGATCAGTTTTATTGAGTTTTAAAAGCTCTGTCTGGAGCATTAACCAGTTGTAATGTGGGTGGTCCCAAAATCAAAATAAATACATGCCAAGGACCCAGGTTCAATGCTCTATGCTCTTACTTAATAAGCTCCTGGGTGTTATTGTGACTTTTATGCAGTTGCTAAATTTCCACCCTGCTTCTGACCATTCTGATCACTGCCAACTGTCACTGTCCTAGATCAGTGGTGAACTATTCATCTTAGAGTGGTCCTGATAAGTTTCTGTTTCCTGCTTCTCCTATGCTCCATGTGTGCCGTACTCTGCCTGTCATATGCTCCTTGTGTGCCATACTCTGCCTGTCATATGCTCCTTGTGTGCCATACTCTGCCTGTCCTATGCTCCTTGTGTGCCATACTCTGCCTGCCCTATGCCCACTGTTTGTGCCATACCTAGGGTTGCCACCTTCCTATATATTTATCTTTTTTACCTATTAATGACATTGGGATCATCCATCAAAAATAATGTCCGGGCCGGTAAAAAACGGGCCAGGTGGCAACCCTTCGCCATACCTTGCCTGCTCTATGATCCCTGTGTGTGTGCAATACCCTGCCTTTCATATGCTCCATGTGTGTGCCATACTTTGCCTGCTCTATGCTCCACGTGTGTCTCATACTCTGCCTGTCCTATGCTTCCATGTGTGCCATACTCTGCCTGCTCTATACTCCCTATGTATTTAATCATGTGCCGAAAGGGGTGGGGTTGCTGAGTTATCCACAAGGAGGAGGAGCCATATGGATTTCAGGGTATGTTTTAATATCACTTTCATTTTTCAGTTATGAGTGATGAGTATCCCTGCAGTGGGCACCAGGTTTTTTGGTGTGCTACCACCATTTATGTGGACATGGTCTTAAAGGAAAAGGAAAGGCAAACTATAAATAGCATTCTAACTTTTCTCCCTGGTCTGATGTATAAGCAGCTACACTCTCCAAAGACTGCATCATTTGACGTCATACTTTTCACAGGCATCTTCCTCTCTGCTCAGCCTTGAGCCGCATTAGGCATGATTTAGTTGGAGTGTGCATGTCCTCAGGGCACTGCAAGTAAAGGAAGTCTTCGCTACCTTACTAACATGGCGCTTGCCTGATTAAATAAGCAATACGAACAAGGACATGGATTATACATGATTTGACTGAGTTGCTACCACAGTGTTTCAGGAGGTCTTTGGGAGTACAATACAGTGAGAAAGGTATTGATTTTTGCCTTTCCTTCTCCTTTAAATGTTCTTGTTGTAAAATGGGTATGGTTTAAAATGGGTGTGGTTTAAAAACAAGAAGTGGTCATCACTGGCTTCCATTATCAGCTCTCCACCATGTAGACCAGAAAATGTACGGCTCTCTGTACCATATAAGTTGGACAACACTGTCCTAGATACTCTTTAACCATACAGATAACAGCTTATTATTATTATTATTATTATTATTATTATTATTATTATTATTATTCACTCTCCTCCCTGCTGCCAAAGCATTATCTTTTGCCAGAGTCCTGATTTTCATTTCAAAACTCATGGGACCACCCCCCTACCTATTCAGCAGTCCCATAATATAAGTTGATTGTAGGTAGATACAGATCAGTTAGCATGTAACTGTATCTATGTAATGACAAAATAGGAGCTGCTTTAAAGTTTTGTTTTAAAGGTCAAGTAAAACACACATTTCTCATTACCCATCCCCTGGGAAATATATGCAGTCCAACATCCTGGCCCTCCGTGCCAGGCAAGTCCCATAACTCCTTTGGTAGACAAGAGTCTTCATTCCCTTTCCCCAAAGAGTACAATGTCCCAGGTAGTGTTACCTGCCCCAATACTTTTCCCACTGGACAAAAGTGCTGCTCCCACGTGGCAGGCACACAACAAGCCTGGGTCACAAAGGAAAACATCCTGGATCCTCTCTTTCCCTCTAACCTCCCCAGGCAGACCCCAGGTAAGGTTCACTAATTGGTCACTCCTCCCATATATTATGAGCATCTTAAAACCAGTAAATTCTCGATAGCGATACATGTAATTTTCAGCATCAGCATCTATGCAACACCCCAAATTACAAAAAGATTAAATTGAGTTGCAAAGCATTGTGTCTAAAAAAAAAAAAAACATTTTGCCTTTTCTGTAATTGTAAGCTTGAGCATGAGAGAGTTGAGACTGGTACATTAAGGAAAGACAATGAGCAGGTACAAAACTGCACCCATTAGGAGGAAGAACATAAATGTGTAGAACTTGTTTTCCCTGCATTCTGAACACTGTGCCAATTGCACCTTTGAGAGAGTCAATTACAATAAGTTATGTGTCTTGTTTATACTATATGACTATGAAGATTCTCATTCTTGTTTATACTGCTATTTTCAGTTTAGAAAGGCATTTTTTTTTATCTAAAAAACCCCAACCATACCATGAATTTTTGGGTTTTGCTTGCTGATGTGCAATAAAATGTATATACACTTCTATAAATATGCAGAAGAGTGATTTATGTCTGGATTTGAATATAGTTTCATTTCCTTTCTGCTTGCAACGACTTGAACGCACAGCAACAGAAATGGTTTTGGTAGGTTTATCCAGGAAATGGAAATTTTCTCTTGACTACTTGAAATTTTGAAATCACAAACATGATAAAACACTACTGACTCGAATGTCACCATTTTGCCGTATCTGTTGTTTCACTCTCTAAAGGAATTTGAGCTCTGTGAAGGTAGAACAGAATTACTTTCTTCTTGACAACCCTGTTCGCTGATCACAAACAGACAGTGCTGTCTGAGTCTATGCACCACTGTAGCCGGAGAGTCAGCGCCAAGCTAAAGTGCCTGTTTACTGCTTGAATGGTCAAGCCAATGCTATCTGCAGAATGAAATGAATTGAAATATGGAGAGAAAAATAGAATAAGAAAGAAGGCGAGCCATTAATCTCAGTTCCAAAATATAATAAATATATATTATATATATATATGTATATATATATATATATACACACACAGTATATATAATATACTCTATCTGATTTATTACCTTAAAGGATATTTTCTCTTAAATACAGTAGCTACAAGCAACACTTGCCTGACTCAAATTGCTTTTTGTACGAAAGTACTGCTGTCACAGCATTTCCCTAAATGTCATTTTACCTTTAGAAATTGGACGTTTTTCTGTGAGATAAGTGAATATATGCTTTGCGAATTGACTTTATTTTATTCATCTAGAGATTGAATTGAAGAAGCTCAAGTTTAGTTTATTGTTCTCAAGACACACTTGTGATAAGAGGTCGTTACTGATTAGATCCTCACCAATGGAAGTGAGTTATGTTCCAGATATTGGAAGAACAAATATTTTGCATGCTAATGTACAACTTGTTATTAACCCACTCAGGTCTGTAGAGACATATTTATAATGGCTGAGAGTCTGTGCCACTCTTAATGAACTTCTATGTGTATTTCTTTTAACTGCACTAAGTGCACTGCATACTAAACCTGGGGCTCTTCCTGCTGGTGAAAGGCCTAGATCTCTCCATTACTGGCTACGTCTGGCTGACCTGCCCACTGGTGATATCTGAATTGCCTTTATTAGACACATGCACATTCACTTTTTATAATGGATTCCAAAAATGCAGCAGGACTATGAGAGAAGATACAAAAATTGTGAAAAGATCACCAAAGAATAAGCCACATGCAAGCCTGAAACTGCAAAACTTCCACAGAAGCTACATAAAGCAATGTGGATTATTATACATTTACTAAATATTTTCATTGGGCAAGGAACATGGTCACTATAAACATTCTCAATAAAAAACAATACACATATGGTTTAGTGGCATCTCTATTTAAGCTATGAACATGACCATTACAAATCCTAAAGTATCCTGTATTTGGTTGCTAGTACCTCATCATATTACAAACAAGACATTTATAGTACCTCGCTGTCAGGACACTTAAAGTAGGCCCTTGTGGTATATTTTATTGACAGTTTATTTTATATATTCTTACTATTTAACATTTGCTACACGAAAACATAAGCTATTAATCCCACTAGACTGTGGTAAGGGTTCTGGGGGATACTCTGCACTAGTCATGAGTGGTTAAAATAAATACATATTAAAACAGGTAAAGCATACTCGCCTTTTTACAGATTTTTAGTCACCATCTCACCTACTTTAAAAGGAATATCCTTTTGCTATAAGCTTTTCAATGATTCTATGGAGAAATCTTCTTCTTTTATTAAGTGGGAAAAAGATCTTAATACGTCATTTACTCAGGACCAATGGGAAGAAGCCCTAAAATGGTAAAAAAAAAGCAACACATTGCATTAAACACATAGAGTTGAGTAGGAAAATTCTTCTAAGATGGCATCTCACCCCACAAAAATTGGAGAAAATGAAAGTATCTCCGTTAGCCCTATGTTGGAGGGGTTGTGGCCTGCAGGCAGGTAGTTTTCATATGTGGTGGTCTTGTCCAATAGTGGTAGGCTTCTGGAAGGAAGTAAATGACTTGTTACAAAAGGTCTTCAAGCTTATAGATCCTATCTCTCCAGCTTTAGCACTTTTAAATGTTCACCAGTTACCTAAAGATACAGCAGCAGTACTATCTCATGTTTTAACGGCAGCCAGATATGCTATAGCTAGAAATTGGAAATCCTCCCAACCACCTTCAATTTACGAGGTAATAGAAAGGGTTAATAATCAAATAATAATGGAACAGAGTTTTCATAAATATGTCTCAAAATCAGACAGCAATGTTTCACAATGGATGTTATGGATTAACCAAATGAGCAATAGGGTAATAATTAGTCAACATAAAGTTGATAAATTTTCAGTACTAACAATGTATACTAAAGGAAGATTTATCTTCTCCTTTTTAGGCATAGGGTATTGATATATGTAATTGCTACTGATTATATAACAAACTCAATGTTTATAGTGGATACTGATGTTATGTGTCGACATTTTACTTTGTAACTGTATTGCACGAATGTCAAACCAATTAATGTTCTATTGTTGATTGATACATGTAAACCAATAAAAATATTTAGTTAGAAAAAAAAAAATACATATTGAACTTAACACTTGACAACTTGTCAGTTGTGATTCCCCAGACCTGTATGCAACAGTACCCACAGTACCTACTCTCCTTACTTATTAAGGGAAGGGGTGAGGGTGAGCATTTGCAAGGCTGATTCATATCTAAGTAATTAATTTACAATTGATCTGGGCAAGTTTAACAAGGAGAGCTAAACAGAAAGCCAGTACAGAGGACTCTATTCCTGCAATAGACTGCTTAGAATCTTATAAGACAAGGGGGCAAATTTATCAAAGAGTGGAGTTCCTCCACTAGAGAGAAATTCCGCCACTCTCAGTTCATTTCTATGGGATTTTGAAAGGCTTATTTATCAATGGGTGAAAGTGAACGTTCACCCTTTGATGTATATGCCTTTAAAAACCCCATAGAAATGAATGGAGAGTGGCAGAATTTCACTCTAGTGGCGGAACTTCAATCTTTGATACAGTAAATATACCCCATTGTGAGGTACATCTGATGATCTTATCCACCTGCTGCAGTCATACTCCACTGAGGACATATCACAACAATTTACCTGCTAGCTACAGCAATGCCAATCATTTCATTCATTCTAATTAAATTTTTACTGTTTGCATGCACAGTGCTCCTTAAGGTAGTAACTTCCTTTTACCCTCCTATTGTCTGTTAGTAGTGATGGGTGAATCTGTGGTGTTGCCAAATTTTTCGCGAAGCGGGTGTCCATTTTTGGATGCCGGCGCTCATTGCCAGCATCGAAAAAATGGACACCCATATCCAAAAACGGACGCCTGTGTCCAAAACGAGAGCGATTTTTTGCCAGGCAATATCTTACTGCCATTTCGTGAATCACAGGAATTCGCAGCGAATTCGCCCCAGGCGAATTAATTCACCCATCACTAACACAAAAGTATCCAGCCAAATGAATTCCATCCAGGATGTGGCATCCATGCAACAGGATCTCGACAAACTGACAATCTGGGCAGCTGAGTGGCAAATGAGATTCAATATTGATAAATGTAAAGTAACTCACCGGGGATGTAAAAATATCCAAGCCACTTATACCCGTAATGGGATTGCACTAGGCAAATCAATTATGGCAAAGGACCTTGGAGTCCTTGTAGATAATAAACTTGGCTGTAG
Source organism: Xenopus borealis (assembly GCA_024363595.1). Taxonomy (NCBI): domain Eukaryota; kingdom Metazoa; phylum Chordata; class Amphibia; order Anura; family Pipidae; genus Xenopus; species Xenopus borealis. The sequence continues at coordinate 83,062,846 of CM044447.1, read as the reverse complement.
CAAGTAATTGCAGTCAGCAGCATCAAGGGCAAATAAGGTCTTGAGCTGTATTAAAAGGGGCATAGAGTCAAGGGAGGAAGGGGTAATTCTTCCACTTTATAGAGCACTTGTAAGGCCCCATCTAGAATATGCCGTATAGTTTTGGTCTCCATCACACAAACAGGACATTGTATTGTATTAGAGAGGGTACAGAGAAGGGCAACTAAGCTGGTAAAAGGTCCCTTTCTTTCATCTGCTATGGCCAAGACACTCATGCATGTGTTTGTCCTATCCTGACTAGACCTTCTACTAACTGGCCTCCCTAACTCCCATCTCTCTCCTCTACAGTTTATATTAAACACTGCTGCCAGAATTCTTCTCCTATCTCTCATCCAAAAGGGTACAGGCCCCTCTCCTGCTGAAGTGCTTATCATGGCTTCCCATAAAACAAAGAATAACTGACAAACTCATCCTTACAACCTTCAAACCCCTTCACTCCTCTGCACTTAATTACATCTCCCTTCTTGCTGCTCCTTGTATTTGGAATACCAGTTTCTCCATAGAGAATACTCCCTTAATGTCTTCAGAACTAACCTCAAGACTTCCTCTTGGAGCACTTACATAACATCTGAACTGGGAACTGGCACTTTTATATGGCAGCGTCACAGACTGTAACCTACAACACGCAATTCGAATATTCGAACGATCAAATAGAAAAAATTTGATCGAATGATTAAATCGTTTGAACTGAACAATTTGAACGATTCTAAACATTCAATCAAATTTTTTTTATTCGATCCAAAAAACTTAGAAAAACCCTGTGGGAGCTTCCCATAGGGTTTAATAGCAATTCAGTAGGTTTAATCTGGCGAACTAGGGCAAAGAATTCGACTGAAGAATATTCGAATAGCATTTTATTTGAAATATTCGAATCATTCGAATCAATGGAATTTTCAAAATTCGATGGTTGAAGTGGTCTTCAAAAATATTCGAAAATTTGAATCTTTTTGAAAATCTGATCGAATTTCGAATCATTGATGTGAATTTGATAAATCTGCCCCTAAATATCCCTCAGATTTTGGTCTGTAAGTTACCCTCCCATTTAGACTGTAAGCTCTATGGGGCAGAGACCTACATCCTTTTGTTTCCTTGACACTAAGCACTTAATCTATATTGTAACTATACTTTATATTTATATGTATTGTAGTTTTGTAATTATTTGTATTTTTTATTGCAATTTGTTCGACTAATGTATTGCTCTGCTGTACAGTACTTTGCCCTCAAGGAGTACTATACATAAAAAAATATACATTCATACATACATACAGTGACATAAAAGAAGTGATGGTGGTGTTTTTTAATTTACAATGGCATGTGTTGTTGATGTCACACAAATTTCTCCATAGTCACTTGCACAAAAAAATCCCATTTATTAAAGCTACATACATCAAGTGGCACTTATTTGACTTCCATATAGTTGCACTCTACATCCCTGCTTTCCTGTGTCCTGTTGTGAATCAACCGGAGTTTTGTCCACTGTTACAGGGAAAACCTTGGAGCTACTTCTGAACTATTTTTTATGAAAATTTTGATTAAATTGCTCATCTTGAATTGGATCCTGCAGCAGCTTAATAGACACCACTCAACGTTTGAGTTATTCTGTACAGCAGCTAATTACCTCCTGATGATAGCAGTACATGTTATGTATGGCACAGTTGAATATATCTGTGATCTTCATGTTATTTGGCTTCGGGTGCTCGGATATGAATATATGAAAATGATGATTATATGGATGAATGAACTCAGTGCCGTACTTTTTGCTAGAGGGGACATTGCCTTAAAACAACCCTGAAGTTGATGGTTGGATGAGAGCTTTCTCTGACCTGTGGCTTGTCTTCACAAGAACATCTGGCATGCAGTTGCCTATTGCTCTGGCAGAGCCGACAATTTACCTTAAGCCAAGGGGTGCCCAGCAATCATAAATCTGATGTCTTTTTCCCACAGTGGGGTGGGCTTCGGTTAATCTCATCTTTCATCACTGCTCTTTACTAGGCTGTCACATTGTTTGTGAAGCAGATACTAGGCAAACAGATGCTGCCTTGCAGCTAGATATGAAATGCTAATTCCCGTTCTACTCAAATGTTCTATGCTTATCGAAGAAAAACATAAAGCATAAGCTCAATATGACGTTCTTAATTGATAACACTTGAAAGTAAATCTGCTATGTATAATACAATAAACCTTGGGGGGGCCATGATCATTCATAATTTTTCTTTGCCTGTTCCCCACTGGCATGATTTCAATTCAGTCATTTTCTCTATCTGTGCATAAGTACTGGGGAATGTGTGAGTTTGTGTGAGTTCTAGGAAATACATTATGGGGCAGATTTATCAAGGGTCAAAGTGAAAATTCAAATTTTGATTGATTGTTGGGTACTTCTGCTAGCGAATAGATCAAAATTCGATTCAAATTGAAAAAATTTGATTCAAATTAAAAAATTCAACCAATCGAAACGTAAGTACTGTCTCTTTAAAAAATTTGAATTCGACCCTTCGCCACTAGTGATGGGCGAAACTCCCGCGTTTAGCTTCGCCGAAAAATACGAATTGGCGAAAAATTCGCGAAACGAGTCGCGCGTCGTCTTTGACGCGCGTCGCGTCAAACGCGGCGTGTCGTTTCTGACCCGCGTTGCGGCAATCGCGTCGCGTCGTTTCCGACGTGCGGCACGTCGTTTTCGGCGCGTCGCGTCAAAAACAACGCGCGACTCGTTTTTGTTGGCAAATTTTTCGGCGCCGAATTTTTGCTGCCGTTTCGCGAATTTATTCGCCAGCGGCGAATCGCGGGAATTCGCCGCAAATTCGCCCATCACTATTCGCCACTTTAAAGGAAAACTATACCCCCAAAAGGAATACTTGAGCAACAGATTTATATCATATTAAGTGGCATATTAAGGAATCTTACCAAACTGGAATATATATTAAAGTAAATATTGCCCTTTTACATCTCTTGCCTTGAACCACCATTTCATGATGGTCTGTGTGCTGCCTCAGAGATCACCTGACCAGAAATATTTCAACTCTAACTGTAACAGGAAGAAATGTGGAAGCAAAAGACAGAACTCTGTCTGTTAATTGGCTCATGTGACCTAACTTTATAGTTTGTTTGGTATGTTTGTGTGCACTGTTAAATCATACGATCCCAGGAGGCTGTCCTTATTTTTTAAGATGGCTATTTTCTATTTATGATTACCCAATGGCACATGCTACTAAAAAAGTATATCATTATGAAAATGGTTTATTTACATAAACAGGGTTTTGCATATGAGTTGTTTTATGCAATATCTTTTTATAGAGACCTAGAGTCTGGGTGGTATAGTTTTCCTTTACGCTTGCCGAATTTCTGTTATAGTCTATGGGGGGCCTCCTATAACCATTGAGTGTTTTTGAAATTTTTGAAAAATCTAATTTTTTTTAAGGAAATCGTTCAAACAATTTTAATTTGATCGCAAACTGTCCATTTTCGATTGGAAAAACACTTATTTGACAAATATTTGATGGTTGAATTTTGAAGTTTTTTCCCTTCACTATTTGACCCCTGATAAATCTGCCCCTACGTGTTGTGTCAGTACTAGGGAGTATATGTGTGTTTGAGTGCTGGAGAATATGGGATTGATTGTTGTGGATGGCTAAGCTACATTTGATCCTTAAAAAATTGGATCAATGATCACACAAGTTTTTTCAGTTGAATTTTAATGATTAGTTGATCAATCCATTTTGGCATTTGATCTATTGGTGGACTGCGGTACCATGCAATTTGACCATTTCAAAAATTGATTATGATAGAATCCGCTTATATTTTCAATGGAAAGGCAAATTGCTGGATTTGATTAAAAGTCAATCAATGTTTAAACTGCTTGGAATTCCCCAATCGATCTTTGATAAATTGATTGCTGTGGAACTCAGTGTTACTGTTAATCCATTACAAATTGCTCAATTTCCTGGAATTAATCAAATTGTATTTTTAATCAGTCTTTCTGAGACGTGTGTCTTCTTATTATGAGATTTAATACTGCTGACCCCCAAAAGATTGAGTGGTTTGTGGTATCAAATTTCAAGAAACAAAAGGAAGCAGCACTCAAGGCAATGTAAAGAAGGAACTAGTCCACTGTGTTTGTTGTGTGCCTCAAATGATTGCATTTTAGGGTGTGTTCCTTCAGAGGGTGATGAAACATTGTTAATCTTTTGAGTGACACAATAAACACGAGGGTCTGTTTCCCTGTATGCATTGCCTTGAGCTCTGCGTTTTTGTTTTTTTGCAATGTGTGGGAAAGTGCCAGAGGATTTTACACCAAGCATGGTTGCTATTTAGACACCCAAGCTCTAATGCCACTTAACGTGGACCTCTAATAAATGGGCCTCTAAGTGTTCTAGTTTATTCAAGCTTATTCAAGGTCTAAAAAAAGCTAACAAATGTCTAAAATTCGACCTTTGATAAATAATTCCCCTTATTGAGAACTGCTATATACAGTGTGGGGAGTTGGGAAATTCTTCTTAGACCTTGTGAACAATGGCAGGCAATGTTTTCTTTTTTCTGTCCTTAAACTTGTCCCTGGTTTGGCTCAGTTGCAGTATACATAGACACAATGAGCTTAATTGTGGTTTGAAAAAGCTCTAATACCACTAAAATTGGACCTTTAATAATGCTAGCACTAGTACATATGTGTTCTGTAAGTGGATGAGTATTGGGTAATATGTGTTTTATGAGATTTGCTAATCATAATCACTGAGTAGATGTTAACTAAAGAATGAGGAGGACAGAGGAATAGATATTGCGGGGCCCATTTACTAAGTTCACATGAGGGATTCGAAATTTGATCAAATTTTTTTAAAAAAAATTATTCGAATATGCAAATGAGGTGACTTTGACCATCGAATTTTCCAAATTCGACCAATTCGAATAATTTGAATTTAATTGTATTCAAATATTTGAATATTCAAAGTACTTCCCCTTTAAAAAATGTTTTTGATAGGCCAGTTCGCCAACTTGGACCTACCAAATTGCTTTAAAACCCTATGGGAAGCTCCCATAGATGTTTTAAATCTTTTTGTGATCGAATATAAAAAATTTCAATTAAAGGGTTAAAATAGTTCGATTCAATTTAATCGATCAATCAAATTATTTAATCGATCAATCAAATTATTTAATCGATCAATCAAATTATTTAATCGATCAATCGAATTTTTTATATTCGTTCGATTGGTTGAATTGCGTTAAAAACATTCGAATTTGAATGTTTTTGCAATTCGACCACTTCCCCTTTAAATTCCAAATTCGAATTTGAGGGTTTTTTAACCCTCGAATTAGAATTTTAGCAAGTCTGTACTTGCTGTAGTTACATTGCTGTTATTAAATCACACAGTTTAATTTGCTGACTATTCAGTCTCTTAATAACTGCACAGTTAAAAATCTAAAATAGTTTTTTCTTTTTAAAAAAGAGATTTATTATATTCTGAACCTGGAAAGCTTGAATCCAAAAACATATAGTACCATTAGTGATGGGCGAATCTCCCGCGTTTCACTTCGCTTAAAAATTATCGAATTTCCAGAGAAATTCGCGAATTGGCGAAAAAATTCGCGAAGCATTTCCGACACGCGCCACGTCGTTTTTTGGGGCGAATTTTTCGGCGGCAAATTTTTGCTGGCGTTTCGCGAATTTATTCGCCAGCGGCGAATCGCGGGAATTCGGCGTGAATTCGCCCATCACTAAGTACCATATAAAACCTATCGAGGTCATGGCAGAGGTCACTTGAACCATTTAAAAATGTTAATGGCCTTCCTGATGTTCAGTAGGTTTCACTGAAAGACTCAATCAATTGAGCAATTCAAGTTTTTTTCTGCCAAAAATTTGATCAGTTCGAGTTTTTTAGGTTTCTCAACTCGAATTCACTGATTCAAGTTTTTTACTTTCAAGTTTTTTTTTAAATTAGAAACCATTCGAGTTGTGAATTTATTTAAGCTTGTTCGAGGTTTAAAAAAGCTCAAAAAGCTCTAAAATTAAACTTTTGATAAATAACCTCCCCTTATTGAAAACTGCTATATACATTATGGGGAGTTGGGAAATTCTCCATAGACAAAGCCATAGACAATGGCAGGTGATTTTTTCTTTTTTCTGTCCTTAAAGGGGTTGTTCACCTTTGAGATAACTTAGTATGATGTAGAGAGTGACATTCTGAGATAATTTGCAATTGGTTTTAATTTTTTATTATTTACAGTTTTTTTAGTTATTTTGCTTTTTATTCAGCAGCTCTTCAATTTGCATTTTAAGCAGTCTTGTAGCTAGGGCCCAAATTACCCTAGCAACCATGCATTGATTTGAATAAGAGACTGGAATGTGAATTGGAGAGAGTCTGAATAAAGGGATCAGCAATAAAAAGTAGCAATAACAATACATTTGTAGCCTTACAGAGCATTTGTTTTTTTAGAAGGGGACGGCGACGCTCAGTTGCAGCATGCATAGACATGCTGGTACAGTTTGCAAATCTTGAACATATATTTTTTCCACTTATATTCTAACCCGTAATATAAATAAAATATGAATTTTAGGATTATTCTTGAAACAACCAGTCTATAATGCTGAACGATTGTGTCTTGCAGTAGAATAATTGACTTTGCTATATGGACAGCATAGTAGAACATCAAGAAGTTTGCATTCTTGTAAAGCACAAGCTGTATATTAATGTGTAAATGGAGAATGTGTCCATGAAAAAGTCTCGCTTTAAAGGAAGATAGCAGATGTTTCCTTAAATGCTCCTTTGAGCCACCTGGTACATGGTGTGCTGCAGTAGTGACTCGGGAAATGCAACAGATGTTTGTCAGCAGGGATTATGGATCCTCACATGCATAAATGCAATTATATGTGCTCATGGGGAAGATCCATGCTGTGTTTTTGTAGGAAAACACATATTGAAATCAGTGTATATTTGGGCTTATAGGAACAAATGTCCTCAGTGACATTCTGATGACATCTAAGAGGCATCCAAAAAAGGTATAACCTGCAGCAAAATATACTGAGCAGTTCAAAGGCTACTGTGAATAGGAGCCATTCATTTTAGTGGCAAGTGTTACTCGTTATACCCACTCTTTTTTCTGAAAATATGACGGCAAAGAATCTAAAGATATGGCTTTACATTGACAGCAATTGTACAAATGTTTAAATAAATATTTCTCATTCACAGAGCTCAAAATTCCTACAATATCAGTTCCATCATTATAAGGACAATGCTGTCACATTATTGGTCCTATAATTGAACATTCAGATTTCTGAAGTTATAAGTGTGTCATTTTGTAACAAAATAATAAGTCGGTATAACCAGTCTCATATAGTTAAGATCAATTTTGTTCTCTCAATAAAGTGCCAGTATTGTTCCCACTGACTATTGTATTTCTAATGCATTATTACAGTGAGCCAAAAAGTGGAAGAACAGGAGGCTCACATCTGTTCTTTTATTCATATTGGCTCATTATAGGAGACCAAATTTGGCTTGGTTTATTTTATTCTCCGTTCTGTAGAAGTCACAAATCAGCCTCAAGACAGAAGGTCATTTCATTTATTCAGTGAGTGCTGGTGAATTCCTCCATCAATATTGGTGCAAGAGCTTTTCATACACGTTTACATTGCAAAGAAACTGCAGGATTTCCCCAGGCAGTCACAATCCAACCTTCATCCTGTTTTTGATACTCTTGTCTACTGGATTTATTTCCAGTCTGTAAAGTGTGCCATCTTGCTTGTTTATGCTAGTTTGGTACCTCGCTCTTGATAGGTCAGTGGGGGATGTTCTCGTTGACAATGGACCAGCTTGTACCCAGTAATTGCACAGTAGTGCATGGTGTAAGCAGCAATGTTTTTAAGTTTTGGAATTGCTTTATTTTTATGCCAATTAACCATTCATGCAAAAATACAAGTGCATAACTAATTCAGAAGGAAAGTTTTACAATACAATAGGTCACAAGAAATGTCAAGCACAAAATGTACTTTGAAGCTTTATTGCTGTAAGTAGATCTGTTCCAACACGGAAAATATACTTTCCACCATTCGGTATAAAGGCCATAAAGAAATGCTGTATTCTATTTAGTTTCTGCATTA
>CM044447.1:83025568-83042921 GCA_024363595.1 Xenopus borealis | reverse complement strand
ATGTTTTATGTTGAGTGTATTGATATGCAGCTAAACTGAGTATTTTTTGGTATATTTATTGTTAGGCCTAATGTGCAAACATAGATATTATTGGTATTTATTTGGTGTGATATGTTTGCTTGATGGTCGCTTATTGGTGATGATTGGATTTGGGATCCATATTTGTAGCAATGAGGGTTTTGGAAGATAAATATATGCTAAAATTAATATTTCAGCACTATATTTTGGAATGTTTGTACATCTCTAGTTTCCATAGTGAGCCAACATTAAAAAACACAGCTAAACTGTCCTCCATATGGCCAGTATTTTTTCTATACTTAAAAAAGGATCTTAACATTCTTGCTCCATTACACTTTACTTAGTTATTGCTGGACCAAACATCTGCATTCTCTTGTAATGTCAGAGTTGTTATTGCCCTATAAAAAAATTCCTGAGCTCTTCAGGTTGACACCATGCAAAACAATCCTCTAATAAGAATACCACCTAATCTGTGTAAATTTGGCCTTTATGGGAGCTGGATGTTCACACTCCTAATGTTTAATTATATTGTAATATAACAGTTACCCTCTTACATCTGTAATTTGTTTTCAATATCTTTATCTTACTGAGGGATCATTTACAGAGATTTAGATCCCCTTTAATGCATCCTGGGATATATAGTCCAGCAACTTCAGGGTTGTTTTCATAAATCAACAAAACTTTTACAGCTTTCCACAGTTAGTGTCCCATTAAATGCAAGAGAATCCTCCATTGAGTATAATCCAATCTGACCTGTGTATTTCAGGTACACTGAACCTGAAAGCCTTTAACACTTTTTGTAGAAAAAAATTAATGTTCTCATGTTTGGTGCCTACATTTGCACTTCACCTCACCTCCATATCTTTATTTTTGTATATAATTGTATTTTGAAAAGAGCTAAGCTCTTTGCTCTGTAATTGCATGGGTCACTTACTGTAGAGATCACCGTGGGACAGATTTACAAAAGGTTTAGGTCATACATTTCCACCTCTAACTGTATTTGTTTGTTAATGGAATTCTTTGTGTGGTATCTTCTGCAGCTTTGTTTTCCCTTGCAGACATTCAGCCCTTCTTGCCCACACTGTCTAATAGATGGCTATTTGTCACAATCTAGCAGACTGTACCATGTACTATGTGATTAATGTAGCACATCCCAAGAAATCATGTTATATGATAAAATCCTCTCACAATGAATGATTACTTGGTATTAATTTGCAGTTTTTGTGAGCTGAAAATTCATAATGTTATATCCTGGCGTCTGTCTGTATACTTTTAGCTATATGGTCTGTTTGTTGTTACGTATAGTGTACAGTACAGAGAACTTCTTAATTTACTGGCACTTTAAAATTAATCATAAATATTATACCCTTAACAGGGTGGTTTCTTAAGATTTCGCCAAAAAAAGATTTTGGATTCTAGTGTGGAACTCTGTTCTCTGTTCTCTTTAAATTGTTGCCACCTGAGGCAGCAGATAAAGCCAAATTAATGTGAAATTCATCTTTTTGTGTGTGTGTGTGTGCATTAGGCACCACCAAGTGACTGTATCTACCTACCTGAAACCCCGGGTTGGTGCTCCTATCAGCAGAAATCTGCAACAAAATCTGCAAGAGTTTATGGAGGGGTATAATTTTTTCATTCTTAAGGTGCAAGTGTGCTGCATTAATTGAAAGTGTTTGTAAGAATGCACCTGTTTATGAAAGATCTCTTATCTGCAATGCTGCTCATAATCTGCTATTAAACTTAATAAATCATTATTTTCATGCAAATGAAGATGTGCTTGCCTCCCAGCTATTCTATCTCATAAAGCAGAGAGCATGTGTCCAGTTCCACCTGATGGGTTGAAATTAGCTACCACAAACTAGTGACACCAAGATGTAAGACGTTATTGCTGAGTAAAGGAGCTGAATGATTGTAAAACTATTATTGCTCTTTACTTACAGCTCATTTATTCTCAGAGCTCCCAGGTGAGGGAATATGGCTAATTGTAGTGAATAGTGAAACAATGCTATCTGTGGGGATTCTCCATCATCCTCACAAACACCTTTCTTTCAGAGAATGTCTGAGTAAGATCTTCAATCTGCAACCACTACAGCATACCCTGAGGGCCACCATCTAAGGTTGTTCATAAGGGCGATAGCATCCCTTGGTCTTTCACTGTCTATCTTACACTGGTTGGGTTCCTGTAATAACGTTAATACAACTTCGCTCTTATTGGGTTCAAGGCTGACCTTTCTCACCAACGGCACTGGCCTCAAATATAATATAAACTGACCTAAAATTTGCTATTTCTGAACTAGGCAATCTCAGATGGGATCATTACTTTGCCATCTCCAATATTGATGAGCCATTCACTTCAGGCTCCTGGCACAAGCTTCAGCGTCTTTCAGGTACTGTAGGCCAGATAGGCTGCTATAGCACCCTATCCATCCAAACTTTAATTAGAAGCTGTCCCATCCAATAAGCTTGTAGCTAATTTAACCCCTACGAACCATCTCCATCTAGTGGAGTAACTGCTTCCATTCAATGAACCCATCCTACAACTTGTGTGCAATGGCAAAAACAACCGATGTGCTCTTCGGCCTATGGCACATCTGTTGTTTTGATGCTGCGGGAGGAGAAACAAGGTAAAATACACAGAGGTCCTTCTCCACATGCACATAAAGGTAAAATGCACAGTTTATTGCAGACACAGTTTATTGCTGTTAGGCCATAACAGGTCATTCTCATGCACATGGATAAACGGTAGAGAAAGGCATTTTGATCACTGTTCTCCGTAAGAGGACTAGAGTGATAAATAAAACTCCAGGAGTTCCATAGGCCTTGTATGTATGCCAGTTTGGTTTGACAATACCAATGTAAGAAACATCCACCTTTCAACTTAATTTCCTCTGCAGGGAGGTAGTACAGCTTACTAGAAAAATATTTTATAACTGTTCCTTTGTTTATTATTATTATTCTCTCAGCGTTGTATTTAGTCTTTCTTTGCATGGTTCCAAAAAGGTCAGTACTATGTGTTATTTTTTTATTATTACAATTTGCTGTTTAGATTTGTTCTCCTTCCCTTGTTCTTTGTGTGAAAATTATAGTGTTCGCAATTTGTATTTGAGTGAGGGCCTGTGGGGCTTGCAAGGATCTAGACTTGTCATTTTATAAGCTACTGTGTTATTAACAACTGCATGCACATAATTACATCCCATAATATGCCTTTGCATTGCTTAAAAAGGCAAAGAGAAAAACATTTTTTAATTGGGGTGACAGTGACTAATCGAAAGGTTGTATTTTGCGTATTGCTCCAAAGAGATTTGACTTAATAAATTAAACATTAAAGCAGATATAAACAGGATTAAATGCTATGGTAATGTGTATAACTTCCCCATCTCACTGCCTTCTGCTATGCTAGTCTCACTCTTTAGTAGATGGTTTAATAACATTGGACACAGTGCTGGTTATTTACAAAGGGAAGCAGTGAGAATTGCAACCAACATTTCTGTATAGTTTCGAGAGATTCACTCAAGGGCTCAGTTTAAGCTTATACACAGCATGTTTCTTCTCCGTGAATAAAATAAAGTGCCAAGTTGATACATCAACATTTTATACCCTTTTTTCTCTCAGCAGAATTTCTCTGCAGACTTATAAATTAAATGTTTTCTATCAAATGCTTTCCTGACCCCCAACTAGCTGCAAACAAAGCAACAATATGCAATATTCTTTATATCCCCTTTCAGAGTCTCTTCTTGGCAGTTTTGTTAGGACTGGTAGCATCTGAACCCTAACTTGGAGCCAACAACCGACAAAACATCTGAAAAAAGTCTTCACCAAAATGGGTATCAAGTCTACTTAATGCTTCTCTTCCTGAAATGTCCTCTGAGGACACAACTTTTGTATTTTTATAGAAGCTTCTTGTGCCTTCTTTCTACTCTGGTATTTTTGGGGCTTTTTCAACAGGGAGGCAATGCTTCTCAAATATAGGGTTGTTCTTTCAATTATAAAAATGAAAGAAACATTAAAAAAAATTAAAGGAAAACTATACCCCCCAAACAATTTAGGTCTCTATAAAAAGATATTGCATAAAACAACTTATATGTAAAACCCTGCTTCATGTAAATAAACCATATACATAATAATACACTTTTTTAGTAGCATGTGCCATTGGGTAATCATAAATAGAAAATTGCCATTTTCCGACGCGTCGCGTAATTTTCGGCGCGCGTCGCGTCGTTTTCGGCGCGTCGCGTCAAAAACGACGCGCGACTCGTTTTTGCGCGGCGAATTTTTTTGGGCGAATTTTTTTGGCAGTTTCGCAAATTTATTCGCCAGCGGCGAATCGCGGGAATTCGCCGGGAATTCGCCCCTGGCGAATAAATTCGCCCATCACTATATGTCACTTAATTTGATATAAACTATCTGTTGCTCAAGTATTCATTTTGGGGGTATAGTTTTCCTTTAACTAATGCTGGCTAAAGATACTAGATGTTGAGTTATGCAAGGATATTTCCAGTTTGTAGGTGTCCCTAGTTTTGGCCTATATATTATTTAGTCTATCCAAAGTCAACACGTTTTTCCCATACCAACCAATCATTTCTTTTTACCTCCACAAAGGCCATCCCTTATATACCCTAATAATAAAACAATTCAAATGCAAGCTATTTATGGAAATGTGATGGTCATTCAATATTTTTGTGTGGAACCCTATTCCAAAGCAGGAAATACAATTGCTAGTTACAAAACCCTGGTTTAATCCACAAGATGATTCATTTCCTCAGGCAAGTGTAAATGTTCAAATTGCCTGCAGTCTTCGCCTGAAAATTTGCGAATTGGTGAAAAAATTTGCGAATGAGTCGTGCGTCGTTTTCGTCGTTTTGCGTAGTTTTCGTCGTGTTTTCGTCGCGTCAAAAACTTTGCGCGACTCGTCTTTTTTTTTTACGCCAGCGAATTTATTTGCCGTCGGCGAATCGCGGGAATTCGCCGCAAATTCGCCCCTGGCGAATAAATTCGCCCATCACTAGTCTTCAGTGGAAAGTGGGAAGGAGAGCAGCTACTCTTATTTAATGTATTAATAAGGTGACATGATATGGTAAAATTCAGAGACATGTCCAAATCAGTATGTGTTTGCAGTTATTCCTTAGTGTTGTGTTTTGTTTTTGTGCCTTATGTACTAGTAGGCCTTTTGTGCCACTGATGAATTGGGGAATTTGGCCCAACTTTTGTGGCCATGCAGTTTGTTTGAAAAGCCTAGACAACTAGGCTCTAGTTGAACTGAGTTTGTGATATCCCAGACTAGTAGTATATATTCTGCATCCTTAATACCTTTGTGAGAAGCTTAAGCCAACTTGTTGATGCAGACATTGATTAATAACAAATGATGAAGGTTTATTCCCTTTTCATGTTCACAAACATTTGTCAGCATCACCAACTTGCTCTTCCCTCTCTTTCTCGCTTTCTACTTAGTGGTATCATAATGGTGTTTGAAACCTGTTGTTGGAATGGTATTTCTGAGAGAATTCACTTTCGTTTTAGGGTTTGCAACAGCAGCAGAAAAGGCTACCTAAGACTATTATTTGGATTCAAATCACCCTTTTACATTTCAAGCTTCCCTTTAATAGTTTTTTCAAATGTGTTATTGTTAAATTGTGCTTTCTGTTAATCTTTCCTTAACTTCACATTACTTTTTTTGCTCTCCAGTGGGTTGCAGGTAACTTTTCATAAAAACCATGATGAGTTATTTCACCATTGTTACTACAGCAGTTTCCATTTTGTCAGTTTTTTTCCTATTGACCTGAGGATTTCTTAATACATGTTAGCACTTGAAAATCTAAATTAAGCTCTTCATTAAATGCATAATTTAAATCAGGTTAAATGTGCTTCATTTGCTATCTGTAATGATCAAACTTTTTTGCATAATGAAAAGATTAATTTTGATTTCTTGCCTGCATCAAATCCAGTGCGGCTATACCACGTCAGCTCAGAAAGACTCCCATCAGTTTTAGTTTGACTGTGTTATGTCTCGCTGGGCTAATTGAACATGAATCACCTTTCTGAACTGTTCATCAGCTCTAGCCGAGCAAGGAAGAGACACATTGATCACTACAGATCCACACACACACATTGTAGGCATCATTGTGCTTGGAGAAACATCTTGAAACTTTTTTCCTAGTCAATAATTTTATGATTTTATATATTAATCACTATATCGAGGCTTTGTATCTCATTGTCAAACAATTCATTCTTGACTTTAAATATTCTAATAAATAACACAGCAAAATAAACTAACTTCTGTGTTATGTCTGCAGATATGTTTACAATGTTTCAATTGTGATATTGGTGCTCTAAGATAATAGTTTTAACACATACAAGATACCAGCAATCCTGTATTATAAGGACTAGGCTTGTACTAGGAATAATAAAAGTTGGCCATGAATTGTCTATGTATAGGGATGACTATGATCAGGGCACAGAGGTCTACACTCTCACATTCTGGCAGGTCAGAATGAGCCTGTATAAGTAGCAATGTTACTTGGAAGTAAAGTTTCTTTGGACATTTAAAAATACCCTATACGTGATAAGATTTGTTTAAATACAGTAAACCCTGTGGCCTTGTACCATCACCTGGACACACAACTTCTTACTGACTTCCAATATCATCCTATAGGATACACCTGAGGTGGCATATAATTGTTACTTTAGTTTAGAAACATCATTTTGATCTTAATCGCCTAAATGGTTGAGGTTGACCTTCAACAAAGAGGTTTGATGTTTGTAGTAATGTTAAAACTGGTAATGGCTTGCTTACAAAACTGAATAATGTTTTCCCAAGATTCTTTCAAAATCCATAGGTTTTGGTAGTTACTCTTGATTTCTATGAAGGTTTATGTGGTTAGTTTTTAATCTGGAGCCTAAACTTTTATACAAATAGTCTGAGAGACTCTGAGCATGTTGCATGTACTATAAGCATCCTGTCTTCTCTTTTGTGAAAGAGTGGATTGTCATATAGTACCCAAAGGATATTGGCTTCTTAATATAACCATGGTGAAATGAAATACTGTAGCTTGTTTGCAGATAATAACCAGGATTGGGGTTATATTTTCTGCAAGATAGATATACATAGTGATATGTTTTATGTATTTCTAAAAAATTGTGCTTGCATTTTGTTTTAATTGGCTATTCCAGGCACACCTATCTTTTTTTCTTCATAAGTCTGATAATAACACTGGGCTCAAAGTAGGCTGACAAACATAACGTGACTGGCCTGCACAGAGCCCTGACTTCCAACTCAACTGAACACCTGTGGGATAAATTAGAACATCTATGCCCACCAAAGGTGACTGCCCAACATCAATCCCTACATATGAATGAAAAAAAAACCCACCAATAATTTTTTCCAGCATCTAGTGGAATCCTTCTCATCTTTCCAGAGGAATAGAGGTTGCCTAGTAGTTACATATAAAGATCAGACTGACAGTTCCTTAAGCTCATTGGTCTTTCTGTACTTAGCTAGAACTGCAGGCTACAACCCAGTTATTAACTGCACTGATTATTTTATATATTACAAATATGACCAGTTACATACAAGAGTTAAGAAGACATTGGTCAACATGCACAGTGATATTGCGTACTTGCACAGACCAATATCTGCCCCTTACTCTTTGTTGGAATGGCTTCTTACATTATGAGAGTTAAAATGCATTGTATCCTGCAAAACCCAGTATCATTAATATGGTCATTGTGGGAGAGAACATTAAGAAGAAGAACACTGACTGCCTTTTCCTCACGGGGAGAAGACCAGTGGGGCACAGCTGATGTATGCTCTGTATTAAACATTCATTAGCGAATGTGACTATTTGTATGCTGCAGAGGCCAAATATTTGAAAATTACTTTTGTGGCATCTCTCGCTGAATTCTGAATAAATTTCTAGTTTACAGGAGCATTCTCATGTCATATTTACGAAGCTACAATTGTCAAGAGAAAATATGCATTTTAATAAGTATTGGAAAAAGAAATCAGATTGCTTGTTTCTGCCTATAAACCACCGCAGCATGCCAACCAGACCGAGGGAAGCTCAAAGTCTTGTCATTTTTTCAGTTTGGTGGTCTGATTGTAGTATAGCCTCCCATAAAATGGTAATACTATAAAAATAAACCACAATAATAATTGAAAGGTAAGTTGTCATTTACTGCAGGGGAAGGGGGCTAAGGCACACTAGATTTTTTACATTTTCTCCTCATCTCCCTGGCTTGCACTAAATTACTCTGTCCAAGTGGTAGTTCTTTTTATAGAATAAATGTAGTGGTTGGGCACACAGAGACCATAAAAGGTACTGCCTTGTCCGTTGGGTGTTGGAAACAAGAATATAATTGCACGTATGTGCAGTTTATTGCGTTATAGAGATTGTCTTTGAAACTGTTTTTTTTTATCACAGGAGGCTTCCTCTGTATATAGATGGACATTACAGTACATATTCTGCAGATATATATATATAAAAAGTATACTGTATATACTATTCATTAGCTGTGTAATATTGTTTTTATTGGCAATACAGTAATATAGACACATAAACACAGAGAACTTTCCCAATTGGTGTGATGACACATCACTCTTAGATAATGCCCTATGTGCCATTAAATAGATCAGATACAGACAATAAGCTGATTTTCTCATTATAGGCATCTAATTATGATGTTGAGGTGGCCATTCACTATAAGTTGCTCAGTATGGAGTGTGCAAATTGTTGTTGCAGTGTTTCATAGTTATTGTATACATAAATGTTGTTATTTCTAACGTACAGATGCACATTAGCAGCCAATTCACTAGGTGCAAGACAATTGCAAGCGTAGGCAAAACTGCAAAAGTACCTCTGCCTTAAAGGAATTGTTAAGTATATAGTCAGTTAGGCAAATATGTAGGGGCACATTTACTAAAAATTTACAAAAAAATTTGATCGATCGATTAAATCGTTTGATCAATTCAAATAGAATTTTCGGCTATTCGAATTTGATCCGAATTTTCACTTTGAATCAATTCGACCCTTAGTACATGTACCCCGTAATGCATAAAAGCTGGAGTGACTGGATATCTAACATAACAGCCAGAACAATACTTCCTGCTTTACAGCTCTCTTGGCTGCAGAAAGCTGCAAGGCAGGCAGTAGTGTCCTGTTCTGCTATGTTAGACATCCAGTCATTTTAGCCTTTATGGATTACATTTTTGGCTAACTATATTATAAACATTTTTTATTTTGCACAGCCTATCTGTTTAACCAGTTTTTAAATTTTTACACTGAACGGTTCCTTTAAGGTGGGGTATTCTTCATCTGTAAGTGTATTTTGAACCTTGTGCGCCATTTATCAATGCAGGCTGAGCAGGTGCATTGGTGATAATTGCAGTTTGCAAGGATTATATATATATATATATATATATATATATATATATATATATATATATGTTTTAGCATGTCCAATAGTGGGCAAAATTGCTGCCATTTAGAAATGAGGCCTATAACCTGCTACTTTTAGTACAAGTGTTCCTGTAGAAAGATCCTTATTTCATCCTTAAGATCTAAAATAAAAACCCATAATTTAGGACATCTTAGGACCTCTGTGCCAAATGCACCATAAAAGGCTCCATATACTGCATGTTCATGTACCACACCCATCAAACATTACTAGTGATGGGCGAATTTATTCACCAGGCACGAATTTGCGCCGAATTCCCGTGATTCGCCGGCCAGTGAAACGCCAGCAAAAACACCAGTAAAAAAAAAGAGTAGCGCTCCAAAAATGATGCAACACGCGCCGAAAATGATGCAACACACGTCGAAAACGAAGAAACACATTGAGACTGAAGCAACGCACGTCAAAAACGTGCCACGACTTGTTTCGCAAATTTTTCACCACTGAGTTCATCACTAAACATTACGGGGCCGATGTACTAAATTCACATGAATAGATTGAAGTTCGATCGAATTCGATCAACGTTCGATCGTAGGATCTATTCGATTGGTCGAATATGCAAATTTTGGCATATTCGATCATCGAATAGCGAATGGTCGATGATCGAATAAAAGAGTAGCCTAAAACTATTCGATTAGCATTCGAAAATCGAATGCTAATCGAATATCAAGTAAAAACAAATTTATTTTGGGGAATAATAGTAAATTTGCCCCTACATGTGTGGTCCAGTGACTGGAAAAACTCTAGAGGGTATGTATGACTCTGCCAGAATGCTCTATGAGGAAACCGCAAATGAGGAACATTATAAGGATCAGGTTCACTTTGGTTGAAAAAGCCAGTACAGGTGCTGAACCTAATGAATAATCACCTGCGATAAAGGAGAGGGTAGCTACAGTACATGTTCATTTCTTGTCCAGCAACTGGGAAGTGGGGGTTAAGTTGTGCAGTTTTGGGACAGGAAAAAAAAAACCTCTTGTGAGTAAAATCCTGTATTCAGTTGTGTATAATAAACTTTGGAAAAACCCTGCAGTGAATAAAATACAGGTGGATACCTGTTTGAAGGTATCTTAAGAAAAAAAAATATTATGACTTCTATTATTTGAGTCAATGCCCACACCTACCCAATTTTAGTGAGAAACAAACCATAATGTTAGAAGTCCCTCTCAGTGAAGGACCTAAATGTTTCTAAATATGCAAGATTTGGCTTTATTTGATGCTGTGTCAGAAATTGACAATTTTCCAGTAAAGCCAAGGTCAATTACACTTTGCGGAACACATTATAAACAGAATAGTCCCTTTTCACTTTCCAAGGTATTTCGTAAAGAAAGCCCCTTGTCATTGAAAACAGATTAATGGAGACACAATAGGAAGTCAGCATTAATTCTAAAAGCCAAAAATCTCAAAACACTCCGGTCATCCATCATAGCTTAATGCCTGGCCCTGTCTCAAAAGAAGCCATGCTAGAACCTGCTACAAAAAATACACTTAAATCTCTGAAGAAACTGCAGGTTATGATGGAAATAGAGGATTTGATTATCAGAGCATTTAGATATTTCTTATCTTCCCACGAAAACATTGACGAAGATTAGCACTTGGTGACCTTTCAGTTCTTCAACCCATTGGGCATGACTAGTGTTACAATGGCTGGGTAAGAGTTACTAGTAAGTTTTTTTTTATCACAGAAAAGGACAGATTTGAAGATGCTATTGTTTTACAGATATAGTTAATAAAATATATATTTTTTTAACAATTATGCCAGTAAATGGCATGTCTTCCATAGGACCATACACTGGTGATCTGTATGGGCCAGTCTGAACAGAAAGGGTACCCTATGCTCCTTGAGACTTTTAATTTTTTGGTAAATGTTTTGCTTTCTCTACCTATATAGACATACCTATATAGGCAGTTACTCTATAGCGTCCTCCATTGGGAGGCCAAAATAGATTATATGGCACTCTATTCAGTCAGATCTGTTGGATTGGTAGGCCATGTTTCCTGTGTTTTGTTTGTTCTGTGCAACCGTCTCAACCATTGGAACAGCAAGATGTGAAATGAGGAGGCTCTTTTTAACTTCCTCATTAGTCTATTCACCGATATGTTGGGCCATCTTTAGCCTTGTTTGGGTTTGAAGAGTAATGCATAAACTTTCCATGCAAGTCAAATGCTGGTTCACTGCTGCCAGTTTAAAAAAAGGAGGCAAGAAATGCATTCATTCTTTGTAGAGTCATTAAAAACGGAGCCGTTGAACCATAACCTTTAATGCTGTTAATATTATTGTGACCATTTTGATCATGAAAAATAGATTTGACAGCATTCATCCAAAGTAATCTTTAGATTTGCATTCATGTTGTGCTGCTGTATAACAGTGAAATCTTTTACACTGAAGGCGTGAAGCAGAGAACACATTAACATTTGTGGGACTCAATTTACTTAACTCCGCAATCCCATTTTCAAATTGCTTCTAGCAGAGAATATTGTCTTATCTAGTCTCAGTAGGCTCTAACAGACTTTGTTAAATGCAGTATGTATTGACTATACTATTGTTTCTCTTGAGCCTTTATACTGTGGAATGCAGTAATATCTTATTTCATGGGGACATTAGTAATCCAATCAGGACTCTTAGCAGCAGATTTATTAACATTTAGGCCAGTAGTTTGCCATGATAATGGGAAACCCTGGCAAATAATTAAAATTGAGTCTTTTCTCAAATGTCACCTAAAAAAAAATCATTGTGAAGTGTGATCAAGTTTTTTGCCATGATAATGGGAAACCCCTGCAAATAATTACAATTGAGTCTTTTCTCAAATGTCACCTCAAAAAAAATCATTGTGTGATCAAGTTTTTCTCTATGATTGTCTGCATTTCTACAGATTGTCTTGCTAGCCAAAAGAACCATGGTAATCAGCTGATAAAGCAGAACCTACTGGTCATCTGCTTAACATCAAACATCAACCTAGACCTGGTGTAAAGTTTGCTACTTTTTATTACATTGTCCCTTAGACACATTACTAATTCTGGCTTGCACCATGTAGACCTCACCTAGTCCAGTCTCTCCAGAGTCCCCCCGATTGTCCCTCTAATATGGTCCCTCTACTCTAAGAGGAAGATTTATCAATAACTATAGTTGGGAATTCTTTTTTTTTTGCAAACTCACAGCAAGAAAAAAAAAAAAAAGACTCACATGGCAGTTTCTCACCAGTCACCACATATAACCTGTCAAGATGCCATTGAAGTTAATGGGAAATGTATCTTCAGCCTTCAAGCAAGATTGATTTCTAAGACTTTGCATCAGTAGATATTTATCAACTTTCTTGAAAATAAATGGGAAAATCTGATTCACATCTTCCATCAATTTGTTTCTTTGACTTACTGTGAAAAACATTAAGATTTTTTAACACCAAGCACAAAATCACAATTTTTCCCCAAAATTGCAAATTTTTATTGTTTTTTTTTTAATAAATACACCTCTCAGCTTCATATAAACACATTCAACAAACTCTAAAGTGACCATCAATAGCAGACAACAGACCACCAGGAGACATTTCTGATACAGTATGTTCATCAAAATGGGATTAGTTTCCTACCTCTTACTGTCAAAATATTATCACATAAATACCTCATTGCAATATGTTTATCAGCTTTTGTCCATCAAAAATACTCAGTGGACACTGGGACACAATAACATAACCTAATTTGTTTCTGGCTTATGATACCTGGCTGTTTTTTATGTTAGATTGTATTATTTTCTCTTTTAAGTTAGGACTTTATAGTTTCCTGCCTAAAGTTTTAAGGTGACCAGAGCTCCTTCTCTTTGTGCTATTTCTATTCCATTCTGTCTATTTGCTATACTATTCAGTGTTCAACTAGAGCAAGAATACCAGAAGAATCTGCTACTTACCCAATAGGGGATCCATTTATTGATGTGGGGGTAAGAAGCAAGGGTCTCCTCCTCATGGGAGGAGAGGAAGTTATTCAGATCTCAAGTCATCCTTCACCGTTAATCCCCTTGCGCACAACATGAGTTGTGCGCAAGGGGATTATTTCTGAGAATTATTTCTTTTCAGTAGGTGCCAATGTATATGTTTATGGGAAAAACTGGCCAGATTTTCATTGGTGATCTTATGTTAAGCTATCAACAGGCAGAGTAGCTCTCTCACTACTTGCCACTGGAAGCTTGGCTGGCACTTACTTTGGTCCACTTTATGTACATGAATAAAGCTGTTTTTCACAAAACGCTCTTAAATGTTTTTTTTTTTTACTTTATTGCACTATGCTGTGTGAGTGAAGTACAGTGTCACTTACCACACTCTTGTCTTCATATTACCCACATCAACATTAGCTGTATTTTCTTTACTTGCTGAACTGAGAACTATTCCAGCAGAATTATATTGAAATATGTCACAAATGCCATATCTCTAGGCTGCATCCCAAAATGCCTATGTGGTAACAGAATGAAGTGAGTCATATTCTACAATTGCTTCTCAGTTTCTTGATTACCCTGAAATGTCTCCAAAATATTGACTTCTTAAGATTTATTGGATTCTGAAACACACAGCAAACAAATGCTACCTCCAGTAGGTGAAACCCCGGTGCGGGCTGTTAGCTGAGGCAGCGTATTGCTAGAAAATAGGTCTTTCATTATTAAGACAGGTCTCACAGGCTTAGAATGACCCTTCCAAAGCACGTTCATTGCACGAGGAGCAGAGGTGAGGAAATAGAAGCCTCTGCGGGAGAATGAATTTCTTTTTACTGTCACTTTCTATTTCCATAGCACTTGTTATGTTCTATAAAATGAGCTGTATTTTGGGTGCCTAGCTCTATGTGTTGCAACGCATAGGCACCTTTCTCTAACAGAGAAACTCTAATATCAGTTACTTGGGAAGAGCAAAGCTTGTATATGATCTGCCATTCTGGAGTGGGCATTCGGCTGTAAAGGTTTATAAAAAAACAAGGTAATATATTTTTCAACTTTATTAGCCTTTCTTTTAATTCTATAAATATCAACTCTTGCAAAACAATGGATTTTATACCATGTCCCCTAAATACTCCTGGAAAAAAACTTGAAGGTAAATTAGGGTGGATGATTATTTACTGATCTGGGTATTCTTGGAACTAAAGCTGAATGGCCAATATAGCAATGTGTTCATATGTCCATAACCTTTGTATGTTCTAAGTGGGATGGTGGACCATATGTTGAACCTTTGAGGAGGGCTTGATCCAAAAGAAAAAAGAACTGACAACTCAGAGATTAACATGGGTTGGTCCATTTGCAAGACCAATGGCAATCACTCTCTCATCCAAGAAGCACATTTTTTACTGTACACAACACATCCCTAAAACCCATACAAGTGAATGGATAACTGGCCAGTCTGTTATGAGCTGCACGCATATAAATATGCCCCAGAGTCTTTAAAAAGAAGAGAATGAAAATATGAAAAAATTGCATAAATACTGACTCAACTTTAGTGACTAGAAACTGATAAAGCTGATTACATTGCATCAAAACATTGTTTAAACAGGTACAGGTATGGGTTCCATTATGAATAAACACTTGGAACCTGAACTTTTCTGTGTAAGACACCTTTCCATAACATGCAGCACAATGCCCTAAGGCTACAAGAAGCATTAAAAAGAAGAAATGCACAATATACCCTCTTATTGTTACAGGGGAAAAGGTAGTTTTGACAAAGTTATCTGCCCTTTATTTAAACAGGACACTATGAAAAATGGCATTTCCATTACAGAGTGTTTTTTGAAAAACTGGTTTCCAGGTTTTAGATCCAATACCTATAATAAGTCAGAATGAGTGTAATATGTCTGCAGAAGTTATACTGTATGCCAGCGCCGTTTGATCAGTCTGACATTGCTGCACTGCATAAATGCAAAGCTCCTACTACACATCTGAGTGCTTTCATTTGCTCTACCCATCAAACCATGAGTGCACGCTGTACTGGCATGTGAAATCACCTGCATGCATGATTTAATACAGGCTGAAAAGTGACAGATGATTTTTTTCAGCAGGTGTGTTCAGGGATGGAAATCCTATTTCCTTTTACAAATTCAAGTGCCTTTCTTAGTGTGCGTATTTTAATATTTGTTACAATTATTATCATGTGGAATTCTATGTGCGAAAAATCCAAAAGAAATACAAGAAATACAGAAATATTCACATATGCATACGTATTACATCTTTAATGGCCAAGGTCAGTAGAGGTCAGTCTTCATATTTTCTGTTATCTGAAAGCACACTTAGCTTCCAAGTCTCCCGTCATATAATATCTACCATGCAGATTTGCAGTGTCAGTCTAAATCAAAGCACAATGGCCCCATCACTGTCAGTAGGAGGAATAGATGTCCATCTCCTGCCAGTAAACTAATATATTATAGTTCCATGACACCTTGATGGAAGGAACATTATGCCACGCTAAATAGGCCTCTCTTGAATCCTATGCAGAGATTCTGCCAAGGTTAATGTTCCCATAGGCCTATGAGAGATGCAGCTGTGAATGCAATTTATTAGCAGAAATGATAGGATTCAAACCTGGAATATAGAAAAACATACTAATGAAATACCCAAATGTCTAAACCTGATAATTGAATATGCAAGGCTTTTTCACAATCTGCACATTGATGGATACATCTGTATAGCTGAAACATACCTTTCTGTTTCTGTAATAAAATCCACTATATAGATAAACCATTACTCACCCTATGGCAATTTCACCTTTTGTTTCCCTAATAAAACAGTTGTATGGAAGAACCATTACTTACCCTGGAGCTCTTCAGCTTTTACTTTCCACGTGTGCCCCTTCCATAAAAGCAGGGCAGTTTATCTTTCATTCCCCCAATAAACATAAGTAAAAATGAAGCTAGACAGAAGCATGCCCAGAAGAGAGTACAGAGCATTTCCTAACCGAGACTGCCTTTTACTTACACTTTCAGAATTGTATTTGGTTTAAATTTTATTCCGTTCTAAAATTATTTGTATGTATATTTGTGGTGCATCACTTTTAACATGGTAAGCAGTTCTTCTCATACTGAAACTGAGAATTGTTATGGGCACAAACCTTTAGTAGATTGTCCACCACAGAAGAGACAATGCAGTACACTCAGTGCACAAGATATTGGTGGTTTTTAAGGACATGATATACAGTTTTCACCTTTTGTCCCAACTTACCAGGCTGAACAAATTAGAGCATGGGATGGTGAAATAATGTTCGGGGTCAGGTTGTGATGTAAAGTGGCATGGAATTAGAGGGTAAGGCATGATTATAGAGTGACTGGCTGGTACATTGAAAATATCATCCCCACCGTGACTGCTATTTTACCAGCTCTGTGTTATCTTTTATCTTACATACAGTATGAGATGATGAGAGTGATATTACAATGTGATCAAACATTGGGGGAGGACATACTGCTGTTTTGTGATTGAAATTCTTGTTTACAACTCCCAGCTTCAGTTACAAGAATACAAAAGCAGAGCTTGATTTATTCAGATCAAGTGGAATTCTTACTTTAGTATTTTAATGGTGTGGCTGGCCCTGGGGAGCTGGGAAAACTCTTTAGTGCTTCAGAATACAGTCCAAATGTTACTGGACTACAGTCTGGGAAGACATAAGTATAGTATGATTGAGCATCCATGTTTGGGTGTCCTTTCAAAATGTACAATCTTTCCAGCATTGGTATGTGGTATTCAATGTACATGGGGGCTACGCTTTCTTGTATGGCCCAAAAAAGAAGCTTTTTTTAAGGAGAATGAAAGTCTCCATGCATTTGGGATGCCAAATGTTAGGCACCCCCAAGTGATTGTATTGACTTACTTGAAAACCCAGGCCGGGTTCTCCTATCAGCAGAAAACTGCACCGGCCCAAGGTTATACCAGTGAGCA
>CM044447.1:83000289-83024916 GCA_024363595.1 Xenopus borealis | reverse complement strand
GAATTGGCCCTTCTACAATATACTAAAAGTTCATTTGAAGGTGAACCACCCCTTTAAACAAATAAATGTATATGCATGGCCTAGCTAAAGCAAATGTTAGAGAGAAAATAGTTGCTGGAAACATTATGGGACTAAGTTCATATTCTTGTAGATCTTGTAAATGTGTAGTAACACTTCGAATTAGGTTTGCAACAGCAACAATATGGCTCTGAGAATCAATACACAATAATCATGTTTATGTGTTAAGATTATGATTTAAATATATGTACTAATGAACGAGTAGATCCCCCTACTATAGTTTGTATGTTCGTTGCATGTCCATTTTTTATTTATTACCCCATGATGATGATGATGAATGGTTTACCTGAAGCAAATCATTCACACATAAATCTTTTTACCTTTTTATATAGTTTGGCGCTGCACCCCCGCAAAGAGATTTTGGTAACCACCAGTGATGATCGTCTCTGGAAGATGTGGGACATTCCCAGTGGAAACATCATAATGACTGGTGAAGGACATACTGACTGGCTGGCTGGCTGCTGCTTCCATCCAAAGTAAGCCTTTCCCTGAGTGGATAGATGTGGAACTGTGAAACAAGCTAGAACTATATTTACCCCCAATCTCCAACTTTCAATTCAAGGAGAAAAAGTTTAATCACGTAAAAACTCATGGGCAAGATTCAATTCAAGAGGAAAAACTTTTCTCCTCATTCACATCTATTTTTTTCCCCATAGACTTCAGTAGGGTTTTCACATGAATTCTGAATTGAATTGCATCTCAAATTGAATCTCATCAATGACTTTTCATGTGATAAACTTTTTTCTCAATGAATTGAATCTGGCCCAAAGCAAATATGTAAAGGCAGGATATTTTGTGCTTGTGATGTATAGCAAATTAGGTATATTGTTACAGTCATATGAAAAAGTTTGGGAACCCCTCTCAATAATTTATTCCACTTTCAACAAAAAAAGATAACAGTGGAACTGGGGTGTTTTCTGAACAAAGATTTTTAGTGAAGCAGCATTCAGTTGTGCAAAAATTAAATCAAACATGAAAAAATGGTTGTGCAAAAATGTGGGTACCCCTATAATTTTGCTAATTTGAATTCATGTAACTGCTCAATACTGATTACTGGCAACACCAAATTGGTTGCATTAGTTTGTTAAGCCTTGACCTTCATAAGCAGGTGTGTGCAATCATGAGTAAAGATATTTAAGGTGGCCAACTGCAAGTTGTGCTTCTGTTTGACTCTCCTCTGAACTGTGATAGCATGGGATTCCCAAAGCATCTCTCAAAAGATCTGAAAACAAAGATTGTTCAGTATCATGGTTTTAGAAGAAGGCTACAAAAAGCCATCTCAGAGGTTTAAACTGTCAGTTTCAACGGTAACGATCAGTAAATTGAAGGCTACAGGTACAGTTGATGTAAAACTTAGGTTTGGCAGGCCAAGAAAAATACAGGAGTGGCATATGCGGAGGATTGTGAGAATGGTTACAGACAGCCCAAAGATCACCTCCAAACACCTGCAAGAACATCTGCTGCAGATGGTATATATGTACATTGTTCTACATTGTTCTACAATTCAGCATGATTTGCCTAAAGAACATCTGTGTGGCAGGGCGATGAGTAGGGTTGCCACCTGGCCGGTATTTTACCGGCCTGGCCAGTATTTTTGATGGTTGATCCCAATTTTATTAATAGGAAAAAAGATAAATATATAGGCAGTCACTGTTTGTTGGGCTGGAGTGACTGGAATTTGATTTATTGCTTAAACACTGTAATCTAGGTTATAATGCCTATCTTTCAAGCTTTAGAGCTGAGTTAATCTTATATAAGTACAGATCAATTTAAATGAACATAGTTGTGCACGAGTACCCTGTAAAGGACACAGTCATTGACAATAACTGTTGTAATGCACCCACCTCTGATTAAAACTGCTGTCTTTTTACCCTAAATAGATGCTAATATTCTTTACAAAAACATTGGGCCTTAGAAAATGTAAACTCCATATTTCTCCCTGGAGAGTACCTAACATATTGGTGTCCACCTAGTTATTTTAGTTTTCCTGTATTTTAACATGTAGCAGTACTTTGGCCTCAGGGGCATATTGCATGGTGACAGACATTACAGCAAAAACACATTGCCCCCCCAAACCTTAAAAGTATGATATGTGATGCAAATAAATACAAAAATTTGCCGACAGGCAATTGATTTCCCTTATGTTTCCTTTGCAAGGTTTAGGTAAGTCATTAGTGCCATTAGTATAAGAGGGCTTAGCATAGAAAAGCAATCATTTAAATGACATAATTTTAGTAAGTAATTTTATCAAAAAATGTCATCCATAGAGTATGTTTTATAATGGTGTATATATATATATATATATATATATATATATATTGAAAGCCAATATAATTATAGTCACAATGTATTTAGTCCTCTAAGCCTTTAGTAATTTTACCTAAATATTTGCCTAATCTATTGACTTTGACATAATAGATAGTGATGGGTGAATCTAACCAGTTTTGCTTCGCGAATTGGCAAAAATCCGCGAAACGAGTCGTGGCACATTTTTGACGCGTCGCTTTCGACGCGCGTCGCGACGTTTTCGGCGCTTCAAAGATGATGCACGACTCATTTTTTTTTGGCAAATTTTCGCTCAGGTTTCGCGAATTTATTCGCCAGCGACGAATCGCGGGAATTCGCTGCAAATTCACCCCTGGCGAATAAATTCGCCCATCACTAATAATAGAATATCTTTTATTTGTAGATCATTTTATGCCAAAGTCCTGTATAAACACGATCGAGCCACCTACCCCTCCCTCGTTACTACCAAAGAAAAACAGTTTCTGAGTGTCGGGAAACAAAAACCACCGGAGCTTGCACTGGTCATCGGTGGGCATGTTAATCAGGTTTAAATAATCATGTTTAAATAATCATTGTTACCATGACCTCCCGTGACTCAGGCACATAGGATGCGGGGAGAAATTTTCTTATTAGTTTAAGAATAGTGTATAATCCTTTTAAATAGCTCTCCTCTTCTTTCCTCAATTATCAAAATTAGAATCAAGTATTCCCATTAGCCTGCCCTTGGCTAGTGAGGGAAAAATACATAAAGCTGTAAGATCCTGTTTACCATAGGGATACTCTGAGGGAACAATAAGGGTTATTAAATTAATGAATATATTACCATTCTTTTTTCTTGTAATAAACATATTTTTCTGATTCAATTTATGTACCTCTAGCAAAATCAGAACACATATCAGGGTGAATAACTTCATACAGTAATATTTGTAGTTAGGATTTGTCTTCTTTATATTTAATGGGGATCTAAATGCTGTGTAAATCTGTGACACAGCACCCCTTTACTCCCTAAAGCAGCTGGTTCAAAATTAATAAAAGATGCAAGAGTATTTACCAATGAGAATCTGGTTGCCAGTGCATGATCTTGTGATCTATGCAAATAATGGCCATATGATTCAGACTCAATGAAAAACTTTATAACGTGAGTTAGTTGGAAGGCAATTCATTGTGTGGGGAACAAAGCTAGTGAATAGAGTGGTTCTCACTGTGGGCACTTGGGCTTCTAACATGGGGTCTGTGGCAAAATTCAATAACTGATGGGTCATGCTTTCATCTACTGGAATCTATAACACCTGACTTCCAGGGTACTCTTTTGGATATAGTTTAACAACATATGGATATCCACAGACAGATAAAAGCTTCCATTCTAAATGCATCATTGCAAATACATTGTATGTACAGTTTCGTTTTTGATTTTCTATATTGTACCTCTGCAAACAACCTCTGACTTTTCCGTTGATGATATGGCACAGTTTCAATATTATCTGATACTGAAAGACTTCTCCAAGCTGTAGTTCACCAGCTTTGGGAAGGGCTGGTATGCTGTTAGTGTGAAAAAGGTAATATTGTACATCTAGGCTTGATTTCATGTAAACCACATGGTCGCTAGTGGGTGAAGTTTTATTACAGACAAACAAAAATTATAGAGCAGTCTCCTTGGGTATGATACGAGATAACTTGTGCAGCAGTGGTAGGCAAAAATGTCACTGGAATATTGTCTTGAGTATGCCATCAAGTTTGGGCTGCCAGTTTGCAATGGATGGTTTTCCTAAGGGACTATGGGCTCAAATTTGAATCTGCCATGTTTTTTTCGACAGTCAGTCAGTATTGTCCTTTATTCAATCCAACTCAACTGCCAAGTGGTTTTACAAAAGCTATGTACATTTTGGACAAAATGACCGTTTTGAGTGTGTGTCATGCATCAGTTAGTTATTGGTACATAGAGTGTCCAAAATTAAGGCTCTTGAAGCAGAATTTGAAAAAATTAGACATCTATTTGCATATACAGAAGACGGGGGGATTGTATTCACTCTGGCTCATATGATTCTTGAAAAGCCTATTCTGCAGGATGGACGCTGAAAGATCATTTATCCTGGTCATGCTTCAAGCAGCTTTGAGTTATTGTTGGCTCCAAAAAGTCATTAAGTTTTCTACTATATAAGCAGTATGTGGAAAATCTATTCAAAGGCTCATCTGCATACTGTATATGCTCAGTTGGTGGAGCTTTGTTTACTGCTGGTGTTTTCTGTACTTAAAATAACTTTTAAGTGATACCAAGTATTAAAAATGTTGTAAGGGCTCAATATTTATTCTACCCGTCGATGCTCACAGTACCTCAGGGGCACCTAAAAGTTCTAGCTCATAGATCTTGTGGTGGTAACCCGTAGAAAGTACTTACAGTCCCATTTTTCAGATTAAACAATAAATGCATCCTGGCAGTACGAGTTAGGTGGTAGATATTGATATGGTTGCTGAAAGCAGACCTCGTAACCCTAAATGTGGACACTCATGCATTATTTATCTTAGGTAAAGAATTATTCAGAATTCTTGGGCCCAAAGGTTTTCTAAATTTGGACCACCATACCTTGTAATTTACATGAACACAAATGCCTAATGCTTAGACACCCTTCCTATTCCATTCCATTGGATTGTTGAGTAACCAAAGGGTTTGAAAGCAATTCACTGAAACATTAATGAAAAAGCAGTCTAACTTCTGCTTGTGCACAACAGACTGGTGCTGTTATTAGTGTGTGAAATGGTTCTTTTGACTGTTTTATTATTTAGAAGTTCTTCTAGGTACTGGAAACATCTAATGAATTTAAAATATAGACTGGGTAAATGTATGTTGGCCCTGGTCATTTAAAGTCCAGGAAATTTAAACAAGAGAATCAAAATATCAAAGTGGTGATAAAACTGAATGTAGAAAAGGGACTCCTCTGCTCTTCTCCTACTGCATGCTTATAAAAAAGGTTTGCTTTCTGTTTGTGCATTTCTTACTTTAATTATTTCTTGGATAACACTACAACAGTTGTCTATGGGCTTCCTGAAATAGCCTTTTGCATGTTATGACTAAAGACAACACACAGGTTGCATGTCGTCCTCCAAGAGATTATGACTGCAGCAGGTTCAAAAGTTTCATTGGCTTCTTTGTATGACTTATAAGTGTAATCCGGGTCCAAAATTACAGTGCTTTTTATATTAAGCTTAGCACAAGCAAGATTTGCATAACACTTTCTTACTCTATAGCCAAGAGTAAATTATATAGAAGCAAAATGTGGTCCTTTGAAAAAAAAAAAAAAAGCAGATAAGAGATATTTAAGATATTTAAAGTGCTCTCCATTTAGAAGATATACTCTGAAAGTATGTGTGCAATGAGGAACTTCCATTTAAACATTTCAAGTAGGTCTATATTGGTGCAGACTACTGCTCCTACTCTTGCACTTGGTATATTGCATTTCTATTGCTGAAAAGTAAAGCCTGCTAAGTTAGATGATTTGGCATTGGTTAGAATAGGAACACATAAACCTTTCATAAAACTTTTAAACGTAAGTGACCTATACATAAGTTAGTGTAAATAAAGTGACTTATGCATACATTATAGTGGCGGTAGAAGTCAAGTGCAGAAACTGCAAACCCAATTACAGATGCAACGGATATCTTCAATGAGAGCCATAAGTATATAATTCTGTCTGATCTAACATATTGACATTCTCTAGCAATCAACTCAAATATTACACTGTATGCAAAGGTGGGATATAGTGTTTAAATGAAACAAAATAAAGTGTAAACCGAGCATGCATAATTCTCAATGGAGGTCCCTCTTTAATCAGCTGGGCCAATGGTCTTGCAGGACTTGGAAAAAGTTTTTATTGTGCAGCATTGCTGTAAATTTCTGTCCTAATTGATTCAAGAGCATCTTCCAGCCTGTATTTTATATATATATATATATATATATATATATATAAAAGCGGAATCCTGCCTGTACTCCGGATCTTGGCTTCATAAACTTTTTCTGGCCTAAACATAAACGGTACAATATTGGCCCTTCTGAAATTTCAGTACATCATAGTATTAGCCAGTAAAAAGTGCAGAGTAATCCTAGTACATTAGATAACAGTGAGATGACTGACATAGAGCAGGTAAGGATAATTCTCATGTCTACATTGAAGAGCAAATGTAGTGCTGGGATGTGGCTGAATCCCAGAATGAAGACTGACTCCAGTCGATGTCTAACAAATAACAGTGAAATAAAAATACATTACAAAAAAGCTACACTAGAAACATCTATTCATGAATGAAAAACGTGTTTGACCTTGAACTGAAAAAAATATCTAAAGAATTTAAAAGAAGAAATGAATTCCTGATTAATTTCTATGTTTTATTAACGCTAAATCTATGTAAGGAGTATAGCCCCAGCCATAAGATAGTTGTAAATTGCATTCAACTCGCTCATAGTGATTGGCTCTTTCTCTTGCTGCACTTTTTACAAATGAGACAGCTATAGAATATTCGGAAGCCCTGCTTTCTGTACCTTACTATCACTTAAAAAAAATCTCTGTTAAATTAATCAGCTACTTAGCTATTTTCCAGCATCCATACAGCCTCATATAAAAAGGGAATTGATTAGTTATTTTGGTTATGTTCCAGTGTTGATGAATACACAGACTCTAAATTAACACTGTACAATATGTTGAAATAAAAACATTTACGTGCCACAAAGATATTGAGGTCAAACCAGCCCTAGTCAAAATGATGACTTCAAGCGCTTCTAAATGCCACTATAAAAGTGTTCTGTGGCCCAGGTTAAATAATGCAGCATCTAAGCTAAGAAAGATTCACAGTGTGGCTTGACCTTGCTACTAATAGGTTTGTTTCCTCTGCAATAAAACTTCAGGCCAGGCAATTTTGGGTTTCATTGCATTAGAAGACAGCAGACCGAAATCCAGGACCCTTCAGGTCAAATGCCTGCAAAGGCCACATGATTGCTTGGTGAGACAGTAGATAATTAGCACAAAAGGCTAAAAGCACAATAAAAACTACAGTTAGCTTTTACCTTAAAGTTAAATGAAATCTATCCATTATATATTTTACTAATTAACTGTATAAAAGATGTAATTTTAACCATTTTAATGCATGTTTTACTTATCCGATTATTATTGTCCACAAATTTAGAGAATTGCAGCACCTATTAATCCGCTGAAGTAATTTGGTTGGTTACAGCTCAGTGTCATGTTATTCATTCATTGAATCCAACATTGTGACAGTCTCATTTTCTTTGGTCTGTTAACACTTTGCAAAATTCCAGTATAGGACAGTTTTGGCCCAACCTCTGAAGTGTTACATTATTATGACATTGGAAAATGTACCAAAGTGGACATAATTCATGGAAGTTTGCAGCTAATTGACATCTTCAGGTAAGGAATGGCTCTCTAAATGCCCTGTTACAGAACAAAGGGGTCTGCCATCTGAGACGGGCATTGTACTTCATATGCTTTGATATGAGAAGTAAAGACAGACTATTGCAGGCATTTGACTTTGACTTTGCTAGGGCACTATAACACCCAATGGGCTGTAGGCCTTGAAGGGTTTGCTATATACAAAATACAGTGTAACGAACAACTGTAATGGACTGCAGAACAAAATAGGATGATAAGTATTTGTACAGAAGATTGTGAGGGCAGCTTGAAACAATAAACAACAGATAAAAGCAGAAGAGGGGAGGTTTTAGTTTTCAGGTAATGCAATACAGCTGCAAAATTTGAGGTTCTAGAACAGAGTGTGAGATGAAAGAATACAATACCAGGTGTACTGCCAAACAGAGCCTCAATGTAGGTTGATAATCCACATAGGGGCTACAGAATGGTCAATCACAGCACTTATTTGGCACTCGAAAATTTTTCATGCTTGTGTTTCTCTCCAACTCCTTTTACTTTTGAATGTTCTCTCGGGTTGAAAAGGTTGGGGATCCCTGAACTAATGTATAAAGGCCTCCCATACACGGGCCGATAAAAGCTGCCGACAGCTTATTGGCCCGTGTGTGGGGCCATCCGACGGGCGTCCCCGATTGATATCTGGCCAGATCTCGATTGGTCAGGTTAAAAAACCTAGTCGAATCATGGGTGCATCTCTGCGTGTATGAGGTCTTGCAATCCGACCGCCCGATATTGCCAAACGAGCGGATCTCCCTGTCTATGGCCACCTTTAGGGTCCTTCAGTAAAAATGCTTCCTGCTCAGTTTGACTTGACCTTCTCTTATTGTTCCAAGATATGAGGCAAATTAAAGCACATATACTATACTGATAGGACTGCT
The DNA here is from genome assembly GCA_024363595.1 of Xenopus borealis. Classification (NCBI taxonomy): domain Eukaryota; kingdom Metazoa; phylum Chordata; class Amphibia; order Anura; family Pipidae; genus Xenopus; species Xenopus borealis. Next base: position 83,016,245 of record CM044447.1, on the reverse strand, counting down.
TTTCTCATATTGCTCATATCTATCATCTACAGTAAACACACGTTTTTCAACCAAGGTCCAGTGCAGTGCTGTGTTTATCTATAGATAGAAGGCTCAGCTTTGTTTTACAGATGAGTGGGGTAAATTTACTAATGGCCAGCAACTGCTTCACACCCATCACAACAAGAAAATTTGTTTGGACAACGCTAATTTACTAAAATGCACGGTTTCCTCCTGGCCATTGGATGCTGGCGAATTTTTGCTAGCATTACTTCAGCAATGTGAGCAAATCAAAGAGAAGATACGCTACTGTGCAGTTCTGCCTAGCGCAAATCCATTAGAGGTCTTTGCGTGGGCTAATTTGCATACAGCTGGAAAATTTAAAGTAGAATGGACCTCTTTATATTACATGTTGCAGCTGTAGCGCACCCGTAGGTGTAGCTTTAGCTGTGGATTTGTGGAATGTGTGTGACCCGGCTAACTGCTTAGCTTGTGCCTAGGACCCCCAGTGTACCCATGCAACTCCCTGCAACTCCCGGTACCTGGTGTTGTTCAGTGCAGCAGGAGATTCAGTCAAACACAGTTCTTTGCAGCAAACTTGAACTTATTTATTGAACAGACAGCGTAGTAGAATACTTTGATTAACTCTCCAGTGGGATGATAAGGACAATATGCAAAATAGATAATTTGCAGCAATGAATCACATCTCAACAGGATAGTTACCCTCTCACTAGGTAATGTCTCCTCTCAGGTGGAATGCACTAGGCCCTGGATGTCACAGCCTGGGGTCTTGTTTCTTGGCACCCTATTGGGTTATCGCCTCACCCACGGTATTCAGCCTGGGGTCTTGGCACCCTATCTGGTCCTCAACTCACCCACTGTAATCCCTGATCTAGTGGTGTACATACCACGGGGTCCTAACCCCACTATTTCTCCTTGTTGGAGCCACAGCTGCTCGCTAGCTGCCCTGAGCTGCCTTTCACTCCTAGAGTGACTATCACAGTGACTACTACCACTGGCTAAGCCTAACTTTAGAGGAACCAGACCGTGGCCCTGTAATACCTCTCTGGGAGGCACGGTCCCAGGAGTAAGACCCTAAGCACATGGTGCTATCTCCTTTTATATTGTTACCTAGTGCCATCTAGTGGACAATCCCCAGGAACTAATATGGACCCAGGAAAAGGGACATAGATGCCTGAGTTACTTCAGGACCCTTAGGTGTCCAAATATGGAGGGGAAACTGCCTGAGTAAACTACACCCAAATCTCAGGGTCGCTACACAGCAAATACCTTTCCACTAATAACTACACATGTCCAGGGAACCATAACAAATGCAATAGAATTGTTTTAATGCCCTACACCTGAGCCCACTGTAAAACAATGTTCCTTTTGTTAGAAAATGGGGGAAACCAGTTACCCAAAAAAATGTTTTATTCCTTTTGCAGCCTGTCACCCTGCAAAAATGAAAGGTCGCCAGTGTTTTTTAACTAAGATGAATTTTCCACTCAGAATCTGATGTAAGTAACTGTAGATTGAGGATGCTCTATGCATTCCATAGCACTTGCCTTGTCACAGCTGGCAAAGGCAAGTCTGGCGAAAAAGGTAACATTCAGTAAAATCCACATTTTAGTTAAATGATGGTGTAACATTCATTTGCCAGAGTGAAAAGTGCGAATCACCATTGCCGTCTATCTCTTTCGCTAGTGAGGTGACACCTGTTCCGGTTAGTAAATTGGCAAAGTGCCTGTGGGTGGTAACACTGACGAATGATTGCATTAGTTACTTCACCCTTTAGTAAATTTGCCTCTTAGCGAGAGGTCAGATTCTGTGAAATGTGTTGCCAAAAATCTTGTAAAAGTCTTGTAAAAGAAAAACAAGCATGGAATATTTTATGCATATCAAGGCAGGTTGGAAATGGGTCATGGATTGAGATCATAAAGTTTCTTTGTATCATTTTTCCTTTTAAGTACTATCTTATTTCTCAGATTTTCTGTTTTCCCAGCTGTTATTTCAAAAAATAGTCACTTTATGTACAATTTAAGCTAGTGAACTAAGTCACAGCTGCTGGGCATTCTACTCAAGTCATTTCATTCAATTGGCAGCAGCATATTGTATAACATAATAAAATAAGGCTGCCACCAACAGCTTTTGAGATGTGCCCTGAAAGTCCTTCCAGAAGTCAGTTCCACCCCCTACCCCTTCTTATTGGCACTTATTATTTCTCATTTAATCATACAAAAGACTTATACACTGCTGGAGTTTTTCACGGCAACCCTTATCTTGGGTGTAAAGGTACACAGTGTATTGTGCACAAGGGAAATGTGTATAAATGCTTAAAGAAGCATGGCTGGCATAAGCATTTTACAAAACTAAAGGAACAAAAAAGATAGTATACAGTACCTATAATTGTTTGATACAATGTTGTGTACAATGGGGCATGTACCTCAATATTGTACATATTTGAGATATGCCTTATGCATTTGTGACAGAACATAATCCCCATACAAAATAAATAAAATACTGGAGCAGTTTTAAACACACTGAACTTTGCAATGTATCAATGTTTATAATAATAGGTACATATGTCAAAGGTGCTGACCTATGTCTCCATACTGAAATATCTCATGGAAATCTCCAAACTCCTATATGTAAGAAATCTAGCACACTGTATATCACGGGGTCCCAGCCTTTTTACCCATGTGCCTTATTCAAATGTAAAAAGGGTTGGGGGGAGCAAGACAAGCATGAACAAAGTCCCCGGTGATGCCAAATAAATGTTGTGATTGACTATTTGGTAGCCCCATCAGTGCACTGGCAGCCTACAGGAGACTTTGTTAGCAACATGTTGCTTATGACCCACTGGTTGGGAATCACATGATGCCCATGTAGATATCAGGGTTTTAGATGTAAGCTATATAACTGATTATGCTGAAATTACAATTAAAGAACAGGACACTGCCACAAAACTGTTGCGTTAGACTTTAGACTTGAGGTTAAAAGCTGTTATACTAATTAGGGTAGTAGAATATTTTCACAGAATAGGGAATGCATCTGTTTTCTCATGTCACAAGTATTCCTAGTACAAAAGAAAAGAAAGACACATACACTATAGGCTCAAAAACACACCCACTGCACAGATACCATTCTGGACATACTAAGGTTAAAAGTGGTTACTTAACATGGACAGAGAGGCACAATTATGCAAAACCAAGGATGATGATTGGATGTCACGGGATCAGCCCATGAGAGAAGAAATGGTTATCTGTTATATTGAAATGGTTACGTTACAGTATATTGCTAAAGGTTCCCCTATGTCCTCACAGCTTTCAGGATGTATGAGCAATTATTTAATATTCTGTATTAATGTATACCTCTACTAAAGCTGCATGGTTATCATAAGTGAATCTGAATGGTTCTAGTCAGGCCGAGAGGGAACTTTAAGGCCAGGCTCAATTCGATTGTATATTCAAATCAAAGAGATACTTAGGCCCGTATTTATTATGCTGTGTAAAAATTGTGAGATAAACACCAAACATTAGCAGGCTTCACCGCGTAAAAAAAACTTTTTTAAAAGTGACTTCTGCCAGAAGCAGTTAAAATAACAACAGCAAATCTGGCGTTCGAATGTCATAAAATTACACACACATGATATATTTTACACAGCGTTTTATACCGTTTTTTGGGGGAATTTCATTTTACATAGCATAATAAATATACATATATACATATATTATATTATTATATATTATTCTCAGGAATGGATCAAACTACAATTTTTTTTTACTGTGTGGGGCAGGTCATATGGAAATTTTGCTAAGACTGTAGACAAATGACCTGGGCAAAGTGAACTCAGTTTCAAATAGCCACTAATTTATCTTTATCTTTTAATTTGCTTTTCCTTTATAACCAGCAAAAAATAAGTTACTCACACCTTCCAAATCAATTGAGTTCATTACTTCTGGCAAACAAATGCTTGAGTGAATGCTGTTTAGATAACAGAAAGGACAACTAACTAAAACATTGCTTGAATCCACACCAGAATGCAGTATTTTATACAGCATAAAAGTGAAGGTAAGAAATGGATCTCACATTTTCAAAAATGCAGAGCAGGAGCAAACCCAGAGTAGTTAGAGAGTAGCACATGAGGTTGGAACATGGAAACTAATGCCTTTCTCTGCCAGCAGTGATATGTTAATTATGAGTCATTACAAGGACAATTCAAGGAGCATATATGCAGTATAATGTAACAATCCTTTAATGCAATATAAATAAAAGCTTAGCAGTACACACATAAAAGCTAATATAGAGCTTATTATAAAATATGACAATAAAAGTGTTCCACAATCGTTCATGACAAATGTTCATGACCAACATGAATGGAAATCAGCCTGAGTGTGTCAGTACAGAGCTGTTCCACTTCTCTGTGTCCTTGTTCTTTGATGTTGCCTACAACACCTTGGCGTCATTGTATTAACCCCAAAAAGGATACTACTCATTATAAAACATATATAAAAAGAAAACATAAATACAAATAGAAAAAAATGTGGCTTTTGATAAAAGCACCCCAGTAGCTCCCCAGACTCAGTATTATCTGGCATAATGAAAAAAAATATTCTTTGTGAGGGTGCTATCCAAGAAATGCTGTAATAACAATTTTCATTTTAAGCATATAATGTTTGACATGTGTCTCTCTCATGAGGATTTGGACACAACTAGAGGTAAACAGAAAAGGTACATGCCTAGTGCGCAACTATAGGGGGCTCTAGGCACATACAAGTTGTCTCTGCTTGTGCTCGAATACCAGGTATAATCATTTTATAGAAACCAACTGGGTTGTCTAGGATGCTGGGCCGGCTTTTTCTAACATTGCTAGGGCTTGAGATTGCAGTGGTCCTGAATGCAACTATGTCCAAGGTTATAATAGACCAAAAAGTAGCGAAGTAATGAAGCAAATACCAAATCATAAAAGATTTGACTGAATACTGGACCAAGTCCAAAAAATTTACATCAGTAACACAAATAGTCAACAAAGATGCCTTCTGTGCTGCCCAAATGGGAGAATAGTGAAGGAGACCCAGCACACAAATTCGCACCAGGGCATGTGGCCTTTTGTTGCACCTTTTGTTTGTTTTGTTAAAATGAATAAATGACTTACAAATGTACAACAATAAATCTGATCTATCTTAAAGTGTTTTCTTCATTAAAAGATTTTGGGACTGGTACACTTATAGCGGTACATGTTTCTAGTAGTTTTAAGGTATGAAGACCCAAATTACAGACCTCTTACCTGTAAAACCCCAGGTGCCAAGCATTCTTGATAACAAGTCTCACACCAAATATTGAGCTACAATGGAAATAGAGGGCCCCATTCAATAGAGTTCACATTCAAAAATATATAGTGGCTGTATGGAATAGGCATGTATATAAACTTATAAGGTAAGAAGGCATAATCAGTAGCTCTGCAATGCAAATAATACTCTTAACGCTAATAAAAAACATTCTTCTATTCCCTATTTAAGTCACTTTATCAGGTATGCTATAATTAAATTGATCTAGGAAATATTTTCCATACTTCTGCGAACATAGCATGTTGTGAGAGAGGGGAGGGTCACTGCTGATCATTGCAAGTATACAGTAGAGACAGTAATTTATGGATAGAGACACAGCCTCCAGCTCACTGTTAGAATATAGACACAAGCAGTGTATAGCACAGTGGTTATGTGGTGAAATGACCATGAATACATATCAGGCATGAAGCCTTGCACAACTCAAACATCAATCGTTAATATGACTTTGCCATGCTCTGTAAAGCAGCTTCACAGTCTGAGATCTGAAGGGATGGCTATATGATCTATATATATATATATATATATATTATATATTATATAATGCTTTCAGTCCAGATTTTAATATTTATCTCTTCACCAGGTGTTATCCATTCATGTTACATTTTTTGATTGAAAACTGAGTAGGGTTACATCAATTTAATCTTCTGATATGGACATATGAAATCAAAAGCCAACAAATTAAAAGAACAAATGAATTGTGGGGAAGATATGGATCAGTTGGTTATTCTAACCTCTACACTAGTGGGCCCTGAGCACTGTTTGCGCTCAACTGGATAAAAAAAAAGGAGTGCATGCTCTTCACAAAGTACTTGTGTTTATACTTGCTCATTAGTAGTGATGGGCGAATTTATTTGCCAGGGGCGAATTCGTGGCGAATTCCCGCGATTCACCACTGGCGAACAAATTTGCGAAACGCCAGCGAAAACGCGCGTTGAAAACGACGCGACGCGCCCATCACTACTCATTAGCAACATGAGTCTTCTTGATAAGCAGCATGCAAATGCACACATTTATGCACAATCATTTCAGGGTTCCTTTAGCAGCTTGCACCAATAGCTACAACGGGCTTGTGCCAAATCAATGGTATAGTTCTATGCATTAAGATTGTGTACTAATGGCATTATTGATGCTGTGCACATTTACATGCCAAAATATATCCATAACTACTATAGGATCCGTGCACCACAAATTGCAAAAAGCAATTTGTAAAAAAAAAATACATGGCAACTTTGCACATTCTGCTGTGTAAATGTACCTTCATATGTACAGCATGGAAAGGGTTCCGTGTTCCATAATATGGGTTTCCTAGAGACAAGACAAGTCACTATTACATATATTGAAGGTTATACAGTAGCTCAAAGTTGCACAGGAATCCTTAAACCCTATTTAAACCACTATGTGGAGTATTAACATTTTCATGAATTTTAGTTTATGGTTACATCCAATCAATATTAGGAGTTTGTATGGAAATGTATGATGTAAAGGAAACATCCTCCATAAGTAAGAGAGGCTGCAAAATACTGTATTCCTCCAAACCAACATTTACCTTTTAAAAAAGCAGTGTCCAAAACTCTTACAGGTTATATTGTAGAGTTCCCTGAACAACACCTGTGGCAAAAAAGTTGTGTCGGACATGTGAGCTCATATAAAGCAGAGCCAGGGTACAGATACTCTGTTCCTGTATAGAACATCAGATAATGGATATGGTCTCCTCTCATTCATTGAATGGGTTTATCGGATTATGAACCTGCTGTGTCCCATTGAGGGACCTTATGTTTGGGAAACAGTTCAGACATTTTATAGAGAGTAGAAGAGGGCACAAAGTCGCTGCAAACAAAAATAATCCTACATTTCTAGTACCAGCCACACTGGTTGGTGCACAAGTGATGGGGTCAGTACAACCAGTTGATCTTTGTTATCCATACATGTGTACCTATGTACTTTCCTTCTCAGATACTTTGTTATACATTACCCCGTTACCCAATAAACAGCATCATTCTAGCACAGAAAACTCATTTTTTCTGTTCCTGAAACACGGTACAAATCTCTACCATCTGCTTTTGTTTACTCACACAGATTCACATAATGCCTTCAAAAGAGGATTAGATCATTTTGTATAAGCAGGATATGCCAGGTTACAGTTATCCATTTACACAAGGGATATGCTGATCTAGGGAGATTTTGCATTTACTATGGGCTACCCTGACTTGAGGAAAAATAGAAATAGTTTGTGTAAGGCGAGTCTTTGCATTCCCCCAGATCAGCAGTGCCAGTGACATGGGGGCAGATTTACTAATGGTCGACCATGGGAATTGTATGGGAATCAAAATCTTTTGAATCGAAGGATAGAATAAAAAATATTCGATTGATCGCTAAAATCGTTAAAATCGAACTATTTTAACCATTCGATCAAATTTTTTTATTCGACCAAAAATAAAGAAAACCAATTTGGTAGGTTGAAACTGGCAAACTAGGCTGTCGAATATTTGAATAGATTTTTGTTGGAATTATTCAAATCATCCGATCAAATTTTCAAAATTCGATGGTCGTAGTGGTCTTCAAAAACACTCGAAAATTCGAATTCAAGTCTTTTTGAAAATTCGATAGAATTTCGAATCTTTCATGTGAATTTGATAAATCTGCCCCATAGTATTAGTTATGCATAATGAACCATTAAGAACAGGTACAAAATTTCAGGGAGGACAGTATTGCACTGGAAAAGTATGTGGCAAGATAAGCTGGAGCTGATAGAGAAGTTGGCTTAGTTGTACTGCAAGAATAGACTGGGTCATTGTGCAGTGCCTTCTCTCACGCCTTGCTTTAGACAGCATTTCTAATGTATACAAAAAGAAATAAAAAGACATCATTATATTGAATTAAGGAAAAAATGTTCCTTAACCAGTCACTGAAACTTGGCCAAATTCCCTGTAACAGAGGAAATGCCTAATGTTCTGTGGCTCATTGGTAAAGCTCTATGCTCTTTAAACTATTATTTTCACTGCATGTAATTGTAGAAGTCATTAAAACTGCTGAGGCTCTTATCCACTTTATGCCCAGGCACACCAGCATAATAAATTGCCATAGGAACAAGGCAGTCCCAAGCCCAAGATTGCCCCCCCCCGTAATATCCAGCAGTAGAAATTGCAGTTACTCCATTTATTGTTGTGCAAGTAGGAGCAACAATGTTTCATTAAAGAGGGGTTAAGAGAAGCTAAAGATTAAAGCTCACAGTGCAAAACTGGTAGCATGTTTCCCTTTAAGATGGAGTAACTTTGGGTGGGATAAAATTCCTTTATCTGAATGTTTACCTAAGCTAAATCGCACAATGTGTGCTTTAAAACAGAAGATTTCATTCTTCATACAGATATTCTTCATACAGACATAAACAACATGAACAAAGACAATGTTCTGTGAATAGCTTGAAACCACTTAGAAAGTGGAATTCTACACGACCTTACTATTTCAAGGTTTGTAAACAAGAAACATTTTATTCTTTATAAAATGAAGAAAATAAGCATCATGTGCTATGAAATGAGTCGAGGTTGACAGTGGTTTATATACGTATCTACAAGTTTAGATTGGCCCACAGAGCTTCTGTTCTCCCTCCTCCCAGTAACTACTATGCAGAAAATCGGGTATCTGCCGTATGACTGGACAGAATTCTCCTGTGAGCGAAGACAGCATTCTATAGACCTGGAAGCTGAATGAGTAATGATAATTTGATTAATGAACAATATGCTTAGATGGTCTTGTGATACCTTGACACCCTTCCATCTTTAACTGAAAGCCAAGCAAATAGATTTGTTTGTGTTTTCAAAGGCTAAAGGTTACAGTGGAGCTCTGTGTAGTGCATTACAAGATATGTCTCTGATTAAAATAGTTTATGGTCTTATCTCAGGTGCCTGCAGTACAAGGAGATGGTGACTTGCTAGGGTTGTATAAACAATAAGATAAACAATAAGATAAACACTGAGTTTCAACTATGGCCTCCCTGAGTCAGTGTTACAGTCAGGGTTCTTGGGAATATTTGCATTCTCACTCATACTATTCTCACTCATGCTAGTGCCAATAAGTTTTTATCTGTTGATAAATGGTCTTTGAAAGGAAGCCGTTTATGAAGATTATTTTCTATTGAAATGATAAATGATAGAATACTTTGTGTATACTGTGTATATTTTATGATGTCTTTTCAAATTTCCTGTGCCCTATGAAGAAATTGGTGTTATGTTCTTAAAATGAATCATGCAAGTATATCCTCAATGCTTTCTGCTTATCGGAGCAAGCTATATGTTCTTTCTCAGATATTTTTCAAAGGAAAGGAACAGAACTTTTAAGGCAACTATATAATAGAGTCTAGGTGCTGCCTATCTGATTGCTGGATTACTGTATATACATGTACACTGAATTTAGGTTTGTTAATAATGCAAATTGTTAATTAGTGTCTCCTAGTATGTTTTTGGTTTCCACACTCCAGAAAATAGTTGGAACTGGCAATGTGCATAGAGGAAACTAAAAAGCTGTAGGATACAAAAACACTGTAAACAATCTAATGTTCATAAGGAATGTACAATAATGTCAAGCCCACACATTCCAGAAACACACAGGAGGCAGAGAAAACACTGCCAGAGTTTGATGATCCCCCAACCAGAGCTGTAGATACTGGAAGTTATACATATAGATAATAGGAAGTCATTACCTCTTAGAATAGTTTCCTTCAACCGCTTTGTTGGTATATACAGGAAATTGTATAATGAATTTAGGAATGTATAGCTATCAATGCAAAAGTAATGGAAGCAAGTCCTTATGTTGACTGAAAAATATGAGGGTGGCTAATGAGCAATCTGTGAATTGGGGAGTGGGAAATGGGTAATGGCTTTTGTGTGTGGGAACTGAATGTGGTTCAAAACAGAAAGGATAGGAATCACAGGATTCCATTGGGTGGTTGGGTAAGATATTAGAGAAATAGCTTCAGACAACAACCAAAAATTTTAATCAGACTTCTCAAAGTGTTTGTGTTCAAATTGATAATAACAATGAGGAAACTGTCACCTTGGTCTGCAACATACTTTTGATTTTTATGGAGGATATTACTGACCCTGTAGATGTAGTTTGATGTTATTTCTCAGGCTATGAGCAGACTTAAAGTCGACACACCTTCCTTGAAACGTACTCTTTTGTGCCCTTTAACTCCCTAAAGTAGATATTAAATCATACATATATACATCAGCCATGTTTATTTTTTCCAATGTTATGGGAGAAATGTGCAATCTCTGGTTGACAGTCTTATACTGCAACAGACCTTAGAATTGTATATGGTGCTGTTTAGATGTACAGAGCTAGATAAAATCTATGTAATGCCTTTGTTGATGATCCTACAAAGCAAGAGGAGAATAAGGAGGAAACAGAGCAAAAAGAATTCTCTCTGTTGGGCAGTTTCCCCTGGAGGATCTGAAAATGTTTTCATTGTTCAGTGTAGCTTCAGAAATCCATCTTTAAGGTTGCTAGACTACATTTACCATGATGCTTTAGCCCTTATAAAAGGATAATGTTACCCCCAAAATGAATACTTAAGCACCAGATCGTTTACACCATATTAAGTGGTATATTAAAGAATCTTACCAAACTAGAAAAATATTTAAGTAAATATTGTCCTTTTACATTACCCTATTGCCTTGAACCACCAATTATTGATCTTCTCTGTGCTTCCATCACCTGACCAGTAATACTGCAGCTCTAACTGTAACAGAAAGAAGCCTGGAAGCAAAAGACAAAATTGTGTCTTTTAATTGGCTCATGTGACCTTCCATGTATGGTTTGTTTTTGTGCACCGGGAGTCCTAGGAACCCCGGGGCAGCCCTTATTTTTAAATGGCAGTTTTATATTTGTGATTACCAATGGCACATACTACTAAAAATTCGATTATTATGAAAATGGTTTATTTACATGAAGCATGGTTTTACACATGAGCTGTTTTATGCAATGTATTTTTATAGAGACCTTCATTTTTAGAGGGTATAGTTTTCCTTTAATTCCTTTAATTTGTTATAATATGCTGCCAGGTGTATAGCAACCTTGATGAAATTGAAGGTATATGGTGATGTGTTCTGTTGCCTTGTCTTTGTTTGGCTGCTTTAGTCTCCAATGAAAAACCCAGCTAGGATGTGGGTTTTGAGGGACAAAGAGAAAATGGCATTTAAACAATATGTGTTAGATTTAATACAGTATATATATATAAATATATATATATATATATCAACCAAACATCCTGTGCTGTTTTATAAATCCAAGTCAGAATAATGCCTTTTAATGTATTTAGAACAAGAAATAGATTTGAAGAGCCCCTGCCAGTAAGTTCAAGGGCCTTATGTAGCAATATAAATGTGTATCTCAAAGTAATTCCTATAGAAAGCAACTTTGCTTTTGTAACTACATTCTGCCCATGTCTAGACAGCGTCTCTGTTTCTAGCAATATGCGCCCTGACATTCAGGAGCTGTGATTAGTATTGGGTGAATCTGTTTCGTTTCGCAAAAAATATGGGTGATATGAAAAATTTACGAAACGCATTGAAGTCAATGGGCATTAAAATAACTTTGATGCGCAATGATTTTGATGCAGGCACTAGTTTTTATAGATGCGACTATTTCGTACAATTGCATTAAATGGATTGGGCATCCAAATAATCTTGATGCGCCAATTTTTTTTTTTGTTGTAGCAAATTTTCGCAGCAGTATCCAAAACATTGACAGGTTAAAAAATTCGACACAAATCCATGCCTAACAAATTTATCCTCCGATCACTAACTGTGATGTTAAATGCATGTCAGGAGTGATGGACAATTCACTTTCATTAGCAAAACTGTAATAACACATAAATACAGGGGAGATCCCAGGCACTCTGCCGCCTCCCCCCTTCCCCACAGTGCTCAAAAGTGAACGCCGGACAGGGGTAGGGGGGTCCACGGCGCTAGTGTAGAGCGCACAAGTGCGAGCTCTGCACTAGAGGAGCTGAATTTCCAGGTTGAAAACCGGAAATTTGGCTCTTAGCAGCATTTTTGTCGCCCCTCATAACTAAGGGGGCGCTGCTGCCTGAGGCGAGTGCCTCAACTCGTCGGAGCGCCCCTGCTTAAATACCTCAGAAATGTGTTCACACTTTCATAACCTGCCACATTTTGTTGAAATGGTAATTAGGGGGTGTATTATTATTATGAAGGGGTAAAAGAAAGGGGGGGAGTGGAAATAATGTCCATTATTGTAAACTTGTGAACATACCAATATTATCAAGGGGTCCAGGTGCTCAAACCCCAGACCTTCAGCTTGGGGATAAAAGTCATACATTTTTGATTCAGTTGTAGGCTGGCACAAAAAAATGGACTTTACTCTAACGTATGATGCCATTAAAAAGTAATTTATTGAACAAAAAGAAACATCTCAAGGGGTGGCCTTACGTGTTTCAAGCCTTGTGGTCATAGGCTGGGGTGTGACCACAAAATGGACGTAGTCAATAAATTTCTTTTTGTCTCTCTTTTCTATTTCGAAATGTGGGAGGTATGTCAATATACTTAAAAAATGTACAAGAATGTCATAAATTAATGCCAAATATCCAAACCCTGATGGCACTGGGTAATCTCAAACGTAAAGGGGGTTATTTACTAAAACTCCCATCCATTATTTTATCTTATTAATACAATAACTTAAAAAAGCCAGGTCGGGAAAAAAACTTGAAAACATGAATTATACCAATGTTTCTGATTTGGCGCCCTAAACACTCTATTATTTTTTTGGGGTTATCGCCCGAAAATCCTATATTCTATATAATATCTTCAAATTGCAAAAGGGACATCTGCCATTGACTTATACATGACATGTTTGAGATGGAGGATTTTCGCATTCAGACTTTTTGCAAATTCTTCTGGAAATTTGATTTTTTTTTTTCCTCTAAAAATTTGAGTGTTTGCTCGTAAATAATCCCCTGAATGTTAGCAAGCATTCATAAACATTCCTTATTAACTGGCAAAATTCACATCTTTCCTTACATTTCTGTGATTGTTTATTACATGGAAGAAATGCATCATATCGTATTGGACGTAATAATGCATCATGGACGTCATATACATCTAATAGCTTTTCTCATACTTATAATCCAAACAATGTTGGGAAATTAATATAATTCAGGTGTATCAAGAAACTTCTTTTCATCGCTCCACTATTTTATGGCTCCGTGTACATGACTGAATAGGACAAAGTAACAGCATATAAAAATAGATGTTTATAGTAATGGAAAGAGCCATCTGTGCTACATCTACGTGTGACTGGCGTCTTCAACAATGATACATATAGACAGCCCCATATGGTGCCATTTTTTCACAGTATGGAGGCCTACAACTGCAGCGAAGTCAAAGCAACACAGTTCTTATACTAATAGGCTATAACATTGCAGGGAGATGCATTTATTGTAGCAGAAAGTGTAGGTAAGATTTTATATAGTTATGTTATTTATGATAAAGTCTACTCATTCTTTCCATATATGAGTGGGTGGCCATTAGACGTCTGCTGGGGTAATGTTAATGCGTTTGCACTTCAGTCTGCATTACTTAATGGGCAGATATAAACCCGCTCACAAAAGGTTATCAGAAGTGCTAATGGGACTGAAAGCTATGCAGAATACCAAACTGAGGTTTCATAGATCACAGCCTCAGCTTTCTTGCACTGAGCATTTCAAGGATTCCAAAGACAATAACAAAAATAGAAAATGCACGTTCCTATGGGAGCATCCAACTGTTTCACGATAAAAGAATTTTATCCACTGAACTGTAAACAAAGTTTACTTTTCATTATAAAGCAACAGTTTGCATAATTTGTTTTGCCTAAAAATTGTGGAAATTTACATAAATTAAAGGGAAAAAAATATCCCTATTACAAACTCAAAAGAAGAGATGGCTTGCTGCTAACTAATTACCCACAGATGGCATATGAAGATTGTTTATTTGCTTCTGTTGTTGCAAAATTTTCTATTAATTTGGCGCTTCCTCACTCGTGATTGACGCCATCATGAATATGGATGCTGGCTGGCTGATTCAACCATGTGCTTGCTGCTATGGTGTAACCTTATGAGTGCTGGGCTGGTTATTTAATAGGGTGCTAAAGGGCAGCAGAAGTTGCCATCAGGCAGCCCTGCAACCCTTCTTTTAATGTCGTGTAGAAACACCATTGATGAGATAATTACTCGGGGGAACACATCTGTACACATGTTGAAACAAACCAAGACCAAATGCTGAATTTGCTTAGAGGAGATTTTCTATCCCTTTCTTTATCAAATATGGGCTAATTGTAATTTTCCAATGGACCATAGTGTTAATTCTTCTACTTAACCCTCACTCCGCTTTTAATTCCTCCTAGTATGAACATCCATATTGCTTAAACCCTTCTTAAGTAGATTGTGTACCATATTGATAGTAGTTTGCACTGCATTTTTATTTCTATGAGAATGATCCCATTCTATGTTCTTATGGAACTCCCTCAGAATGCAGTGCTATCTCAAATTTCATGGCCCTAATATATGTGTTAACTTTACACATATGCTGTGCATCATATGAATTAATATTCACACAGTCCATATATTGTGTAATCAATGATGCATTGTGGGGTATTGCACTTTACTTCGTTTAAAATGAAATGTAAGCGGGTTTACTTTGATTTCGACGCGATGGCCACAATTATGCTGCATTGCACCAATATATATATATCCATCCCTGCCTCCCCCCCCTTTCTGATGTGGTTTAAGGGGGCTGGGCAGGTACCAAAATATAAACAAGAACTGCCCTGATGCTATTGGGGCTTGGAGTGGCGCAAACATTTTGGCCTGCTTGAAACTCTCCGCTGGGGGCCATTGGTCGGCTCTAACCCATCAGATCTGTGGATAAACTAACGGGTCCCATAGGTCTTGGGCTGACCTGTGCATCACTATCTCAGACATGTCAGATATATCCAAAAGAGCATATAGTATATGGATCACGGCATTGCATGTTTTAGATCATCAGAGACGTCAGGTATTATCTACTGTATACTGCTGTATTATTCATTTGTGAAAGCTACTTGGCATATTTAAAAGGTACTTAGTATGTATGATTTCCATTCCACATTATGCAGTGGGCATTCATCCCATGTCATGTGAGCAATTACTCTACATTATGGAGTGAGAAACCTCAATATTTAGATTTTTCTGTATTATCAGATTACAGTCACCAGAGAATTGATAGCACTGGGCTATATATTGCAGTTACATGCAAATGTATATGCTTTACATATTTGCCCTGCTGCATTGCCTGTGTACAGGGTATTTGTCATGAGAAACAGCAGTTTTTTTCAATATCTGTTTCTGGCCTGGGAGTGGGCCTGTATCATCTATAAACTAGCCCTGTCCTTCCAGATTTCATTAGTAAGAGCTAGTAGGCTTACAATCAGGGCAGCCATTAGAAATCACGGGGCCCCGCATAACAACATTTTTGGGGCCCCCTGGGCCCCACCCACACTCACACCCAAGCCCCACCCCTGGTGGTCGCAGCTCCCTTATAAGTTAAAAAAAAAAAAACATTGGCACCAGGGCCCCCATAAAAGTTTTTTTAAAAAAAT
>CM044447.1:82983938-82997475 GCA_024363595.1 Xenopus borealis | reverse complement strand
GACATCGGGTATTTTCGCTGCTTCAGGACTTGAGTGTCAGCTCTTGTCGTGACTTCGGGTCTTTCCGTCGCACCAGGACTGTTCGGCACTTCCGCATTCATCTCACTCGGCAGCACGGCTTCTGCACTCGGGAGGGGGTCCTGGCTCTTCGAAAAGTGAAGAACTGCCAGGCCCCCCTTCAGGCCCGGGACACTTGTCCCCCCTGTCCCTCCTGATGGCGGCCCTGCTTCCAATGCAGAAATACAAGAAGAAACATATGGGAATATGTGGGCTAATATGCCCATTTTCAAAGGGAATTACCCTCTTTTCATAAAGTTTGATTTAAGATAGGGCAGAAAGGGCAGAAAGAAAGGTGGCTCTTGGAGGAAATATAGATAAAAGCACCTAGCACAACTCTGATTTGTGCACCTCCCTACCGGCTCTGCTTTCATAGGGTGATCAAGGCAGCTCCTGCATGTAACCAGCTCCGCAGGCAAGTATTTCCTCTACTCCTTCTAGCCAGATGGCTTTAGTTGTATATGCAGACAAGACAAACAATAAGAACCACTCTGCCTGTCCTGCAAAAAAAGATGCAGTTTTCTTTTTTTTTCCCGCACTGTAATACTGGTGGTTTTTCTTATATGAGAGTTAAAAAAGTGCTTGCCTATTTAAACTGATTTTGGCACTGTATAATAGATCACCATTTAACTGGAGCTTTAAAATATGGCAATTATATATTTATAATGCAACATGTTATTTAATTTATATTGTACATTTACACATTCCATTTGTATCCTAATCAATTACTGCTCTGTTGGCCACTGTAAATTCTCATTATGCCTCATATAGACAGCACTTGTCTTCTCTGCCGCTGAAGCTTTCTGCCAGAGTAAGTGGCAGCCTGAGGCTAGAATGAACCAGTGGCAAGTCAGAGGGGCACATTGAGTAATGGGCAGCGGCATAAAGCTAGCAGTTTGTATCTAAGGGCTTAGGCAACAGAGTATACCTTTAATTTTGCCATGTATGTCACAGGTTAATGGGTCAATATGTGAGCAGTTAAGTCTTGTTAGTTGGTCATTCCGTATGTGCAAAATGAGACAACAGATGCAGATGTCATCTGGAGGTATATTATTTTGGCTGGAATTGAAAAACAAAAAAGTTTACAGTTTACCAGCAGGGGGCTGAAGGGTTGTTAGACTGAAATGGGGCTATTCTAATGAATATCCAACCAAATGCACATTATACACTGAGAACCGTGGGTAGTGACATTTAAATTGCATCAATGAGAGCAGTGGGTATTGGCATGTCCAGCTCTGTATACAGTGAGAGCAGAAGATAATAGCTTCTCAAGCAGATAAATATGTGACATAATGTACATATCCAATGCACAATATATGACAGAATAGAATCTATACCAAATAATACATTTCCAGAACATCCTACACTGGAATAGGTAATGGCATCACAGTCCTGTTATACAACAAAATAAATGTCAGCCTACAACAGGACCCTATTGATATCACATAGTGAAAAGGAGTGGGTACTGACAACCTAGACCCTCTAGACTCATTATTTAATGAGAAACAGTGGGCACTTGTACCCCCAGCACATTATACAGTGAGAGTTTCTGGTGCAAGCATATCATGCATTGAAAAGTTAGTATCCTTCAACTTGATTTTTTGATATTCATCACTGTACCACGGCACTTTTAGCATAAAATGCCCTTACAATTTCTTCAGTAGCAGGCTGGTGCTAGACTATTAATGTACATTCCATTGACTATTATGATTTTTTTTGTTCAGGTAAAGTATATTGAGAGGAAAAGATAAATAACAACATACAGATGGCCATGTTACATCAAACTGTAAACAGCATAGACAACATATTCTGGGATTTGCCGATTAAATAGGAATCGCATGTTTATGGTTACAGTTACAGCTTTACAGCTGGTTGCATCAAGTAATGGTACAATTCAGTTGCATTCAGTATATGCATTTATTTACAATCTGGTTCTCCTTTAGAATGTTACAGTGGAGGGGTCCTACCAGGTTACTTAATTGTTATGCAATGCTAGCAAATGGGAATACCTAACAGTCCCAGATCAGGGCATGTTTTTCCCTGTCCCCTTTTGCAGAATATTGTTTTTTCTGTAGTGTATAGCTCATTCATTTGCTCAACCCATTGTGCCACTGATAGGGCCTCTATGGCTCTCCAGTTTAAAGTTCTTAACCTCCTTGTTAACCATAACCATTGTGGCATTGTTACTTTTTGGGAGCCCAAGTGTCAAGATACAAATCTTGGGGTCTAGGGAGATTTTTTTTTAAAATAGACACTATTTCCTCCATTTTTGGAGTGTGGGGTACTCCCACAAAGTGGTCTATATATAAGAGATAGCTGTAGAATTTTCTGTCTACAATTGACTGGAATAATATGATTATTCAAACAGAATGCTTTGCAGGCTTCTCTATTATCACTGAGCCTCTACTTTGCCCCTGTCTTGTAAGGCAGAAGTTTGTGACGTCAAGCTGCAAGTCTACGCTGAAGTACAAACTTGTTCTAACCCAAATAACTAATCCAATCTGTGGCTTTGACAACAGTTTACGCACCCCTTATACACATCTAACCTGACCTTTCTGAATAGAGGAGATGAAGAAGGTTATTATTGTGACTTTTGCTTCACAGGTATTTAACAAATAAGCAAGGGTGCAGCCATTAAGTAGAAACTCAATAAAATTGCCCATTCCATTGACCTCAGCAATGTTTACTGAGCTTGAAATTGCTTAATTGGTTCAAGGGATGTCAATTTAGAGATGATTGTGCTTCCCTGAACTTGAATCCATTCTCTGTGCTCTTTAAAAACAATTACTCGGTTGTAGTTGCTTCTGTCTTGAAACTGCATGATCCCAGAGTGAATTCATTTTGCCCAAGAGATACTGAGCCGAGAACTCAGTCAAACCTAAAATATTGTTGCTGTTAAAATAGTTTTTACTTACAGAAACTATAGCCGAAGAAATATTTCTGTTAATAGTACAAGTATGGGATCCGTTATCTGGAAAGTTACATAAAGATTGTCTCCATAAGACTTAATTTTATTCTAATTCTTCAATTTTTTTAAAATGAATTCCTTTATCACTGTTATAATAAAATAGCACCTTCTACTTGATCCCAACTAAGGTATAATGAATCCTTATTTGAAGCAAAACCAGCCTATTGGGTTTATGTTATGTTTTCATGATTTTCTAGTAGACTTAAAGTGCAAGGAAAGGCAAATAAATAAAATCCCATTTTTACTTTCTTTAATGAAAAATAAATCTATCTCCAATATACTTTAATTAAAAAATGTGTACCGTTTTTATAAGAAACCTGACTGTATGCAGTGAAATTCTCCCTTCATTTAGTGCTGTGGATAGGAATTGTCAGACAGTCCTTAACTTCTGGCAGGGAAACAATCATACTTATGAACAGCAGGGGGAGCCCCTGCCTTACTTACCAGCCATGCAGAACTCAAGCAGCTTTGTTTTTTGATAATTTATGATGATCCCTAAGAAGCCCAGGCCACACTGAGCATGTGCAGTGCCAGTGTCAGGCAAAGATGTTTAACAAATTTACAAGATGACAGCCCCCTGTGGCCAACTTTGAAAGCATAAATTATTTGTTTGATTAGGCTTGTGGTGCAGTAAGTTCGTTTATGTTTAGTATACAAAATACAGCATTTCTAGCCTTATACTATTTTACACTTTCCTTGTCCTTTAAGGTATGAAGATTCAAACTATGAATCATTCAGCATAATGTGTTCCATACCTGTATTTCTATCCTCTGCATCTTGACAGTATATTTGCTTAATCAGATGTCCATTCACTGACCATATCAAGGTGCTGTAATCAAAGGCGATTGAAATAAAATAAAAAGATGTGTTTTTATGAAAACTTGAGCGAATGTGTGGTAATTTAATTTATCAATGGTGTAAATTTTTACGTAAGGGATATTTATTTTTGATTACACAGCCTGTTATGTCTACCTATGAAATTCATTCTTCAAATAATGTGAAATTACATTATAGAGAACATCCTTTGCAATAAAATGGCAAAGATGCTGCTTATAACTGTTTCTGCAGAGCAGAATATGGACTGATCCTTGCAACTGGTTGTGGTTTGTCTTCAGCAGTATAGAGATTTAAATAAAATGCCATGTAAGTGAATTAGGATGTTGAAGAACCTATAGATAGCCAGAATGGATACTACTGAAATTTAAAGGGGTTGTTTGCCTATAAATTAATTTTTAACATGATGTAGAGAGTGATATTCTGTGACAATTTGCAGTTGTTTTTTATTAATTATTGTTTGTGATTTTTGAATTATTTAGCTTTTTTTTCTCTCCATTTTGCAATTTCAGCAATCTGGTTGTAAAGGTCCAAGTTATCCTAGAAACCATGCACTGTTTTGTATAGGAGATTGGACTGGAAATGGACCTGAATAGAAAGAGGAGTAATAAAAATAGCAGAAATAATAAATGTATAGCCTTACAGAGCGTTTGTTTTTAGATGGGGTCAGTGACCACCATTTGAAGGAGTCAGAAGAAGAAGGCAAATATTTCAAAAGCTATTAAAGAGAAAACATGAAGTACAGAAAAGTTGTTTAGAATTAACCATAATTCATTAATTCATAAGCAATCATACTTACAGTTAACTTAAAGGTGAACCACACCTTTAATTCATTTTTTTCTGAAACATTCCATGTGATTCTGTATGTTGTTTTCTTTTTATGAGCTGGAAACACTTTCTCTTCCCCATTTTTCTTTAATAGATTTTATTCTAGCAGTAGTCATGCTAAGTGTTCTCTTAGTTAGGGTCTCCAGGTTCTTCCTAAAATAGTGGTGTATCACTCAATTAATCTGGAATTCCTGGCCCCATAGGATTTACTAATTTATCTTGCATTTCTTGCCCTATAGTAGTGCATCCCATATATTTTCTGGCATTTCTGATCCTATAGCTGTGCCTTCTCCTTTCTTATATGCAATGCCTCATCCTTATTCTATCTAGAGTAACAACCCTCGTAGTTTTGTATTCCACTATATTTATCCCGTTTGAAATAGTCAATGAGTTTTACGTGATTATATTTGGCTATTGTCTCTTTTAGCACTAATCCAGTCCTTTTCTGTTTTAATCACAGAGGCACCAAGCTAGCAACTGTGTCCGGTGATAAGACTGTTCGTCTCTGGGACTTTTCGAAGTCAGAATGCATATTAACATTGGAAGGTCACACGCAGGCAGTATGGGGATGCTCTTGGCACAGTTGCGGAGATTTTCTGGCCTCTTGTTCTTTGGACGGCAACAGCAAGATATGGGATCTCAACAGGTCAGTCATTTTCAGTTACAAGAATGGATTAAATAATATATTTCCCAGATCTGCAACCTGTGGACTGGATAAGCATAGAAATGTTCAGTCATTTAATGCTAGGGAATTTAATGTGTTTATTTTAATGAGTACTACAGAGTCTTTCTTTTTGGCACCTCATTGTAAAATATGATTATTTTGGCTTTCTCTAGCAGAACATTTTAGAAGCAATTAAATCAGGATTATTTACATGTGTCGAAAACAAAACTCATGTCTGCCTTAAGAAATTTCTCCCTTCAATTTTTATGCCATTGCTTCCTTCATACCTGCAACTCTTACAGTGAGAAAAGGATTTCAGCAGATGTATTGGATACTCTTACAGGGGTGCCTATTCACTGTTACAATAATTGTAAGTTGTTTGCCAGTTTTAAAATCTCAAATATACCTTTCATCTTTCAATTGTGACACCACTCCATCCACAGTCACCTTCAGTTAATCTGTAGAGACTGTCTGACAGTAAAGGTTAACATGAATAAAATCCATAATGACCTCTTTTCTCTATTTTTCTTTGCCCAGTAAGACTTTCAGAAGGTAGGTTGTGTCATCCATCAAATATGATATTGTTGAGGGGAAAAAAAACCATAATAAAACTTTAAAATACCCTAGGTATATGTAGCATATCACAGATATACCAGCAACTGTCTCTCTTCCAACAGGCTGTGATAAACAGTAAATAAGAAATAGCCACTAAATAACTGCCTTAGCGAGTGTAATCTCTGCCCTCAGCAGCTGAAAAGAGTGTTGTATTTCATCAAGCAGCTCATTTCATAGTATGATAACGCTCTGCTGCTTCACAGCAAATATGCCATTCGTGCCCACTTTAAACCAATACATATTGTGGTCTGGGTTTAAGAATTTCCATTAGAAACATAAATATGCACTGCAGTCTAGAGGTCATAAGCTTTATTTTATTAAAATTGTCAGTTCTAACATTAAGTCTCTGTTCAAATGCCATTTACTTCTGTAATGTTTTAAGGCAATACCAATCTGAGGGTAAAATGTCTAAACAAAGGATCAGTAGTAAAATAATACAAAGTTAGACATTAAAAAAATTGTTAAAATTGTAATCCCTCAGATGTTTTAATCATCTGAAAGCTGACAACCAACAATAATATGTGCAGATACATGGGATGTAAAGTGTGTACTTTACAGAAGGCCCAGTTGGGTCCAGTTAGTATATCTTTGTGAAATGGGTTTTGTGAACTATAAATATCTTTGGCTAAGAATGCTGTTAACACCAATTTACAATGGTGTGCTTGCTGTTCTTGGATCAAGCAGCAGAGAACAGGGTCAGAATGAACACTTAAAGGACAAGGAAAGGAAAAAAAATAAAATAAAATCCCATTTTTACTTTTTTAATGAAAAAAAAAATCTATCTCCAATATATTTTAATTGCAAAATGTGTACCATTTTTATAAGAAACCTGACTGTATGCAGTGAAGTTCTCCCTTTATTTACTGCTGTGGATATGAATTATCAGATGGTCCCTAACGTCAGGGTAGGGAACCAATCATCCTTATTAACAGCAGGGGGAGCCCTTGCCTTACTTCCCAGTCTTTCAGAACTGCAGCAGCTTCATTTCCCTGTATAGCAGTCTGCGACTATGTAGAGATTTGTACTGGATTTTATTTTTGCCTTTACATACTCTTTACTGTTTCCAAATCCAGCTGCAGGGGCAAAGATCAAGGAGCCAGATTTAAACAGATAAACTGGGATTCTATTTGGAGGATTATTTTGCTGCCTGCATCCACTGGTTCTGCAGAGTTGGAGAAAGTTTGTATTAAACAATATAAAAATCATAAAATCCACTTTAGATTACATGACAACACAGAACCCAGGATTATTTATCAGTGTTGCTGTATCGGCTTCTGGAAGATATTATTTGACTGTTTTGCTGTTTTGATCATTTATGATGACCCTAAGCAGTCCAGTCCACACTTAACATCTGCACAGTCTTGGTCTTGCAAAGATATTTAAGTTAAGTTACAAAATGACAGCCCCCTGTGCCAACTTTGAAAGCATAAATCATGAACTTGATAAGGCTTTGTGGTGCAGTAAGTTTATGTTTAGTATACAAAATAAAACATTTCTAGCCTTATTCTATTTTAGACTTTCTTTGTCCTTTAAGTGCATAACTACAAGATACTGGTTACTATGCTTCAAAAATTTACAAGAGCTTAATTGTATTTTAACACACACCATTAATATGTTCCATAGTTTGAATAAATTGTTCCTCTCCAAATACGAAAATTACAAATTTAGCAAGAACTTTAGGAGGGTCAAAACAGAGTTGTTTTTAAAGTTTGGTCAGGCTTTTTTTATTTTAATTATGAGATGAATTTGCATTTTAGTACCCCACTAAAGATCCACTCACTTGGCCACAAATTTGGGATCATTTGGGCCCCAGTGTGTAGAGTTTAGATTAAACATTTAACACACAAAGGGGTGTTTACAAAATTCACGTGAATAGATTCAATCAAATTCCGATCGTACGATTTTATTGGATATTCGAATACACAAATTTGGCCACTTAGATCATCGAATACACAAAATTCGACCGTATCAAATAGATCGAATGATCGCATATTCAATAATTCGACCATTTGATGATCGAAGTACTTTTTATTCGACTGCCAACTTCGCCAGATTGAACCTACCGAATTGCAATAGAAGCCTATGGGAAGCCCCCCATAGGGTTTTTTTTCTATCACCTGCTCGAATACCATTTGTACGATCGAACGCCTCGATCGTACGAATCGTACTAATTTTTCGTGCAATCAGAGGAAATTTTATGATTTTTTTCATGAAATCGAACTGAAATCGGTATTCGATTGTAAGATTTCATCGAGAAATCGAATAGTGAGGTAAAAATAGCCTAAAACTATTCGATCAGCCCTCGAATAGGTGAATAATAGTAAATCTGCCCCAAAGATTCAGCGAGATTTAGTTGCCTGGCAACTAATTGCCTTTTCTTCTGGGCAACAATCTTCCTGAACTGCATTCCGCCTGTTATAATGAGAAAACTGCAGCACAGTGACACGATACTTCAATTTCCGAAGTCTCGTGAGGCAACTTCGGAAATCGAAGCAATGCGATTGCATTGCCGCAGGAGATTTTTCATTTTAGGAGGTGGAAGGCAGTTCGAGATTGTCACCCCCAAGAAGAGGCGATTAGTCTCCAGGCAACTAAAACTCCCCGAATCTGCCTGCTTGCCCTTAACCTTAGGTTCCCTGTTTCCCCTGTTTAACTCAAGAAATAACAAAAACCATAGATGTATGTGTCTGGTCAGCACAAGAACCATCCATGGCACTAATTTGCATATTGTTTTAATCAGGAAAAATGTATGGATTTTATTTCCTGAGCTAAACATTGTAACTTAAACAACTCCATGTGTGGTCATTGGGAGGTAGATAATGAGATTACCAATGTACAGATAATCCTTCTGCATAATGGACTTTTTATCTTGCAAGGACCAAAAATTGAGTTGCTTTATTTGAGTTAGTTTTCTTGTTTATCTCAAGAAATAAAACATTATGTTACAATAGGCAAAAAGTACACACAGTTGTATTGCCACATTGGTATATAACTGATAACTAAGCAGTAATATTTCTTCTTGCATATTAATTGTATATTATGTTCCTACTGGGGCTTGGAGAACGTTAATCTTTTTAAAGCCAAGAATAAATATTAAGCACATAAAACCTCTAAAGATGATTTCTGGCACTCGTATCATGGCAGTATATTCTGTCCATATCTAAATTGGCTTTGAATGGGAAAGGGCAGAGGGAAAGTGAAATCCTATCACAGTTGCTTGTATACTGTAGTTATCCCTGTGCATTTAGTAATCAATTCACAAATGAGATTCCTTGCTCACTGAATAAGAATTACCGTTTTCCATTTGGTAATGGATTTCTTTGAGAAGCTGTTCTTTGAAAATGTGAAGTTCTGATTCAGGCATTTCAAAGGTTATTACTTAGCAAGGTTTTCTTATGTTATTCAAGTGTCAGAAAAGGAAAACAAATTTGCTTACCTTTACCCATCTACAGTAGCTTTAAGTGCTCTGACTCACATGGCCGTTACCTGTAAACACAGGGTGTTCTTGTTACTTGCTAAAAGCACCTTCTTCTTGTAGGTTTTGCTTGATGTAGAAGTTCTAGAGCAAAGGATGTGGTCCAGCTTCTAGTTTTAATAAGTAAAAAAAATTCTATAAAAAAGTAACTTACTTGATGTGTACTTTGGAAACTGTTTGCATAGAAGTGTTTTAAACGTAATGATTGACGGCACCAGTCAGTAGTGTATTATCTTAAAATGCCTTTATTGAGACATGGGCTCTGACCCCAAACACCCGGCAAGGTTTTAGACCACTCTCGGTCTTTTCTCAACGGATTGAAGTGGGAAACCATTGGACGGGCATCACATCAAAGTAATTTGGAGGTGAGGGTGCTGACTGTGAAATCTGCAGAAGTGTTTTTAAACAATTAAAAATGTATAATTGCATTATGAGTGTTGGTACAAACGTTGGTATGCGAAAGGGTGCTTTGGGTTTTTGGTAAGTAGTGTTTGCCACAAAACAGATAAACTGTTTTTAATGTTTTCATAAAGTTTGATTTTCGAATTCTATTTGAACTTCTATT
The DNA here is from genome assembly GCA_024363595.1 of Xenopus borealis. Taxonomy (NCBI): domain Eukaryota; kingdom Metazoa; phylum Chordata; class Amphibia; order Anura; family Pipidae; genus Xenopus; species Xenopus borealis. The sequence continues at coordinate 82,987,469 of CM044447.1, read as the reverse complement.
GCAAAATTTTTCGCAGAGCTTCACAGTAAAAAAATGACACCTACAGAATGCAATGGGTGAAAAAAATTGTCAAAAAAATTTTGTGAATCAAAAGAAAAATGTTGCCCATAGACTTCAATGCATTTTGGTGAATTTCCGTCATTGCACAAATTTTCTGCAAATCGAAACTGGTCAGATTTGCCCATTACTACTCACCACAAGTGTGCTATTAATAAATGAATTACTTACTTAATTAAATTAATTAATGTTGAATGTTTGGAAACCACAAATTAACCAATTTTCTCTAAAGCCACTATTGCAATGTAATTTATATAAATTTAAATGTATTTAATTTATATAAATTATAAATCAGAATAAAAATCTGAATACAAAAAAGTACAAATGGAAAAAAAAAGCTGAACGAGCCAAAAATAAACCGCCAAAAAATCTCTAAAACCTCAAAAAATCTTAGTTTTTCAGACAATTACCAGTGAAAAACAAATATGAAAATCTCTTAAAGTCTGAATAGCTACAAAAATAGGGCCAACGAGCTCAACCCGGTTCCCGTTGATTTCTATAGGACCACACTGCCTTTACTTGACGAGGTCTTGCATTAGAAAAACTTCATAAATCTCAAATATTAAGTTTAGAGTTTTAGAGAAATAAAAAATAAGAAATCCTAATGTTAGTAAATAGGCCTCTATGGCTTCTATGGGGTCATTCATGAGTCCCACAATAATAAGCAGAAATGCTTCTTTTGATTTATGAATAGCCTCCATTTTGTATACTTATTTCATTGCAATGCCACCACTGCTAGATATAATTAGAAGTGATTGAACAAGATTGACAGAAACCCCACTGTTTCACTGAAAGCTTCTTTTTCAACTGGCCACGTTGTAAGTTTTCCTCTGCTGTTTGATGACATCAGTAGCATCATTGTGATGGCTCCCTTGCTCAGTGTGCCCAGACACTGTTATTGATTCAATTCATTGTTCCATTCTTTCATACATGGGTAAATCATGACTGCATGATGTTTGCAAATGGTTTCTTCCCCTTTGTTGAACCAAGGCATGCATTTGAAACAGAGGCAAAATCTTTCACTGTTAGGTATTATTCTATATTAAGACTAGTCTATTGAATTGGGACTTCCAAATGGAAGTTCAATACACAAAGTGCAATTTTAGATGAAAATCAACTTTTTAACCCATTATGCAGAATTTTAACCATACTTCCTCCCCTATCGAAGTTGTGCCTGCTGCCCCTGAGTTTAATGTGTCAAAGCAGATGCTTCAGAATGGGGGATGGCATCACTTCAAAGCATGCATTCAAAATGGCATTTGCTTCTGATTTACTGGGTGCAAATCAAATGCCCCTATAGATGCAAGTTGCTGTGAGAACACTGGAGATACCGCCACGTTTAGGGTGGTGGTAGCTTTAGGTTTCCAGAATCAGAATAAGAGCAAGAATGCATTTGCATGCAAAAACATTAATTAATTTAACTTATGTGCTAGTTTTTAAATATAGGTCTCTGCTGCTTTTATGTCTGGGCAGACAAAGCCTTTACTGTGATTTTTGTTTCTTGATGCAACACCCCATGATTCTTATGCAATATGTTGCCATTGATCAATTTTCTTTGGCTCATTAACATGTCCCTGAAACATATACATAATTTTTGTACTTCCTTAATTTTTGGACTACATCCCTTGTTAGGCATGTAGCTCAATTTTATCAAGTACACATGCAGCAACTAGCATCCAAAAAAGGCCATCACTGAGCTAGGTCAGCTATATTGAACGTAGTAATGCCTCATGGTGATTCTGCCTAGATTCTCTCAGGAACAGACTCAGTCCAAGCTATCACTGTGGGATTGCTCTGGCCACATCTGTATTTTGGGAATTCTACATGTTTTAAGTTGGAAGATGGTTCACAATATTTTACCCTCTCTTTTTTTCCTACAGTATCAATAACACATGATGGAATCTCTGGGAAAGAAGTACAATTTTTGTTATGCATACTGATATGGGCTTCTAAGTGTGGCAGAGTGGGATAAGTGGGCCACATTAATTTACATCTCCTTTGTGTGCCTTAAACTTAATATTTATTGTATTATTTTTTAATCTCATTGCTCAGAAAATGCTTCAGGTGATTTGGAAGGCCATGTATAACAATGAGAAATTCTAAGCCTTTACGTTTTAGTTGCACTCATTAGAGATGAGTAATAGTTTTTGCACAGTTTCACTCATCATTGTACTAGTCCCTTATTGCTGGTCATTCTCATCCAGTTAGATAGACTCTTAATCACTTGACGGAAGCTTTGAATGGTAGTAATGATTCTCTCTCATTGGAAGACAGCACAATTTATTCTTAGGATAAATGAGTTGATACATTATACATTTTTGTTCTTTCATTGAGTAACCTGGAACAAGAGAGCAGTATTGACATGCCCTTCTTGCAGAGAGAATGTGTCACTGTATCTCCTTGTGTTGTGAGGGCTCTACTTTGTCAAGAATGAATATTCTTCATGCAGTACAGCTGGAATTATACATATTCATTCAAGTGAGCCTCAACTTTCTGTTCATCAACTTTCACCTTTTTAATGCAGCATCCATATATCATTAGCCCTTTCGGTGTCTTATCTACATCATGTTTCTTTCACCTGAAATTAAGCAAAGGGTAAGAAGTGCCCTCAAACTCTATTCTTGCACCGAACAACATAAAAGACAGCCCATCACAAACTAAAAGAGCTCTGATCCATCTTCACTTCAAAGCTAATGTCATTTTCTGTAAGAGTGACAGAGCTGGAGCATTATTTTTGCTGTGCCGTCATGAGAACATGACTCTCTGCCCCCGTGTATCCTTTGAAAGTTCCATTATCCTGCAGGGAAGGAAGACTAGGGAGCTTGAATGAGGCTTTATTTGCTTTTCTGTTCTCATATAAGATATGTGTTCAGTTCCTAAATAGTAGCCTTCTTCAAGTTGCTTATGTTAATCTTTGATCTGATATTATGGTGATGTCCAGGAGCAAATATATGCTAGATATTATAAGAGGGTTTGATAGTGAAATAAGAAAGAGAAGAGGCCCATGGCTAATGCACTAGATCATAGGGCAGGAAATTAAATCAGCCAGCTACATATCTAGAGGAGATTATTATTTGTCCCTCTTGTTAGTCCTTATGCTGTAGCTCTTCTACCTTCTCTTCCAGGGAAAATGGGTTATTGATGTGTATTCCTTATTTTTTTTCTCAAATGAATGATTTGCATCTAGAAGTAGACAATTGGCCCAATTATTAAAAGTAAAATTAAAAATGAAATAAAAATTGTTACAATTGGCATTACTGTGCAGTAAAGAGACACTATAACAGAAAACAGTAGTTATATTGAATGAGCAGTATGCCGAAACGTGAGCATAATGGGGAATTTAAAGCTTGATTGAATGTACTTAGTAAATGTGCAAAAATCTTCAGTGGTGAAAATTTCACGAATCTGCTCTAGAATTTTGCTGTGTGATATGTTTCACTGGTAACAGTCCCTGTTCTTTCATATTGAAAACAA
>CM044447.1:82867124-82927086 GCA_024363595.1 Xenopus borealis | reverse complement strand
ATACCAGTTTGGTAAGATTCTTTAATATGCAACTTAATTTGATATACACTATCTGTTGCTCAAGTATTCATTTTGGGGATATAGTTTTCCTTTAAGTTTTAATGGACAGACACTAAAGGCTGATTATCAAAAGTCAAGGTACCATTTTTCCGCTATTTAAGGTTTTCCATCACAATTATCACACTCTTTTCTGACCACATTAGTTTTCTGTCATGAAAAACAGACCTATTGAAGAATAGCAGAAGGCTGAATCCTACATTCATCCAGTAAACCAATTGGAATACTTATAAAACTTCCCTCTTTTCTTTCACTCTACATATTTTCAACCCAGTTATAATAAAAAGTTACAATGCAAAATAATCCTGTTTTATGCACTAAATATTGGGGCTGCAGGAGGATTTGTGGAGATATACAGTATATATATATGTGCCTGTTGCCTAACATGGCCCACTATGGCTAGCTAGCATCAGGTATGTCATGAAAGGTCTGGGGGTACCATAATGTAAATCAGATATCCTTGAGTCTGGTTTGTTTCAGTGCCCTGATTCCACAGCATTGTATCATGTGCCAGCCTTTTGTTGTCTTATGTTGCATACAGAGACAATCACCTGACTGGGTTGGATGTGTCTTGGGTGCTTGGGTTTTTCTTTATGCCTGATTCAGAGAACTTTGTTTAACAGTTGGGTTGGAAATGTTTCTTTAGGAATCAGAACGTCAGGAACGTACAGGCACCTCAGTTGCTGCACATACTGTAACAACTGCCCCTTACTGTTACTATAGATATTTTCCTTCACTACAGTCTGTACCCCCATTCAGGTAAAAATACTCTTTTGCTCACAGTGCAGTTACTGGTAGATGACAAAGCTTTCCTCCTTGCCAGAACCTCTTAATTCCCCCATTATGCTAATATACTCAGTTGGACAATAATGTGCTTGATATTATCTAAGATTCTAATGCAGTCACTTGTTTTGGCACAAGCAATGTGACAGCAGTGAAACATTATCTTGTGTTTGATATATTCAGCGAAGGACCTCTACGTTCTTGTGCTTTACTTCATCATACAGTAGATTCCTTGAACATATCAATTTGCGACACATTGTGTCTGTAAATTGATGTGTTTATTCATTGTTGCTGTGTACCTACAAGTAGTGACTCAATTAAAACTTTGCAGGTAAGAGGATTATTGATTGCGCTTTGCAAAGTTCTTCTAAAGTTTCATCTTTGTTTAGCATTTTAACTTCTGATATACAAAAGAAACAAAACCACTTTACTCCTACACAGCAAAATATTCAAAGGGACATGCTTTGACCTTTGCAGTCAATAAACTCAGCAAGCCAGTTTGTGTTGATTTTGTTTCACAGATTGATCAAACCAAGGTCTTTCTTTTTCATTTTAAAGACAAGAATTCCAGGTATTCATGAATTTGCACTAATTTTCAAGGGAAGGATTTTTGATGCTAATTTGTGTAAATACCTAAAATAACCCACATTTAGTAACACCTCTTGGTTAGCCAATGGTTTGGTTAGTTTAAAACGGATGGTTATCACATAACATCGCAGCTAAAGCAACAAACCATTTCTACAGGACAGTTCTCCATTAGGGTCAGCTTGCCATTTGCTTTTCTCAAGAAGAGCTGCCTGCTATGAAAAATAAACATTACTTTCTCCAAACACATTATTTGTGTTTTGAAAATGAGCCAGACATACCATGTTTTAACCAGATTTTATGCACCATTAAGCAACTTTTTGACTGCAAACAATAAATCAAATAGAATCCTGTTTGTGCACTCAGATCATGGAAGTTCATTCTTGGGGGGGGGGAGCTTTTACTCAATCAGAAAACACCATATATAATACAGCTGGCAGGACCCACTTAGTCTTCTATAATTTCTCTTCATTGTTAATCATAACTCAGTACATTGCTTGGTTACATAAAAATATAGTATATTATGGTGACCCTCAATGGCCACTTACACTTAAATTTAAATGACTGAAAACACTATTTTTAGGTCCTTTTGCTTAAAAATGTCTCCCCAAACCAAGCCGCTGTGTTACTTTTCTCCATCAATCCACATGATGCTGTAACTAGACTACAGTAATTAACAACAAGTAATTCAGAGCAGGGAAAGAACTAGCCAAAACCATGGTTTATTCTCAGGCTATTCACAGTTAATCATCTGTACTCACTGTACTGCTCTACTGGGCTGTTACACCCTAGTTGTTCAGAATGATATATTATTAATATAATATATATTATATGTTGCCACAACGTGCAGTCATATTATACACTTATTCCCATCCAAATGCAAAATACAAAAAATAAAATTATATAAACCAAAAATTTAAATTATCTATAGTCCCTTTTGTAGATAAAAGTCATTGTTCATATATTTGAATGTATAGACAGATTAAACATTGGGGTATCCACTTTAGCTTACCCCAACCCTGGAAGCTAATCTATGAGGTAACAGGAGGTAATTCACTCCAATCTAGGTGTCACAGGTGTTAGCAATTCTCCCTTCAAATGGGGCTTAACTGTGAATCCTGGCAGTATTCCCCCGACTAGATCTCTGTAACCATTAGGTTGCTCGGCATGAGCACACATAGCAACGTTGGGGTTCAGGTATAGGTCACAGCAAAACAATCAGTGCATGGTTAATAGATGTTAGCAGGGGCACTCAACTTCCACAAGAACTGCTCAACATGAGTATACATAGTATCATCGGGGTCTAAGAGAGGGTCACAGCAAGACCATCGATACACAGCTGGAGGATATTAACAGGGGCGCTAGGTTTCCACGAGCGTGAACTCACCCGTCCGGACGTAAAAGTTATGCATAGTACCTTGTTTTTAACCCCTATTTTTGTTTTGTTTGCTTTTTTGTCCATATAAAGTTATGTGAATTTGAAAGTGTGATATTTAAATGCTAGTTGCTATCTGGTGATGTTGTGGTTACGTAATTTCCATCTTCGCAATTTTCCCGCCAATTGAAGTATTTAAGGCATGTGTATGATGTATTAATTACTTTGAAAAAGGTCTTGGAGGAGACCGAAACGTCACTCTTTTTTAATAAAATTTACAAAACTTTTCTAAGACCTGAGAGTGCGGATCCTGCTTGTATTCTATAGATTTATAATTTTGTTTCACTGCTAAAGGTACGCACTAACCAATTAGATGGATATTGTGGCTATACATGGATGTGATCAAATATTGAGGTTCAGGAATTATGGAAGAATAATGCACCATGCACCCATTCAAAAGTTGCAGCAGCAGATAAAAGTATCAGAATTAGTGATGGGCGAATTTATTCGCCGCTGGCGAATAAATTCGCGAATCGCCAGCGAAATTTTCGCCAATTAGCAAATTTCACTGGAAATTCAAGAATTTTTCAGAGAAGCGAAACTGGATAGATTCGCCCATCACTACAGAACAGGATTGCAGGATGGTCTGTTTCAATTACACGTCCATCCTGCCTTCTCTACCAGAGAACCATACATGACCTAGTCTGGGTAAATGACTTTGCATGTCATTAATTTTCATTCTTTAAGACTTGTATTAATTTGGATCCACATATAAATCATCATAAGACATTAAGTCTGTAGATAGTATACAGATTACACTGTAATGATGCGTCATGTTATCTAGAGACCCCTCTATCTCAATCACCATAAATCTCCCTTCTTATTTTAAATACTCTTGATCTTTCAAAGCTATTTTCTGTTTGATTACTTTGAGTTACTTGAGCCCATGTGATGTCACATTAGCGAAGAAAATTAGGAATATTCCCTTTTCCTAATTTAATATGGTTTGGTTTTGATACATGGGAAATGTACATCTCAGTAATAGCAGAAAGTTAAAGCTTCATTATCCTTTGGCCTTTGGTAACTAACTAACTAGTCACTTATGCAAACATCAGTGCAAATATTCTTATTACTTTACCCTATGTTGATAAATATTTAGTTAAAAATCAGTCTTTCATATAAATAAGAATTTATTTTGTATTTGGAAAGATCTAGTATGTTTGCTTGTGTACTTATTCACTATATTATCTACCTTTCCACGGTAATGTTTCAGCAGGCAGCACATTTCTTACAACCCGTACATGCTATTGATAATCATGACTTCACCTTCACGTTGCATAATATACATCATTCGTTTACAAACCAGTTCTTCAGATTGCCTTTTCCACTCTTTGGCTATCATTAATTTGTTTAATTCATCTTCCCCCTCATATTCCTGCTGGCATTTTTAATGATGATGATAGCAAACCATGCCCACCATCATAAATAAGTGCGGAGACTACAGCATTAGCTGTCTGAACTGTATAATAAGGAAAATTGAAGTCATGGTTTGCAAACACTGAAGAACAGCCTTTTTAATTGGTGTAACATGAATAATTCCCTTTATTCATCCTCTTGTCACACTGCCAGAAGAAATGTTAGTTTTCAAGCCATGACTTAGCTGTGACTTTGCAGGTAGGTTTAATCTCCCTTCATTGCTGTGTAAATATTTTAAATCAAGTTGTTTTACTGTACAGTTGTGCCCAGTGGCACAAGCAGTTGGGGATATGCCTAATAATTGTCTTTTCTACCCACTGATGATTAGTGCACAGGTGGCAGATCAGTACTAAAAAAGGATCATTAGGATGCATTTGCATATTTAGAATGGTTTTAATTAAAGATAGGCCTTTTTAAGCATTGCAAAACTTTGAGAAACCACTTTTAAGGTTACTGAATGAATAACTGCAATGAATAAAAGCCCAGGGGTTTCGAAACAAGACCCTGTCTCCACATTCCTTTCCAAGAAAACGCTTAAATTAATTTATTGACTCATTAAATTGCTCTCTCAAGGAGCCACCTTTCTTTTAGCTGCAACATCTGGACATTATGTTTAAAATACATGGCTATCCCAAATTAATGATTCACACAAATATGATGATGATGCACCCATGCAGGAAGTATGCACAGATACTGACATTGTCATTAATTAATCCGCCAGCCAATCAATCGCTTGAAAGAAAGAGATGCTAGCTTAAGAATGCTGGGTAATTGGAAATGCCATTTGAGATACAGGATGGAGATGGCATTTAAAAGCTAAAAGCAGATTTTGCTTGTACTTGACTATACAATGCTAGTATCTTTTTTTCTACACAAGGAGCCTTCCTTAAATCCCTATTAAAATGGCCTTAAAGCTAGGTTAAAGGGGCAGAATATAGTCTTTATCAATGTTAGTATATTTTTTCCCTATATATTTTTTTTTGCATGAAATAGCAATTTTTTTTCTTTTTTGTGCACCGATTAGGCCAAAATCTGAAACTAAAACTACAGTCAAATTCTACTTCCTATTCCCTGTGAGAACAAGCATAACAAATAAGCAGTTTGCTCGCTACTACAGTACTTTCAAAGAGAACAGATAGTATTTCCTATAGCACCTTTGTTTCTTTTTTATACAACTGTACAGTTAAGCCATTATTACATTTTTATGATTAAGATTCTTGGCAGTTTTTGTGGTATGACTAGTGGTTGTATCAATGCACTTTTATTTCTGCTGTCTTGTTTGTGTGTACATTTTTATGATTAAGATTCTTGTCAATTTTGTAGTAGGACCAGTGGTTGTATCAGTGCACTTTTATTTCTGCTGTCGTGTGTGTGCATTTTTCTGATTCTTGGCAGTTTTTGTAGTTGGACTAGTGGTTGTATTTGTGCACTTTTATTTCTGCTTAGTGTAGGTATAGAACAAAGATTTGCCTATATACATGTTTATGTATATATCTGTATGCCTTTAGAGAGACAATGAAAGCTCAACTATGTTTAATAAATATTTTCTTACCTCTCATTTGAAGGGCTCAAAATGTAGCAGTAAAGCCGTTGTGGGGGACAAGACCACAGGGTCTGCTTCTATACCAGTAAAAAAAACTCCCCCTCCCCTTTGAACCTCATACCTCTGAACAGAGAGGGAGGACACAGTGAGTGGAAGACATGATATGACAAAATAAACATTGAAATATTATTGTGCCTTGTTGAACACAAAGTCACAGACATCACTGACATGGAACCGCAATGCTTTTGCAGGCTTTTATATCCCCTCATTCTTAGGGAGGAGAATTTAGTCTATTTTTCTTTTAAATAAAAGCCTTTTTAATAAAAAGGCTCAGGGCAATATATTTTCAGTGACCCCCTTTGCAGCTGGGAAAATATGGAAACTAGTCAGTACAGTAAAAAAAAAAAAAACATTCTTTTGTTGTACCCTGTACCCTGTCATGCCCATGGTAAAATGGCTATAGCCTATATTATGGGGATTCCAAGTGCTTGGAGTACACAGAGAGAAGACACTTTTATCTTGAAAGTAGAGAATCAGAAAGGAAAGAAAGGTTTTTTTTTATTAAAGCTTACCTCTCTGTTCATAAAAGATTTATTGAAAAGGTAGACTGGTTACTTAGATTTGACGTGGTCTCTTGTGAAACTTTAAATGGAAATTTTCCAGCCGCAGTGATTTGTAAATAGTATATTGTATAAATTGTCTGGTGTATAACATTTCCAAACAAATGAATCTTGGTAGCTTATCTGGACTCAATATATAAAAAAAAAATCTGTTTACCAATTCAGCAAAGCAACACTGTTTTGATTTCATAGATGGTAATAACACAAAGGGACACATTTACCAAAGGGTAATAGGAAAATTGGTCTATTTTCTTCAGCAATTTTCTCTGTGTTCTTCAAAGTGAGCACACCACAAATAAGTTCTCCTGTATTTTTTGCTATGTAGAATATGCAGCTTGTGTACATTAGAAAGAGCATTCTTGCTTACAACATATTTTCATACCAAAATTGAGACTGATTTTTTAACAGTACAGCCATAGCTTGCAGTAATCTACTTAACATCTACTTAGCCCAGTAAAGGAAACTTTCTGCAAATGACATAATCTTAGACCTTGCTACTTAGAAAGGGGAAGTGCTCCAGATTATTATTCTCACATACACACGTCCCTAATATCCAGGGGAAAGCTTGGTTAACTATAGAAATCCAACAATGGACTTTTCATACTTTAAAAGTAACATGCCCCTTTCATCTACCAAAAGAGTAAGGCCTGCTGAGCTGCACAACCTTTGCTATGAACTTTGCCTGCTTTAGAATGTTTAATGAAGCTACGCAGTGTTTTGTTAATAATTAATAAAATTGGGAAAACTGAATGCAAATAGCAAATATAAAAATGGAACCTGTTATTCAGAATGCTCAGGACATGGGATTATCATAATAAGGAATCTTTCTGTAATTTTGATCGCTATACTTTAAATCTACTAAAAACTAAACTGGTGGTAGGTGGTCAATTCAAGCTAGCAATGCGCTACAGAAGGGGTGACCTTGATGCCCAATTCTCTGTAGCTTAATGTGACATTGCTGTGTGTATTAATGCATGTGCCAACTCTGGTGCTGTACTTTGCCTTCTCTGTACTGATGGTAAGTCTAAGTACTGACAGTCTGGCAAGAATATAGTCTTCATGTACTGTCTTCGAATAGTGGCAGGGCATTGTGATCAGACTGACATCAGAATGCAGGTACCTATTTAGCTGCAATCAGCCAACAAATTATTCTTTTTCAGTTCTTAGATTCATCAAGATCTTTACACCTGCTCACCTGACATTTTCCCAGCTGTCAAATGTATTCATCAAAGCCCCTATCCATTCCATGACATCATATGTGCAACACAGTATGTTTAGGATCTGCACCATGACAAATAGAAGAAAATCAATTAATAGACAAAGAAAAAAAACTGTATAAGAAAAACAAAATGTTAACCTGCATCCACCCTGAAAGTACAGCCTGCTGAAGCTACCAGACTTCCATAGAAAGCCTGAAACAGGAGTGTTTTTGGCTAGACCCTGACTTGAGAAATGTATACATGTTGGTGAGATGGACAGTGCAAGTCGATTGCAAGCCGATTCGCCCATCACTATATATATATATATATATATATATATATATATATGCGCCCCTTACCTCTCCGGCGGCGGCGCAGGATCCAAGATGGCGGCGCCCAGGACCACACGCAAGGACGCCGGCGCGATGACGAAATGTGCTGTGTCGCCAAATTCAAACATAAAAGGATGCTGGAGACCCGGGTTCGATGCCCGAGTATAGCTCAATATTATATTGTGTTCCTGGGTCTCCCTGCTTGCCTGTTATACCTGTTATTGATCTTCTGCCTGTTTCCTAACCTTGAACCTTGCTGACTGCCAACTTGAACCCTTGCCTGGACTTGACCTCTCTATTGGAATTTCCTTGAACTGTACTTTTCCTGGACTCACTGGAACAGGACTTCCTCATTGATCCTGACTACACCCCCCTGTGGGTGCCGCAGGCCCCCGCTGACAGATGTGTGTTTGCAGAGACGTTGATTTGACAGCCATATGCACAATTTTCACTTTGGGGTCCCTACAGGTCACACAAGTAAATATATGCATACTGGGCATCAAACAGTGCATTAGAATGAAATATCAAAAAGGAAATAACAAAATGGTGCTTTAAAGTGGGTGAAACCAGAAATTACTGGTGAGGCTTTTTATAACAATAGTTGTGGCTTATGGTTGTTAAATTAGACATGAAACCCAAATTCTTTTTCCATCCATATTTGTTATACATGCATTTAAAGATTTCAGCTGTCAATCATATATTGCCTGCCCCTCCTCTATGCCTTAAGCATAGAGGTGGGGCAAGCAATTACTTTCACTTTCCATTCTGCATTTCCTACATGTTGCTGCACTCTCCACATTCCCCTCCCTTTTCAGTCTATAATTGTGTAATCAATGCATGGGCATCAGGTCCCCCATTCTGGTGCATAAAGAAGAGGTGTTACAAAATGGCTTCTGCCTGCTTGCTGTGGTGGTGAATCCCAAGGCTGACTGCAACCAAGATTAATAGATTAATAAATAAAATTATTAATAAATTAAACATATGTTGTCTGTTATCAAGATATTAGTGAGATGTTTATGTATTTTTATTTTTAATGCAGTATTTGTTTTAAGAAACACTTTTTCTGAGATGACTCCTTTTCTGTGTTACCAATCCACATTCATCCGGATAATACCAGCAGTGAGATTCGATTACTTTGTTTTTCAATCTGCAAGATTGTTTGATATGCATTTGCTTTATTTGTCCACTGAGCTAGATAGCACTCTGATATGCGCTGCTGCACTAATGTTAATCAATACAGTGGAATGATTTTTACTGTACAGATCGACATACTGTAACCAATCTTACATTAAAGATGGCACTTTAGGGATGCAAACTATGATACTACTTGAATATGTTGTTTTTAATTTGCTTCTTCTATTTGATTGAAAGTTGAAGCCTTTAGGGAAGAAATTAGATGACTATTCTTCTCCTTAGACGTGCTGTCCAAGATATCCTATACTGTGACCAGTTAGCAACTACTGTATGCCATATGATTGGGTCCAGATTAATTTAAAATAATTATGTCAAACAGTGCAGAGAGGTCTGTGGAAATACTAGGGTCACAAAAATATCCTGGAGGCCCACATTTGGCTCATGAGCCTCCTGTTGGACAGCTCTGTCTTAAAACATTAAATAAGATGTAAAAGTGCTCTTCTGAGCAATTTGCTATTTCCACACATTTTTCTAGATTGTACCAATTTATACCTTCTTTTCTTCTGACCAAACTGACAGTCAAGAAAAATTTTAAGAAAAAGAAGAAAGTTGTATACTAATATACTAAACAGCTTTTCTGCTTTCCAAACTAGGCATACAACCTTAATGGAACCTAAATGGCTATAACAGTCACAAATTGAAAAAAAATTGCACAAATAAGAATAAATGTAATATTTTTCATTGCGCATTTTAAAGGTATGACTGAAGGTGACAATCTTTTGGAGCAAGCATAACTTTTTGAGTAAAATTTATTACATACCGTACACTGTGCACTGACACAAACTACAGCATTCACTAAATTTCTTCCACTGTTGGAAATGGTCACAACCATAAGTGCTGTTTCATTTCTGCAAATTTCCGTGCAAACAGTTACTTAAAAAAACTCATTAATTAAAGCTAATTCCGCCAATATGCACAATGCACAACACCTTTTCTACAGTAAAAAGGTGGCTCCTGCAATGCCACCCCCAGCATTTTCTTTTCCGGCACTGGAGGGGGTCAGAGGGGTCACATCCCTAGTGCAGAGACAGAAATTCAGGGTTAAAAAAATGGAAATTCAGCTCTTAAAGTTACAAGGAATGGCTTTTTGTTTGGTGCTGTTTTTCAGGACACAAATCTAAAAAATCAATTGCATACAGCACTCTAACACTGAACACCAGGAATGATGAAAACTGTCTGATTCATGTCAAAACTGTGCAATGGTGGTAATTTTGATGCATCACCCTCAAAATTTCAACTCCCTTGAAGACTACAATGGACTCACTAACTGGAACTGTGCATTGTGCAGACATATGGTGATGGTGCTCAAAATTGCACTTTGCTCACTGCATTTGCTGTTGTAAATGACCTCTTAAGTGTGGATTACACACAGATAAAGAGAGTAGAAAATGATCCTTTTGGAACCAATGAAGCCCTGCATTGCTGAGCTGAGAAGGAAAGTAAAGGGATCTATGCACTATTCAGTGAACAATATATGCAGCATAATTACTTTCAGTGAATTATACATTGTATTCCTAGCAAAGTTATCCCCAAGCAACATGTTGCTCTCCATCTCCTTGGATGTTGTTCCCATTGGCCTCATAGCAGGTGCTTATTTTTCAATTCCTTGTTTGAAGGCAAGCTTTAGTTGCTTAAAAAAAACATGTGCCAAACAGCTCCTCTTTTAAGCTGCCAGTCCACCTAGGAGCTGTGAATAGCCAATAACAGACCCTTTTTGGCACCCAAGGAAGTTTTTGCATGTTTATTTTGCTCTTCATCTTTTTGTTACACTTGAATGTGGCTTACAATTAAAAAAAATTGTCTGAAATACGTTTTAATGTTAATGTCTCATATAAGATCTGACACTATATTTATGCACACAAACATGCACACAACAATGTTTTTTATTTTGAAGGGGCAAAATGTTACCTAAAATATTCATACATTTTTTTATATAATGCTTTAAATATGGTTTCCTTTTAATTCATTATGCTATAAAGTACATTTTCAGATTATTCAAGTCAGATGTACTTGCTCCATGCAGCTCTAGGAATTGGCATATTATATTTTCCTGTTTTACATTCAAGCAGAGAAATCAAAATGTTTACTACTGCATTCAACTGTAGATCAAACAGAATGCTATATAACTGGATATAATAGCAGACAATAAACACTGTGTTCAGAACATGGTCTCGCATTTATGCCTTGTTTTTGCATAATATCATAATGAACATTTAATTTCATTGTTTGAAGTCTTGCAAAATGTAATTATCCTGTATTGCTTTTCAGGGCTTGTGCGCGCAGACATTCTACGGGCATCTACACTCCTGTAATCATGCTACATTCAACATGAAGGTGAGTACTAAATCCTGGTATCCAGTTCCAAGCCACCAGTTCCAAATCTATGTGAAGAATCTCAGTTTGCACAAGGTTACATTGCTCCTCAGGACCAGAACACTATCTTGATTTGAAACAAGATTTTTAGTAAGGGAATGGCTAGTTCTATGCTGCAGCTCCTTTTTTAAAGAAATACATTGTACAGTCTAGATATCCTTTTTCATTAGGCCAGGAATGCTCCAAATAAGGTTGGCCAGAACCCCCTTTTAATTTCCCATGAATTATTCACTGTAGAGAATGCAGTGTTCTCTCCAGCTTGCAAAGAAGCAGCACATGTGGAATGCAAGGGGCAGATTAAAATAAAGTTTGCGGGGGCAATTTTTTTCCTGCATAACAGACCGCACAGAGAAATTTTACAGTGACATTTTTAAAACATTTGCCTCTGACAAAATTGCAAATTTCATAGTAAAACTACATTGGGAAATAAAGCTTGCACATCCCTAGTTGCATCCAGAGACAGCTGAGCTACTGCTCAACAAATAACTGTTAACTTTACTTGAAGGGACCTAAAGTTTTAAAAATATTGTGTTAACTGAGAAGGAAAGACCAATTTCTTAGGCGAGTTGTTGTAGCTAGGAGTCACCTGGCCCCCACAATAAAATCTAATGAGGCATATGGCACAAACAGCGACCATGACCCCCTCCCCACCTGCTCATGCCCACCCACTCCTCTCCATTGCAGGAGAGCTTAGGATGGAGTAAGATAGTGATGGGGGGGGGGATGATTTCTATGCATCAGACTCCGCATGTCTCCCAAATCATGTCCACAATCATGGGGTCTGTTTCCTCTATAGTTATGCACCTTTCCAGTGATTATAATCACTTAACTTTGACCCTCGGATGGCACTTCTTCAGCCCAGGGTACTATTTTAATGTGGGCCTTGCTCCCCATGAGATCTTTGCTGCAGCCTTGGGCTGTTCACATGCTCAGTAGAATGAAAATTCATCAATTCACTTCTGTTCTGATTTTACTCTCCTGCACATGCACACAACCCTTAGCAACCACAAGAAATCCATGGGACAAGTGACAAGATGGTGAAACAGCACTGGCTTGAGTAGTACTTTGGGCCAATGCTTCTCATTGTTGAAAAATGTGTCCGGTCTTAAGTAAAAAATTATTATGATTATAATAACAAGCAACAAACCTATTATCATCTAATTGTAATGCTAATTTGGGCTTAGCAGACCACAAATAGTTAATATCCAGCTAGTGATAGGAGCATGTGTTACATTGGACTCGCACTGCAGGCTAGGGCCTTCGCTAAGTGGAAGCATTCCCTCTAGGGTGCAACTACAACACCCAGACTACTGTGCATAGAGAAAATGATTGGGTGCCAGGAGGTTCTTATGATTCAAACAAAATGCTGTTTATTAGTCTGAAGACAATATCCCCAGGTTTACTCACATACATAGATGAGATCTGGCACATGACACACAGTCAAATAAGGTAATAGGTAACAGCTGAGGAAAAGACTCCATTAGGCATTTGCAGTAACTCAATACAACTATTCCCTCCAGGAAGTTGTCAGGAAGCAGCCTCTACCCTACAGTCCCTCTTCACTGAGATCCCTGCACTCAGGCATTTAAAAAGCCTCTGGGAAGCTAATCCCTCCTGCAAATCCTTGTTGGAGCTTCAGCTACTCTTTCTCTTTACCCTATCTACCTTTCTCTCCTAGAGAGACTATTACAAGCCTGCCCTACTATAGCTAAACCTCATTCACGGGGTTGCCTGGTCTCAGACTTTACTGGACCCATGCCCAGTCTCATTGCATGCATCCATCCTGCTTCTCAGGTGGAAGGCAAAGAGGAAGCTGCCACTCCTTTCCCAGCACTATACCAGGTTTAGGCAGGATTTGGTCACAGTGCCACCTGGCCAATAGCAGGGGATATGCAAATAGGAATTAGATACATAGGCTTCTGCCTAGTAACTAGGGAGAAGGAAAAGGGGTAGGGCCTTAAAGCCATAGTGGCAGATTAACCCCTGTGGGTCCCTTCATAATGATTAAGCCTTTCCTTTTCTATACTTCCAGGACTGGATACAGAGAAGGTATTCAGTCACACCGATCAGGGATGCTTAGTGTCCATTTATACGATAAATGAGGCCTTATGTCCTGTATAGAAACATTTTACATCATCATGAGTTATAATAATAGAGGCACAGTGCCAGCAGTTGCTTAGGGGCCTATTTGGGGGGTCATGATGTTGCCACTACTTCAGTTTAGGTGGGAGATAAAGCTCACTTCATTAGGAATTTGTAGGCACCACAGCAAACTCTTTCATATACACCATAATTAGAATTTACTGTACATCAAGGGCTAAGCATCTTATGTATAATTTTGCCTAATTGTGTATAGCTGTCCTAAATTAATAGTAATAGTTTGGGCACTGTGGCTATTTTTGTATAGGGAGGTTTCTGTTTTCATATTGATAATAATTGTATGTGAAGAGAAGCAATGCCTGTGTTTCGGCAATGAACCACATAGATGCCTTTTTGCAGAAGTGTTACAAATGATAGAAAATGTTTTCCTTCTGTGATAGAGAGATGATCTGTACAAGGGAACTCGGCTAATGCTGAATTTGTCCAAGCCAGACCATAACTGCTGGCCTGAAATGAAGGGGCTGTAAAATGATTAGACAGTTTGAACAAGTAAATTAGCATGGATAGGAATGCCACGGGGTATCTATTATCCAGAGGGACAGACTGGGGGTTTTGAATGTATAATTACAGTCATGTGAATTAATTCTGCACAGCAGGCAGGCGAGCTGGTTGATCCTTAATATAAATATGTTCATTTTCAAATCAACACAGCAGGTTATGCCTCATTTGGAGCTGCTGCGTCCTGCAGTATAAAGATGCAAGTAATGAGTAATGTCTGCCAGTTCACCCAGGAATATTTTGTAGCCAGCACCAGCCCAGTGGAAGTGATACAGATGGGCCAGTCTTTTGCTGATTTTAAATGGATTATTATAACAACTTTTACCTTTACCAGTAAACTGAATGATTTCATTTGCTGTATGCACAGTGTGAGGTCGGGACCCAACAGAAAAATCTTTTTTGGGCCCTCACGGCTCAATTGTTTGGACATTTGGGCCACAACAGAAGAGGCTGTAAGCTGCTGTGATGTTTGATAATGTCAGGGCCTGAAGGCTCCAAAAAGGTTTTTGCAGACCAAGGAGGAAGCAAAGTCCAACACAGTTCGTGTTAATGAAAAGAGAGGTCGAAGTCCAGGCAAAAGGGTCAATACAGGCAGAACAGGTTCACAAGACAAGATAGCAGGTTGAGGTCAAAAACTGTGGGAAATCTATTTAATAAATGCAACCTCTGCCTATTAGCATTTACGTATTCTTCCAAGAGGGGCTGCCATGTTGATTTGCTCTGCTGAGTCATACAGTACTTTCCAACTGCAATTCACACTGGCACTAACACAAAGCTCGTATCTGACATTTTGTCACCCATAATGGAAGAGATTAAGCATGGCCAACAGCATGTACCATGTGATGTTGCCCTTAAGGGCAATAGACTGCCTACTGTTTAGACTGCCTACTGTTTACTACTGCTCAGATTAGAAAGATAAATGATTTTATATGGCACATAACAGATCCATTTTCATTTAGACCCCCCCCCCCCTTCCTTCATGCTGAAACAACTAACTATTGCTTTGGGTTTGTCTGCGGGAGATTTAAAAAAGCAAGTAAAATCTTGTGCATGTCCCCCGTGCTTCAGACCCAATTCAGGTGCAGCGTGCCACCCCTCAAATCTTGCTGACCTAGGCCCAAACCTTAGTGGCCTTTCTAAAAATCCAGCCTGAGCCTCTGAAGGGTTATACAGGGTGCACCACCCAGGCCATATCATGAAATATCATAGAGTTTGATGCTTCTCTGCTTCAATTGCTGTGTTATCAAACAGCCTAATATGTGAATCCATTTTTGTTGCTGATTTAGGCTTGGTCTGCTAATGAAATTGCTTCTCTACACTGTAAGGCACTGTGTGCTTGTACAATTACTCCTCACCGGTTTAGAACAATGCCTTGCTATCTTGTTTATGTAGTAGCATCAGTGACTATCATGTGGCAAATGAGTGCGTATCAGAGCCCCATTCATGGTGTTACAGAATTGAATTTTGCTTTGTCCTATACATAGCCCAGCTAAATAACTCAGCCCTTACTCCCCCAGTGTAATCAAATCAGGGAAATTACCTGAAGCCTCTACACTGCTTCTGATGATACAGAATTCTCCATTATTCAGTGTATAATGGCTACTTCACTGACATAAATACAGAATGTTATTCAAACCTTTTTATTGCCATATGGCTTTCTAGTAATAATCCAAACACACTGTTATTATTTAACTTACCAAAGTGACACCAGGGATATTATTTGAAATGCTATTAATGTAGCAGAGGTAGTCACAGTATCGGCTTAAGCACGGCAATGCAGGTAACTGGCTTTGTGTTCAGCTACCTTCACAGCTCCAAATGTACAGCTTCCATACATAAACAAATTGCATATTGTTATTGATTTTGGTCACAGGATGCCCTTTCAAAGGTCATGGGTGTTAAGCTAGAAAGGGGAATACAGCTCTTTCATACAAATGAAAGTGATTAAATAACTCAATCAGCAATCCCATGGCCGGCAGCCCCATGCACTGGTGCATATATTGCAGAAACACTATTAGATTGGCTGTGCTGCTCTTGTGTAATTCTACCCTTACCAGGTCCGTTGAAGTTGGATTTGACCAATGGCTGATGGATTATTAATAAGAAAATCATTTAAATATGTGATTTTCTGCCTCTGCAGGTTCAAGTACCCCTTTAACAATTAATCTGAAGCCTCACAGAAAGGGTCAGTGACCCGATAACCAGACTGCATTGTTAGCCTCAACCTGGAAAGAACCAGATTAGAATGGCTAATTGTAAAAAAATGCAAAAAAAAGTAATGAAGCTGAACAAAAAAGTTGCTTAGAATGGGTCCATCTATCGTTAATGTAAATCGAAATATTCCGTTTAATGATGCAGTGGGATGCAGTAGGACATGTGTTGATGCTATTTTCAGTCAGACCAGTAGAAACAATTAGGGGTTATGTTTCCCTCAAGTATCTTTGATCCTATTGATTAACGATACAGTACTTGTGTTAGGAGTGCCCCTTGTACTTTGAAATATTTGCACTTGTCACCAATCTGTTCCAATTATAGCACAACTGCACATGCAGAGAAACCCTGGAGTTACTGCCACCTACAAACCGTGTAGTAATGCCATAGTTTTCACATGGGGTTTCTTTGCAGCCTCTGATTACTAGAACTCTCTAAATTCTGTGTCTGATCAATACACAAGTAGAGAATGGCTGAGGGTTGGAAGGGGGGCATCTCCATGATTCCACTTATTCATGCAAGAAGTGCTGGTCCTTGTGCTCTGATGGCTGCGGGGGGTCCTGGAGAACAGTAGGGCTGGGACCATGGAGTCAACTTCCTTTGTAGTTCAAAATATCATTACCTCGCTATCTGCTCACCTACCTTTGACCGGGGATTCTGGAGAGGGAGAATGCAGAAAGGCATCAGAGTGGGCTGGCAGGGGGGCTGGAGAGAGCTTGTGGTGGGTGTAGAGTAGGCAGGTGGGGGGCAGGAAGTAGGCAGCAGGGGACTGTATATGGATTGCCATGCACTGGGCCCCTCCAAAGACTTTTTTTTGCAGGGGGGGTCTGATGCACATCAGTTATGCCACTATCTGTGCTAAATGTGGGGCATGGTGTATAGTGTGAAAAAATTGCCACATGCCCTGCCCTCCAATAGTAAATTACTCCTTTATTCTCATTAATAAGAAAGATAGTTATGTAAAAGTGTATGTATCAGAACTAAACCTTTTCTGGTGCTATCACTTTAGGTTATTCAAGACACTTATCTGCTACCCAGAGGCACTTCTGAGTCTGCTACTGTATGTCTGCACCTGGACTTTCTGCACTGGTGTTTAAAATTTGTGTTTGATGATCAGGAACTTGAACCTTAACCTTAAGTTGTCCCTGGTTTGTCCCCTTACTTTCTGGCAGATACAGTACTATTGCTGGCAGTCAGTTATACCTGGGAATTCTTTATGCAGTATTGGGGGAGGTTAGAAACCTGCTACATAAATATTCAGTACATCCTCCTAATGAGGGCCTTGTTATTCTCCTCTGGGAACCTGCAAGAATATAAAATACTAACACAATTATACTGTATAAAGTATAACAATAAGCTTTATATGAGAATAAAAGGTTAACCATCTCTCACAGACTCTATTTACTATTTCATATGAGTTTTTAAAGACTTGTGGAATCCTATAAAACGTGTGGCATTTGAGGCTACAATGTTGAAGTTGTTGCACGAAGAACACTAATAAAGTCCCATCACACCATTATACCAGTAATACTGTAATTTGTTGAGAAAATAATGCAGCTTCAAAGCATAGAACAAAGAATAAATGGGGTTGTAAAGGTCCAGCTGTACAGCCTTCCAGTGATTGCTTAAAGAACCAGAAACACCATAAAATGAAAATTATTCATTTGAATTGACATACCAATTATTTCTATTGTGCACATATAAAAATGACTTTCTTTGAAGCTGTAGCCCATGTTTTTATTGCAGTGTGTTTGCTATCTGATGTCTCTCTGATGTCTTCGGCCATCATTGTACCACTTGGTCTATTGTGTCTAATGGAGCTTGCAATACTACATAGCAATGATCGACGTCAAACACTCTGCAAAATTACTTCCAAATAAAAATAACATCTGCTATTTACTATGTATGGCATTGCACTAATTCTAATGTGTTTATCTACTATCTACTAAATAGTAAATAGAGTCTGTGAGAGATGGTTTGACTTCAAAATACATATGACTCTGCACATGGAGGGCCTGATTTAACAATGCTTGAGACTTTGGTCTTCAACACTTGGGTCCACAATACGTTCAAGAGTTCATAGGCTCCCACATGGTTTCTTCCTTCAATTACCTTGGCTGAGGGCTTGAGCATTCTTAAATTAGCCCTGATAGAGTGTTCTTGCAGAACACCAGAGAATTTTCCAGTGGACCCTGACCCTCAAGGGCCCCAGAGAAGGAAAATATAAGACCTTCGTATTTCCACTACGATACATAATTAAGCAATTTCTATAGCTTAACTTTTGTGAACATGACTTCTCAATTTCAGGTTCTCTGGTGAGCACTAGAAGGAGAAGTTTACCACATATATTTTCATTATGTAATTACCAATCTGTTCCAATTATTTATGGATTTTACACCTTGATAAATGAGTGGCATAATGTTTCTGTAAGTATGCTTAATTCAATTTGCTAGAGGCAAGCCCAGCCTATGTACAGAGGGACCATGCTATGTAGCCTTGCTCCAGTTGAGCAGTACTTCTGTACAAGGGAGAGCAATGCTTTAAACCTATTTTAGGCGAGCTGACAAAATACCTTACATCCATAGTGACTCAGCGCCTTATAAATAGTGCTGTACTCAAGGGTTTACATGTGGATGCCCCTGTACAGAAAGCCTGGGACAGGTTTAGGTAATTGTACAGTGGGGGAGAATAGTAAAAGAATGAGTTTAGGCTTTAAAAAGAGGAGAAAGGACAGCAAGGGACCAGACAGCATTACCTCCTGACTTCCCTGTTAAAGGAGTTTTGAAAATGTCTGACCCTCATGGGCTCCACCTTTCAAGGACCACTGCTTGGTCTGGATATGATGATTCTTTCTGCTGGCTGGGATCTCTTGGTCCACCCCCTCTCTCTCCATCATATTTAAGAGGCTGCAGGAACATGGTTGGATGGGAATTTGTGACTGGGTGAGTAAATGTGACTGGGAGTTTTACTCAAGTCATGTATATGTGCAGCCACCAAGTTGCACCCACTTCAGTGGCAAGCACAAATCTTTGAAACCAATTTCAGAGGTGAAAAGATTTAATCCTGATTTAATCTTGATAGCACCACCTTCAAATACAGAGGCACAAAAACAGGCTTTGCGCCTGTCTTCACATTGTTGTTCATCATTAAATGAAGATGTGATTGATTGTTTTTATTTGCTTCTGTTTTTGCTTTTTTAGCTGTGGCTCCAAGCAACCATTCCCAGCTGAAGATTGGGAGATTTAGTTTTACAATTGCAATAACACGGGACATCTCTGTCATAAAACTTTAAGGAAAAAATTGCAAGAACCTTTTGTTTACAATTCTTGGTAGATTGGTACAGTGTCAGCTCTGATTTAGCTTCGCCAATAACATCAATATATTATGTCAGTTCTTATTTATTACCTTGCCTGGCTTGAGGCAGGAGTCATGCTTTGAAGCTGGTGTTATGCATGGTTAAATAAGGCAGCAGAGCATGTTCGTGAAACAGAGAAGAGAAAGCAATGGAGGCTGGTGGCACAGCTACTGGACCTTATCAGTGATGTATAGAGCTTGGGTGGCTGGTGTCCCTCGCAGGACAATTAGATATTGATAGATTGCCACTAACTACTCATTATAACCCTGCAGCTGCAGTGGAATTACATAAGTAGTTATGCTAATATAAAACTGCACTTTCTATTGGGAAGATAAGGGGATCACCTACAGAGTTCATATTCTGCAGGCTAAGTATAATTTTACCCATCATTTTGTTGCTAAGGAAATTTCATTCTATGAAAGCTTAATATACCTGCTGCAATGGCATGTTGTAATTAATAGGTGCTCAATTTGCACTGACTTGGAGAAAAGGTCCTTATTTACTAACTGGAGCTAAGGGTAAAACAAAAACATTGGGGCAATTTGCTGCATTTGCATACCCTGCCCCCAGAATTCCAGTTGCATTTTGTCTACTGCAAAATGTTTATCATTGAGTGTCCTTTCATCTGGTCTCTGACTGTGCAAATTTAGATAAGATTCAAAATGTTATAAAATGTATAATGCAGCATTTTTCCAGCATAATTATGGTTGAGCCTGACACAGCCCTGTCCCATGTGTCAAAATGTACTTAGAGTCTGGATAGTGTCATTTCCAACACACAAAAATACTTGTTATTGTATATTTATGGTGTTTTAATGACCACACATTTTCAATATTTCAATATTTTGTACCAGGGCCACCATCATGGGGTACATGGGTATCTGTTATCAGGGGACCGGTCATATTTTGGGGGTGGGGTGGTAGTGTCGCTCAAACTTGTCACTGGGCAAGTATATGTATGTTATATAATGGTCTTTTTATAGCAACTTTGCAATTGGCTTTCATTATTTGATTTTTATAGTTTTCACATTATTTGCCTTACTCTTCTGACTCTTTCCAGCTTTCATCATATTAAAAATGAATGTAAAGCTGAACTACCCCTTTGATGAATGCTGTGGACTATCTCTTACATTAACATTCCAGAAGTGGAAAGACTAGTTATTGGGCCCCTATAGTTGGGGAGCAATACATAAAAAAATATATTGCAGCTGTTTATCAGTCAAGGCCCCACTGGGCTCCCTGTAGTCCAGGGCCCCCAGCAGCTGTAGGGTTTCCTCTATAGTTACTCCCCTTCTTTGCACTAAAATGATTTGTTTCTATCACTATAGCTGTAGCTGAAAAATACTCCATGTCTATCAAGTTTAAATTTTTGTGTAGCACATACAAGGGGCATGACCAAAAATGTGGGTGTGACTCAATTTTGCGGGTATTTTCTAGGGGAAGCCCCAGTACAAGTAACTTGTATGGTGCACCAAGATCTCTGATGCAGGCCCTGATTTGCACAGCTGGAGTTGCATGTGCTAATAGTTATGCTCTATAATATGTTCACAATTGATATGCGTGGTGTTTGGAAAGACCATGCCATCACCTGACCTTCCAATCTACGGAACAACCTGGGGAGTGGTGTAGCAGATATAGTTTAATATGGGCACATTACGGCATGCACATTATCAGTACTTCACTACAAGAGATTCAATACAGGAAGAACATAACATTACATCTACATGATTGTCCCTTTAGAAAATGTTTGCAGTGAATATTATAGTATACATGTCATTTACTTATAAAAATATATACCAACCAAATACGCATGAATGTATAAGGCAAAATTGTGGAGGGTGTGGGGATAGAGGGGAGGTGCGATCTTCTACATAGTTATTGGGACATTAATTCCAGAAGTGCTTTCTTTAATAACAAGTACTACTGTAACGTTAAGTGGAATCAATGAAAGAACATACGTGTTTACACTTCTAAATCTGCAATGGATTAAATGTGTATAAAGCTCCCATGTGTGCGGGGAATGCAATTGATGCCCGTGACTATTAACTATACTAGCAACACTTATTAGTATTCACACACCCGTCCTGCATCTCAGCACTTTTAAATTACTAGGTATTTTTATAACTTAATTATCAAGTGACTCATTAAGTGGATCTTTAAATCTAGAACAAAATTGTTTCCTTTAAATCCCTAAGTAATTTAGCATTTTCTGCTATTATTCATGGTGTCTCAGCCTATGGCTATTTATTTTGAATCGCTAACAGCATGTTTTATTCAGCATCTTCCATTTAGATAACAAACAAATAGATCTATTTAAGGAAGCCTCGTGGGGTGCAGGCTTTGGCGCCATCATTACTTTGCTTGCACAGCATAGATAGGTGCAAGGGTTGTTATCTCATTTGTCTCATTTTCTGAGGAGCAGACCATTCTCTACAGAGAGATGGCAATTCATTTTCAGGAGCAGGATATGAAGCTGCAGAGGTTTTAAAAATCAGGTAACTTTATAGGGGAAATAAAGAGTAAACATTTTTACAAATTATTTAATCCTAATCAATAGAATCGTAGATGTACAAAGAAAGTATATAAGTGCAGATAAATGCATAAAAAGGATGCCCCGTTTCTTGGTATGTTTAGCCTTGTTCTGTTCTGGCAGTTCACCTGGCCAGAACACATGCACTTTAAGGAAAAGTCCAGTATAAAAATAAAAACGAAATAAGTAAATAGGCTGTGCAAAAAAAAAATGTTTCTAATATAGTTAGTTAGCCAAAAATGTTATGTTGTAATTGTGAACATATTTTTAAAGTATGGCAAGAATACAACTATGCAAGGCACATATAGCTTCATGGGTCCTTTTAGAAGCTCGAGTCTTTAGTATTGTATTGCTTCCCAACCCTATGATTAAATCCATTCAATTTCCCCAGTTAGAGTCATATACAAATATCAAGCAGAATTTTTCAGTGTAGACAATTTACATCCAGAGGGTAAAATCAGAGTGAATAGTAACAATCTAAAGTTCTTAATTCACCATAAAGTACTGGGGATAAACATTGCCCATTGTATGACTATTACTGAGCATGTAGCTATATTTTTTTCTGCTTGGCTTTGCAAGTTGTTACTGTGCACAAGAGTACATGCACATATATGGGGCAGATTTACTATTGGTCGAATTTAAGGGTGAATTTACCCTTGAATACGACTAATCGAATTGTGGTCGAATGGGAATACTTAGAATTCGACTATTGAATTTGAAGGATTTTACCGCAATTCAATTGATCGAATAGGAATAATTTGATTGATCGATAAAATCGTTCAAATCGAATGATTGTAACGATTTTAACCATTCGATTGAATTTATTTATTCTATCAAAAATAATTACAACCAATTCGGTAGGTTGAAACTGGCGAACTAGGCAGTTGAATAAAAATTTAAAGGGCAAGTTATTCGACTGTCAAATATTCTAATAGATTTTTATTCGAATTATTCGAATCATTCGATTCAATTGAATTTTCAACATTCGATGGTCGAAGTGGTCTTCAAAAACATTCGAAAATTCTAATCTTTTTGAAAATTTGAACAAATTTCGAATCCTTCATGTGATAAATCGTTCATTTCATAAATCTGCCCCGTATATTTCTTTAATGTTTCATTAAATCTGTTATTCTCCTGTCACCCATGGGGCAGTCAAAAGCAGTGTTGAACTGGCCCTCTGGGATGCCAGGAAATTTTCTAGTGGGCCTTCCTGCTCACCCAACCATTTGCTTTTTTGTCTAAATGAATACTGTTCCCCATTTCAATATGTAAACAAAAAGAAGAAATAAATGGTGGGACAGATAATAATAAAAATAAGCATAGTAAGGAGAATAGTAATAGTAAGGAGAAGTGATGAAAATGAATAGAGTAGCTGAGTAAAAAGAGGAGAAAAATAGTTTGGAGAGTGGATCTATTGTCTAAATGATAAATAAATACCCTTAATGCTTCTAACTCATGGAGATATAGTATGTAGTAGTGATGGGCGAATCTATCCTGTTTCACTTCGCTGAAAAATTACCGAATTTCCAGCGAAATTCCCGAACTGGCGAAAAATTTGTGGCACGTTTTTGACGTGTGGTGCGTCGATTTCGACTCGTTTTTTTTAATGCCAGCGAATTTTTGCTGGCATTTTGCGAATTTATTCACCTGCGGCGAATCGTGGGAATTCGCTGCGAATTCGTGCCTGGCAAATAAATTCGCCCATCATTAATGTTAACATGACATGGGCAGGGCCAAATACCTACCCCTCTTTCCAAACTACCAGTCTAGAAATAATTACCACTTACAACTTGTGCTTCATTGGAAGTTATATTGGCCATGGCATTATTACATGACATAAGCAATAACAATACATAACCATGAATATTAACAGTTAACAAAAATATTAACGTAATAATAATAATTATAATAATTGTAATACTTAGAAGCTCTAAAGTCCCTGACAATGGACCAAACTAGGTGCATGACAATCATACCAGGCCACCAGCCTCTTGTGCTCTCCAGCATTGTGGGTAAGCACAATTGCATGTTTTGACCAAAGCATCTCTGTGTAACGTAACACCTCCCAGAGACCCACAATCGATCGGATCTTTTCCTGATATGCCACCAAACACAGCAGGGCTATATCGGAATAATCCAAACGTTCAGCCATATGGTCAATCGATCGGATTACGATGACGCCAAGGGGCTCCGACGGGTTGGTGAGAAGAAAATCAAACCTTCCTGATCGACAAGGTGGCCAGATATCGATCGGGAAGACCCATCGGGAGCCCCTATATATGGGCAGATAAGCTGTCAATTTGGTCTAAATGACCGATATCGGCAGCTTTATCTGCCCGTGTATGGCCAGCATTAGAGATGAAACATCAAAACTATTTCCCACTGAATAAATTGGGACTTGCTAAATTCAGTACTGCCAACAAACTGTCTCCATTGCCAGGGACCCACTGCCCGTCTACTAAATTCCTTCAAACCCCCTACCTTAAAATCGTCCATGAATACTCAGCTTTCCAGGTCAACTTAACCTGTATCCCACTATACCCAACTACAATTGTGACAACTAACACAAAGTGTAACCAACAGGAGGATATGTGGGACCAGGGCCGCCATTATAAATCATGGGGCCCTGTACAACAAAATTTTTGGGGCTCCTTGGGCACCACCCCAGATCCCGCCCAAGCCACACCACAGTTAAAACACCACACATCAGTGTTAAAAAAGGTAACCACACCTACAAGTTAACACAAATAATTGGTGACCAGGGCCCCCCTATAAATTAAAAAAAAATTGGCGCCAGGGCCCCCCCCCCATAGAAGTTTTTTTTTTTTAATTCGGGTCTTTTCACCACTTCTGCACTTTTAGGGGAATGTTATATAAGTCGGTAACCCAATATACCTTTTGCGAACCCGGAAACTGTTTAGCGCCCACTTCTGCCAGCGGAAGGCCGTTTGCGAATTTTCTAGTTTGTGCTTATGCGCTGTCAATGTAATAAAACTTCTTACTGAAAAAGTCACAATGTTTGCTCCAAAAGATTACAACACCTTCAAGCACTTCTTAATTCGCACTGCGCAATAGCGATTTGCAATACAAAAACCGTTTAAGGAACAATATTGCATTGCGAGATGTGGATTTTTACTCTTATTGGTGTGCAATGTTTTGCTCTTATCGACTTTAATTACATTCCCCCTTTTGTGTTTTTTCGCCGCTTTTGGGGCTTTTTCGGGGCGGAAGAGTCAGCATGGCTTTGGCGCGGTCAAGGGGGACCCAGCTATTTAGAAAAAGTGCATCACAGCCGGGCCTCCCTTCAGACCCGGGCCCAGTACAGGAGTACCCCCTGTGCCCCCTGATGGCGGCCCTGGGTGGGACTCTTGCTTTCTTTCTCTAAAATGGAAGACCTCCCTAACTGCTCCAGATCCAAATTACCTATGCTCTTTCCCCCATTGCTATACAACTAAGCCCATTTCATTTCAGAATATCTGAATTCATTATGAATGCAATATAACACATTCATGGGAACTGGATAATGTGTATCTTTTATCTTGGCAATACATTAAATCCTAATAACATTTGGAAAAGGTCAACCGAAAGTTAAGAAAATCATTTCTAAAGAACACGACTATGGGGCAAATTTACTAAAGAGAGAATTTTCTTTTCATCTAACTTCACTGAAGTTCACCTCACTTTGCACATCTCCATATTTACTAAAAATAGTTCATTTTATCAAGAGAAATGAGGTGAATTTTCTCTGGTATAAATTCTCTAAAATTTCTCTAAAATACAATAGTAGTGGGGAAAATTCTTTACAGAATTTTCTCTAGCACATTTTTGTATAGAGCAATGCTTATTGTCATTTAAAAGTGGCTGTTCTATCTTTACAATGGAAGTTCACCAGCCTGAACCTGTCCAAGTAGACTTTGGCGAAAAGGGGAACATTCACACTATGATATATTAGCAAATGTGTGCTTCTTCACCTGAGCAAAAATTCACCTGGTAAAATGGCACAAAAGTTCTCTAGCACTGAGGTTTTATACTTGCGAATTGTATTATTTCCCTTTTAGTTCATTGGTAAGGTCACTGCAAATTGGAATTTTTGTGAATTTTCACCAAAAAAACAATTCGCTCATTCATAAAAGCCTCATGAATCATGGTGCCTTTAGCTTTGACAATTTACCATTTAAGATAACATATTTTGACCTTCCAAAACAGAGCCATGAAGTTTTATATCAAACATATTTTTATGTGAATGATTAATTCACTATATATACATACACACGTATATCGTGTGATTTTAAAAATCTCTCCAACATTGCCATTAAATTTAATTCAATGCGCCAAATCCAGTGATGTAGCTATCTCAGAAAATACAATGTAAATTTCAGTTAATCTTGGATAAATTCTAATAAATATGAAGCTCTGTATGACTGTTCCCAAGGAAGGGCTTCCTTTTTGCTTAGCAAATCATGTCTGCCTATTTGATTAGATTAAAATGTGCCTCTATTTGCATGAACATTGACTCTACATAAACATTATAAAATGAAATCTGATAAAGTAATGCAGATGCTAGTCACGGCCCAGAGGATTATACACTTCTACGAAATTAAAACGACCAACTGAATACCAATTATTATAGCCCATGTTGATTGAACTGGTAACTAAATGTTATTTCAAACTAGAGAAGCACTGACCATCACTGTCACTAAAATAAATACTGCTTTTCAGGGAATTGAGACTGTTCATATTATTAACCTAAAATCATCAAGTTCAGTTATTCTTGATGTGTTTTATAATGGCATACAAATGAGTTATATACGGTATATGTTTATCAGTACATACATAACACTAAGGGGCAGATTTATCAAGGATCGTATTGAAAGTTCAAACTTTTTAACTTTTTTATGGTCAAAACTGTCAAATTCGACTAAGTAGTTATTCAAATTTTGCAAATAATTTGAATGAGATTTTCTAGATGTATCATACTCTAGCCCTTTAAAAACTCAAATTCGACTATTCGCCACCTAAAACCTGCTGAATTGCTGTTTTAGTCAATGGGAGATGTCAAGGGATAAATTTGGAGTTGTCTGCAGCCTTCCTGACATTTGAGCTGTTTTTGGAGACAAAACTTGAATTTTTAAATTCAAATCAAATTCAATCCAAGTTTGTGGGTTGATTACCTTCATTTAAGTTTACAACATTTTTTTTGTAATAAATTTCGATTGGTCAAGTTTTGAAAACTCACATGAATTCAAAATTTGACCTTTGATAAATATGCCTCTAGGGGCATTATTTATCAAAATCTTTTCTGTGTATTTAAAAAAAAAAGTTTGACCAAACTAGAATCCATGATTGGACCTTATTTATTATTAGAAATGCAATTTTTTAGGATTTAGGTAAAAACTCAAAACTCAAATCCATATTGTACTATTTGTTCGTAATTTTTTTCCAAATCACTCAAATTAAATTTTTTTGCTTTTTCTCCGAAAAGTCTGAATTTTTCAGATTTTTTCCTGAAATAGACGATTTGCAGGCTAATCAGCACAAACCACAGAAACGTCCAAATAGAATAGGGACCTTTCCTGTTGACTTATATACAACCGAAGCTTGACTTCGGACTTGAATAAATAACCCCCTAAGTTGCACAATGCATATACAATTCCCATTGACGTTTAAAGACACACTCATTACACAGCATGATAAACTGATCAAGGAATTTAACCCGAAGCATATACAATTAGCAATAGTCCATCTACCAGCCAAAGTAATGTAATTATTGTGGATTATTGCTAATTTACACACATGCATATGCCTGTTCTACTGAATAAAAAAAAACAATGTTCTGAGTTCCAGCAACAAACAACCCAATATAAATACACTGTTCCTAAATCTATGATTAAAGCTTTGCAGAGACCATGCTTATACATGCTAAAGCACCTTCATTTAGCTCCATTGTTGAACTAAGTTGACTAAAGAGGTTTTACTCACCATTGTATAACATTAAGATCATCCCAAGTAAAACCCACCCTAGAGCAGGCTCACCAGCTTTAATCCCCACCACTACTCTGGCATATGAATGGGGTTATTTTCTGACTTGGAATAGGAAGGCACCATTCTACCATAGTGGTCTAAAGGCCAACTGAGGCTTCAGAATATGAAAAAATCAACTTGTACTGGCACACATTACTATATTACCTATTTATATTGTTGGAGCTATTTGTATTTAGGTATAGGTATGTTGGATTGCTTATATAGTTTCCACACAGTTGCTGATTCTCCTTTATTGGCTGTATTGTTGCTGTGACAGATGCTCACAAACTGAAATAAATGGGAAGTGAAACAAACTAATTTGCAGAGAAGAAGAAAAGCCATAGCGTTTTGAATTTATAGTAGACCGAAAGAGTACTTCAGGTAAAAAAAAAGGGTGTTGTTTTCCCCTTCTGATGTTACATTCATTGCACCAAGTATTGGTTTTATTCCCCTATAAAGCACAAGGAAGAGGTATTTGCAAAACATAGCCACATGCTATTTCTGTTAGAAAATGTGCACATTATAAGAAAAATGCTGAGCTGCAGTGTGGAATGCCACATTACCCAGAGGATCCACTCTTGCAAAATGAATTCTAACCCCAAGTGCAACTGAAGGCAAAGGCAATTACTGGGCAGGGTTTTTGAGTGCTGACTTATTGTATTTACTAAAAAAAAAAAAAATCAGAGGCCTACTTCTTTCAGTGAGGTAGAGCAATGAGAATTGGAAAAGTCTTATAAATACAGGATTATTGATCTGAGCATCCAAAGAAGGCAGCTTTTGTGTTTGGCACAGAGAGATTTAGAGCTGCTTGGCAGTCCGCATTAGGGTGCCCCCACTGTACTTTTCCCCTCTATCCCTTTGCCTGTGCATGCTGAGAATCAAAATTAGGCAGTGCCAATCAGATCTCAGAAAAGGATTATAAACTCTGTTCTGTTTATATTTAAGTGCTCTCAGTGCAACAGAGTATTGCATCTTGGGAACAAGCTTGTTTTCCTCCATGTTGTTGTTGTTGCTGCTGCTGAGGGTTTGTGCACTGAGGCAACAAATGAACCTCATTTTTTAAACCACAGTATATCAATAAAGCACAAGATTTATCCTTGCTGTATTGTAAAATTCATCAGGTGACATTTTTATAGCATTGTCCTTATTCTTTCATTTTTTAACTTTGGCAAATTTACAAAAGTCCTTAATATAAATAAATAATCGTGAAGTGTTAATTATTAAGTAGGAGATTTGGAACTCTCGTGAGTACACTGCTGTGCCAGGGAAATGTGTGATTTTTGGAGAATTTGGCATGTCTATAAATAGAGCCTGTCGTGCTGGGATTCTGACATGTGCCAAGTAGTGCTGCATTGCAGTCAAACAGGATCCATTTGGACACCTAACAATACACATTCCTTTAGATGGTTAACATTTGTAGGACCAATGTCTTTATTTTGTCCCAGTAAATAGAATAATACACTGAGAAAATAATGTACATATCCCTCAATTCAAATGCATTAGCTGTCTTGTGAAATGTGATTCCTTGTAAGGCTAGAGGCTGGATTTTATCTTATTGGGTGAGTTACATGCAACAACCTTTAGGGCTAAACTACACAATCTGATGAGATGTGCTGAGTCACTCTGTGAGGAAACGCAGGCGAACAGTCGGAGGGGCAGAATATCAACATCCCAGCTACAAACTTCATGTATTTGACTGCCGGATGCGAACGCTGCATCTTCAGCCGACAAGATAAAAACGGATGTTGTTGGAAAGGCTTTTTTGTCTCATTGAAATATATCGACTGGCAGATGTAAACGCATGAACAAAAGACTCCATCCAGCTCATCTGTTCTGACTTTACAAT
Organism: Xenopus borealis; assembly: GCA_024363595.1. Classification (NCBI taxonomy): domain Eukaryota; kingdom Metazoa; phylum Chordata; class Amphibia; order Anura; family Pipidae; genus Xenopus; species Xenopus borealis. Next base: position 82,896,929 of record CM044447.1, on the reverse strand, counting down.
CTAGCCTTGGGGCATCAGATTATGAAGCATCCTACAAAAGCATATTCTGTTGCGTGGTGTTGCATGGCATGATCAGATAAAATATGACCCACAAAATCTGATCAAAATCTCCCGTATAGTTCTACTCTTAGACTGGATCTACACAGTGGACGTTCTTCAGATCTGATGCAATGAGAGGAAGCACAGGCGTCATGTCAGACACGCTGAATATAATGTAAGTAATAGAACTATCGCACCTACAAACTGATTGCATCTGACATGACTGTCAGATGAAGATGCAACGTGTGGAATTCTCATCCGACAGTCGTGTCCAATGCAATCAGTTTGTAGGTGCGATAGTTTTATTACTTACATAATATTCAGCGTGTCTGACATGACGCCTGTGCTTCCTCTCACCGCATCAGATCTGAAGAATGTCCACTGTGTAGACCCCATTCCTCTGTAGCTCTTGCTCTAATCTGATTTATTGGCACCCAACATGAATGGAGATTGCAAATAAATTGTCCCCCAATTGTTGGCACATTGGCTCAAAATGTCCCAAATCTAGCCATGTTTCTATCATTTACACTGTTCATTTCTGAACATGTTTCTATCATTTACACTGACTGACTGAGTCTGACTCAGCTTCCTGTTGGACAAATGTTTTGATTCATAATAACTCTTTCTCTTACATTGTCCAATAGGAGGTAGAGAGCCCTGTATGTAATAATAAAGAGCCTCAAGAGCAAATAGGAATTATTGTAGAGGTCCATCTGCCTGTTTTGTATATTTCTCTCTCTATGAAGAGTAGTTTTGTGATTGTTCTTATGCATGATTTTGTTTTGTGACTTTTCTACTGTTTTACCAAGAGGAAAATATATAAACAGACATGGATTCTGAAAAAAAAAATCCTGACATCAGCAAGGAGTCACATGACTTAAAGGGTTTCACTCTGATTTGACTGAGCACTGAATATTTGGAATTGGACACATCTTGAATTTGCTGTAGCCCTAGTTGTTATCTAAACCACAGTTACATGTCTCTCATAAAACTGTGCTCCACATAGGCTCAAAGTGCTTTTATCAGTACTAATTAATGCACACTAATTAAATGCTGAAGTAAAAGTGGGAAAGAGAATCATTTGGTTTGTTCTGTAGTTTAGCACAAGGTACTTAACGTGCCATTTACAGTTCTTCATTGTTATGTCTTTTGTTTTCCAGCCTTTCTCTCCAGTTATTAATTACTTTTTATATAACTGTACTTTATATAATTTCACTGTGTAATTGTAAAAATTATCCAAGTATATTCCCTTTGTTCATAGTTTTATTTAAGATAAAGAAATGTTGAAGTCATCCAAAAATTAAAATTTTTCCTTTTTCGTTTGTACATGTGCCTCCAACTATTGCCTTTTAAGGGCCAGTGACCTACAATTCAAATCACTTTACGTCAAAAACCAGTGTCAATCATTCCACTGCAAACACAAGGACATACATAGACACCCAGAACTAAAGATATTTGCAGCTTCTTGATTGCTTCTATTCATGCCAACTGGAATATTGCAACTTTAGATTCTTCGTGGTATTCCTTCATGGTAATCAAACATTCAAATATACATTTGTGAATGATACATTTACATAATTGCTCCATTTGTGTTATAGACTTAATGGCCCTTAATCTGTAACAAACGATTGGGAGTTATTGCTGCCAAATTCAATAATGCTGTAAATGAAAGATCTGAGGTCACAGGATGCCTTTATTTCATAAACATTGCAAGGCAGCATTTTGATTTTAGTATATAATATCCAAAAGAGGTTTTTATAAGTGTAAATACTTTGACCCCTATTTATTTTTTACTTCTCTGGTTGTTCAGCAAAACATTTTGGCATACCTCCCAACTGTCCTGTTTTGAACAGGGCAATCCCACATTTGACAGCTCATCCGGCAGTTACTGAAATGCTTGTTACTAAAATGTCCCGACTTTCTCTTTCCTCTCCTGCACTGAACAGCCAGAAAAAGTTTCAAAGTTGCTAACTTAATTGTCTTTTGACAGAGAGCCCAGAAAAGCTAACAGGTGCACTAAGAAACTTTTGTAACAATTCTAACATAAGTAATTGTAACTATTTAACATAAACAGGTCTCTTGAGAGGACTTAGGGGCAAATTCAATAAAGCGCGAAAATGCGTTCGCCGCACTTCGCCAGGCGAATTTTTGCCAGCACTACGCAAATTCACTAAGATGCGAATTTGCGCTCATGGGGGCAGACGGTAGCAAAATCACGCTACCATTACTTCGCCAGGCAATGCGCATTTACGCTAGCGCTGCCTAATTTGCATACGGCGCGAACTTAAGTGTATAATAGAGGTGTATGTTACAGTCACTACATTAAACTACACAAGCCTTTAATAAATAAAATAAAGTTGTCCTATTGCCCTACATGTGCCCCGTATATAGTTGTGTTGTCATATGTAAGGAAATGTAGGGGGGAAGGAGGGTAACCCCCAAAAAAATTTGCTCTTTTTCAGGCTATCACCCTACAAAAGGTTAAAGATGCCAGCGTTTTTTTGGGAAAAAATTTCAACTTTTTTTTTTTTCCCCGAACGCCTATCTATTGTATTGAACTTCGCAAGGTCTGACCAGGCAAAGTAACGTCTAGTGTAAGAGGTAACGTTCAGTAAAATGATAATCTTAGTGAATTAGCGTAGTTACGTCCCTTCTATAGTGCACAACTTCGCTTGGCCTAGGGGTGCGAAGTTGCGCAAGTCGATCTACTTCGCTAGCGAATTTTCACCAGGGACACTGTTAGTGAATTAGCGCTTCACGCTTTAGTGAATTTGCACCTTAGACTCACAGCTTAAAGGGCAATTCACCTTCATTAGCACCTTCATCGCGGCAACTCTTTTTGTCGCTCTTTCTGTTTCCAAAATGTTGGGAAGTATGATAAGGGCATGCTTTAATCCACCCATAGAGACACAATTACAGTACCAGAAGTGAAAATATTTATTTTTATATTCAGAATATGTGTTTAAATCTGATGCATGTTTATCTTTGTACACCATTTTTTGTTATGTAAGTGTGTGCCTTATTGCCCAATTTAAACTTGAATGGCTGCCCCATGACTCCACAGTGATCAGTGATAAAGTTATAAGGACACATGTATGTCCGCAAGTGCAGTGAGCAAAGTGCAATTTCAAGTGCAATCGCAAGGTTTTACCCACAAAGCAGAATTTTTTTTCTCAGAATTCTGGTGTCTCTTTTGTTGTCATGCTTTTGACACAATTGTGATGTACCTACCGCAATTTTACCCAATAGACCGAAATGAACGCAACTGCTCGTGTGCTTCATCGCAAACCATGTGCCATTGCACTGAATCTCGTGTCACTGTAAACACTGTTCTTTTGGCACATGCTGAACTACCGCGATTGACACAGGGTGCTAAGGGTTCCCTGAAGCTACCACCTTCTCAGGAGTTGGCAGTAGCTCTAGGGTTGCTTTGTTAATAGGCACAGCCAGGAAGGACTGAGCAGCACAAGCTCAGCTATGAAGAAGTGCAAAGAGCACATTGTGATGCAAGTACCTTTTAATGAAAGTGGTTTTATGTGCAGCTGACTCGAGGAAAAAGTGGGGACCTCAACTGCACTTGCAGACATACATGAGCCTTATAGTTTATGGTAGTAATGTCTTGTGGACCAAAAGCTGCCAAGGTATGGTTATCAGAATAGAATCAAAACTGTAGATGTTTGCTACATTGTTTTTGTTAAATTCAGTTACCCATAATCATATATATGATATATTAAAACACTGCAGTTAGGTCTGCAGTAGATGTACCAACATATGAATAATTTATGTTCAAAGAATCCTTTCTAACACCTCTTTTCTAAACCTTTTTTCATGACCCTTCCAAGTGATGACGGTTGTGAATGATGAACAATCTCACTGCATAATAAGCCTGCACTATATAAATAAAGGATAATAATAAAGGATAATTAAGTGTTACTTTCTTCACAGGGGAACTGTTCAATAACCCTTTGTTCTGTACAGTGGCTCCTTATGACTGTGTCTTTTCCTCCATATAACCCTTACTTATTGCTCTCCAGGTTGCTTTGTATTGCCTGTCTTTGAATCTTCTCCTCTTGACCTACATTACTCCTGTGATTGTTCTGTGTGCCTTTCATGCTCTTTACTGCAGTCTCTATTTGCATCTTCTCTACTGTTCCTTAAAGCCCAGCCTGTTGCTTCTTTGAACCCTGGTTAGCCACACCATTAATTCTTTTAATTATATCTTGTTTAAATTAAATAATAACTTGTTTTTCTGAAGCCTCCCTAGTTGTACCATGAAGTACAATTTAATCAAAAGGAGTTTTCTGAAAAAAAAAAAAAGGAATCTTAGCTCACTTGCCCAGTGTTTGTACACCTTGTACACCTAAGTGCTTGTCCAGGGACATTGTTTCACAAATGAGTTTAGCCCTTATCAGCCTTCATACGCAATAAGAAATGACAGTGCAGGAAACGCTTAACATTTGAGTTCCTCTTGAAATGATCCTGAGCAATTCATTACCTTAATGCCAAGCTGAGCGGGTGATTACCTTCAACTATTAAAGACAATTGGTATCCTGTACATCTCATCAGTGCTTGCTAACGTCTCACGTTTTTCTTCCTGTCCAAGTACAAGAATGCAGGATGTACTCACTGTGTAGCTTTCCTGTAGGCATTTTAAGGTGAACCATGCTCAGTGCATCTTGATGGGATTGTTAATTAGATTCATATGAGATTCAAATATGAGAATATTTTTTAATATGCTGTTCCCTGTTCGGACACTTATTAAACCACATTTTATTTGTCTGTGGGACTACATTACTCAATCCCTTGATTCAGAAACCCACAGGATTCTGTGATGTTTTTGCTTGCTGGCTTTTTTCCTACTTAACATTTTCTTAATATTTGCTTTTCAGTTGCCAAGGAGAAAGCTCTGCCTCAGGGGCACCAGAATACATTTTAATTAGTCTTTACTAGCCCCTAAAAATCCTACAATCGAGGCCCCCTGGCAATCAACAGAATTGAGTAGTTGTCCTGTAATTGGAATTTATCTTTCATGCTGACCCGGGCCACTTTAATTATGATTGAGTGCACCCCCCCCTAAGCTTTGACCAATCCTTTGTGGTCTTTTTAAACATTTTGGCATGTACTCCAGGTGGATCCTGGTGTGCTTTGCTTGCAAGTATTGTTGACTATATTCTTTATTTAACCATGCTATGTATAGTATTCATATAGTTTGTTTTCTACACAAATTTAAGTTACAATTGAACACATGCAGAGAAGGCTTCACTAAAAAAGCTGCTCTGTACCTCCTGCTGCCAAGCTCCCTGCAGAAGGTTAATACTTTATATTGGGCTTTTAGAGGGTTCATTACAACTTAGGTAGGTGTTTCTATATACACCCAAGAACCATTTTTCTGCTAATGTGGTCTTTGGAGGCTGTTGTCATTAGTCTGGGAATGATGTAACCATGTCTAAACAAATATGGCTAAAGCATAGTTACATTGAACAAACACAAATATGCAAATAAATAAGGCTCATAATGCAGAATAACCATTGATAAATGTTTTTATAATAAAGCAATAGTAGATCTTCTTAAATATGTTATATTGTCTCTGTAAGGGGGTTAAATTTAATTCTTTTTGGAGAATCCAAGAAACCATATTCTCAATATTTTTTGGCCTGTTGCTATGCTTGATGCATGCTGTATTGTAGATTCTTACATCAGGTCAGGTACTGGCAAGGTTACAGGTAGGCCTTGAGGATGCATTTATAGTTGGGATCCAACAGGTGGAGTAGGGATTGAGGATTTTGAGATTTACATAAATTCTTCTGACCATGAGGCCATTAATAGCCCCATCCATTTATGGACTGTGTGTGCAAAGAAAATAATAAAAAGCATAGCCTGAGCTACCCAAAGCAATCCTTGTACTGGAGATCTAAAATGGAATTGGATTTCAGCTCTAGAACTAAAGTGAAAGATTTATTTGGCCCTTATCCAGTTTCTGCTCTCCACATCTTGAATGCTGCAATATTGCCTGAACAGTCAAGATTTGACTTTGTGAAGGTGATTTATCCTTATTATAACTAGATTAATGCAAAATGTCCCCCTACACACCCCTACAAATTACTCTCCTGCTCCCCTTAGCTCTCCAACATAGGCATATCAATATATTACAGATGCATGAGATTTTCCCAATGAGACTGATCCTTAACAGCTCTACATTAGTCATCTTACTGGTATCTAACATACTTGAATTACTATGCAATTTTCTCTTGCTAATATTACACTGTAATAAAACTTTAGAAGGGTAGATACAGTTCTGTTAAGATGTTGTAGAGCTATAAAAAAATGTTTAATTCTTTTGTCATTGATAAAATGAAATCAAGAATATAGAGTCCCCAGAAGTCATTTGACTAACAGGTTGTTAATCTCTTACCCACAAAATACTTTACAGGGTTAAAGATATCATCTGTCTTATGAAACAAATACTAAGAGTTGTAAGTTATTACAAAAGTTATAATGTTTTATTATCATCTGCATGTAAATATCAAAACATGTATAATGACAAACTATAACCATGAGAAATTGACTGTTATGTTGTTAAAACTTAATAAAAACAAGTTATAAAAAAACAAAAAAAAACCAATATAGAGTCACAATATGTGTAAACAGAGCCAGCAGGAGTCTCACTTGAGAATATTCTTCAATCGGAGAACTTGGAAAAATGTACCATCATCTGTATGGTTGTAGAGCTACAGCTCCTATCCTGTTGAAGAATGGTGGATATTGGAGTCCAACTACATCTGGGCATTGCGTCCCTTAAAATTCCCCTTTAAGCACTGAAACAAGCTAATGAAATAGTTCTGTTTTCCATTTCACTCTGTTATATTCAGTGTTTCTTCCCAATTTTAGATAAGTTAGCCTGAAGCTAAAATCACAAGTTCTTTCCCCTGAATAATTTCTCATTGTGTTCATTGAGGTTATCATTTAGAAACCCATTCTCTGGACTCGAATTGGATGACACCCAAGAGCTTTTATGTAGGGGGCAATGACAAGGGAAGCAAAGAAGTGTGTCTTTATCTTCCTGGCTCTACATAACAGTGATTATCTGATAATTAAAATAATAATTTAGTCATTAAAATCCCTCCAAACCCAAATAGCTTAGAGGCCTTCACAAAACATTTCTATTATTCATATCTTTCTTTTAACTACACTCTCTACATGCCATTCTGTCTTTTAAGAGCCATCCCGTGTTTAAAAAGTAATCTCAAAAGCTTTCGCCAAATGTCATTAGAGTAAAAATTTAAATTTTGCCCATTAATAACAGAAATGCCTAATACGTTTTATCAAAGATTTTCCTGAAAATGCTGTTCTGCAAACACAAATTAGGCCTACAGTATGACAGGTTTTATTCCTGTATGCATTAATTCAGTGTTCCTTTGGTGCAAAAATTACTTGACACAGAAAGTTCTTGCCTTCAATTAAACAGAAAGCCCTGGCAGTGCCTTAGGTCATCTTGAATTCATCTGCAGTGATTTCTAATGGTTAAAGCATTTATGCCAATGGAAAAATGTTATCACTTAAAGGAGAACGAAACCCTAAAACGGAATATGGCTTGAAATATAGTAAGTTGTACTCAACTTCCTCCACCAGTCTAAAGGTTTGGCATCTCTATAACAAGAACAGTCCAGACCTTTAAAGTTGTGCACAGGATCTTACCTTGTTGAATTTGTTACTGCATGTGCTCAGGGCAGCTGTTGAGAAGCTAAGAGTAAGGGTTGTTACAAATTATCAAGCATGAAATGAAGTTAAGCAATGATCAGTAAATTCTGATGCACTGGCTTCAGAGCTGTCATGTGATGAGATTCTGGATTAATTACCAATCAGCCTTCCATCATCACATATATATTTTATATATATATACAGATGCAGTCACTTGGATTTGTAAGTTAAATGCGTCATGACTTAACTCATCTATCTCATTTATCCCACTTAGCACAGAATATTGTGTCACAGCATCCCATCCAATTAAAGAGTTCACCATTGAAAACAATGGAGCTTTGGTATGCTAATGAAAAGGTTAAATGCATTAAATGAGTTAAGATAACTTTAGATAACACAGTTTCTTCAATTAGCCCTGAGTCACGACGCATTTAACTTACAAATCCAAGTGACTGTATCTGTATATACAGTAAATTTTGAGTTTGTCCCTAAGCTCATATAACAAACAGAAGCATATAAACTGTACAGCAGTAAAATGAGCAGATAAGAATATGGGGAGCTACTGGGGTTCTGAGGCTCTCGACTGGTAAAGTAAATTGGTTGCCTTAGACATGCATAACATAATTCATTTCTACCTTACTTCTTTGTTAAACTGTAGTTCTTCTTTTATTACATCCCCCAAAGTGGCAACATATGAACATATAATAGTCATCTCTGTCTGAAGCAATGGCTCTGCTTTTTTTTTTTGCAAGACTAAAAATCCAAAGAAAAGTGCAATGTGCTGTATTGTCAGGCACAAGCTTTTCTGTACTTAGTACTTTAGGTAGGTAGGCTGTTAATGCAGGGTTCCCTTGTAGCTTGTGCTTTTTGAAGCTCACAAGTGTCTAAATTATAACTAGGGATGCACCGAATCCACTATTTTGGATTTGGCCGAACCCCCAAATACTTTGCAAAAGATTCGGCCGAATACCAAACAGAATCCTAATTTGCATATGCAAATTAGATGTGGGAAGGGGAAAACATTTTTTACTTCCTTGTCTTGTAACAAAAAGTCACAAGATTTCCCTCCCCGCCCCTAATTTGCATATGCAAATCCAAATCCTGAAAAAAATTTTTGCAAAACTGCGAAAAATTCATGAGAAATCACCACGAATTTGCTCCTGGTGAATAAATTCGCCCATCAATAAAGATCATTTAGTGACCACAAAGAGTTGTGGTTCAGATGAAGCCACTCCATTGTTTACAAATGGTAAACTCTTTGATTAAATTGTATGCTGTGGTGCAATTTTCTGAGTTAAATGTGTTTACATATTCTGTGTTAAACACATGAACCAAAGTGGCTTCATCTGTATGCACACAACATCATAATTGACTAGGGGCAAGTTGTAAAACTTTTAAAATTAAGCATACTTGTCTCCTGTTTTTTGCTTTTGCACCTTGACCAATAATAGAAAATAAGCCTGTTACTCTTCTAGCAACGACTACTGCAGCACAGCATTGCTAGCTTTTATAATACCCTGGTGTTATTTCCTTTGACCTATAGTACTAAGCATTCTTATCTCAATGGCTCTTCCAACAAATCTTGTTTAATGCTCTAGGTTCTGCTGTGATGTAAACACTGGATTTAAGTCTCTGTGGCTCTGTAGCAGAATTGTCCTAATTCTGTTTAAAGACAAAAAGGTTTTTAACTTGGTTTATTTCAGGACAATTGTACTGAACTGTGTTGGCATATGTAGAATGGAATAATGTAAGGGATTTTAGTAGAAAATTGTACAAATGATTCAGGAAGGTGATGTTCAGAACTTACCAGTATTGATTTTTTTTCTTCCAGGGGGACACCATTGCTTCTTGCGATTCTTATGGAGTCTTGAAACTTTGGGATGTTCGGAAGGCAGTAGCAATGCTATCAACTGATGCAGGTCCTCACCCGGGAAATCAAGTAGCATTTCATCCATCTGGTAAGTACAGAAACTGTTACTGTGGTATTTGCCCTGTGATTTTAAATACAGTTGGATTGCTGAGGAACAAAGACTGGTGAAATTCTACTCACTAGGAGAGGAGGACGGTGTTGGTGGGCTGGTTCACTAGCACCCAGGGCATTTATTGCTTCTGACATCAAGGATAGTCTCAGACGGGTTGGCTGTTGAATCAGCAGCTAAACCTTTATTTGACTCTAGCTAACATGTAGCAGAACTTGCCATCCAACAGATGGCTATCAATATATAAATAATTGATGTGCCCCCTCCTGAATAAATGTAGCCATACATTAATTTTAGGACCTTATCAATTGACCCACATGCTGAATGGTTAGTTCTTGTCTAATTTAGTCATTCACACAAATGGCCATAGATCTTTTGGAAATTGTACTCTGAGGGGTGCCATGCAGACAGTGTTGGTAAGGCATTAAGACTGAAATTGGTTAACCATCAACATGGGAAACTTAAAGCCAGTTCATTAAGTCATGTGCATGTCCTTTACATTCTTTTCCAGCACAGTTATACATATTGTTATGGTTCTGTCCTTTGAGAATGTCTGCATTACGCTTTATTTTGTTTATATTTTTGGATACAATCCAAATACACATTTATGCCTGCAGTGTGAAATGTTTGCACTTAGAAATTCATACAGAAGGTTTTTATGCAAATGTATGTATATGCACACTATCATCGGCTGCTGAATTCAGACTGGATAACATTAAGTGGAAGCAATGTTCTTACCCTATCTTCACAATTTCATTTCTGTGGCTATACTCATAAGGGGAAATGTAATACAAGTTCTAAAGGGAGATATGTTTATGTAAATAAGAACAAAAATTAGCATTTCTCAATATAATAATCTTTTATTTTGGTGCAAAACTAACATTTTCAGGAAGAACTTTGTTGCATATGCTACACACTGAAGGAAAATGGCCAAATTATTTTACTGGCAGAGGGTTTTTTGTTTTTTTTTGCAGGTTGAAAATGCTATTTTAAATACAAACAAGAGATAAAAATGTTCATGCAAAGGATCATTTGTGCATTTTTTTCCTGTTAATGACTATTATTGAATTCACCTAAGAGAATGCTCTATTCATTGAGATGCATTGTGTTGCTATCTTAGGTGATATTGGTCATGAAAGGCATTCATCTGTTTCAAGGCAGCTTTAAGCAACCCTAGAAGGTTCTAAAACGAATTGATTGTTAGATGATAAAATAACTACTGCAAATGTGGTGGTTGGTGATCATTTTCACATGGCACGACTTCTTATGAAAGAGACTTTAAGCATATGGCACACATATGACCATACAAAGACTGATGTAAGTTTCCAGATCCATGCATGGTGTTGTCCTGAATGCCTGTAAGACTTATATCTATTCGGCAAGGTTACAAAATACTGTTACAACATCAACCGGTTAATGTGGTCTTCCTCTTGGTCTGCTTATGCTGTTATTATGATTATAATCCTCCAGTTGATTTGATCCGTGTGATTTGGCTCATCACATGGGTGTCCAGATTAGGTTTTTTTGATGACTTATTAAGCAGAGCATTTACCCACACTGGTAGGAGTGGCAGTATCCAATTAAATGAACCCCTTTGATATCATCTCATGCTTTTCTGTCTCCACCAGTCTTTTTGAAACAAATTAACACATGAAAAAATAATGTTTAAAAAAGAAAACCCATCAGATCCAGATTGTCTCTAAATAGAAAGAAGGTTTTTTTCCACTGATACATGTATTCTGTTTTCTTCATATTTAGTTGTTTGCTATAAAAAATATCTAGTAATGCATTGCATTTGCTGCTCTGCCTTTGTGAGATGAGCTATATATGAAACTCAGATCTGAAAGCAATGAAACACCATGGGTTTTGCAACCCTACATGATTTCTCAAGAGCAGAACACTTTATTCTTCCATCATGTGTCAAGGCCAGTTACCAGACTCCAGCCATACAGCAGTCTATTAGAGACTGAGGCAATTGTTACTGTACAGAATATGCTACCCACATGGGGATTCTGGGGATTACATTTTAAAGCTGCATTGTTTGTTTTGGAATATCCAACATAGCATTTTGTAAGTTTATATGCATGATTGTGTTAATACCTAGGTGCTGTAGGCATTATATGGAAATAAATCCTGCAATGCCATGTAGGTTATATTCATTGGGGCTTGATGAGGGTTTCTTTCTATGTATGCTATATAAAAATGAAGCTAGCAAAATCAAGAAAAATATTGACTTCCTATTATTTTTCTTTTGTGTTCATACAACTAATCCTTATGCAGAATCATTTCTAAGCCATATTCCTTTTGTACTTTAAAAAGGAGTAGGTGTATAAATGACATAAAGTAGCTTTAAACTGCCATTTACTTTCTCTGTTCAATCACATATTTTCATCACTAAAACCTAATAACCTTTGTAACATGCCTACAGTCTGGTATGTCTCTGCAGCCTGAATGCCAAAGACATTAATAATCATGACTTTCGGACTCACAGTTGGCCCAGTTTTAATCGCAAACTCCATATGTGCTTTACTGCATTTTTGGGTAATATTTAGCACAAATTCGCTTATTTCTTTTAAATACAATTGAGGTTGCCCCAGTTATCAGAATCTATACTGTGTTGTTTTAGTTTCTGGAAATTCAAATGAGTTCAGCAATATTTCTTTTTAGTGTTGTGGCTTAAGATCTTAAAGGGGTTGTTCACCTATGAGTTAACTTTTAGTATAATGTAGAGAGTGATATTCTGAGACAATTTGCAATTGGTTTTCATTTTTTATTGTTTGTGGTTTTATAGTTATTTTGCTTTTTATTCAGCAGCTCTCTAGTTTGCAGTGTCAGCAATTTGGTTTCTAGGGTACAAATTACCCTAGCAACCCTGCATTGATTTGAATAAGAGACTGGAATATGAATAGGAGAGGGACTGAATAGAATGATAAGTAATAAAAAGAGGCAATAACAATACATTTGCTTTTAGATGGTGTCAGTGACCCCCATTTGAAAGCTGCAAAGAAACAGAAGAAAATTGCAAATCATTAAAAAACTATGAAAAATAAACAATGAAGACCAATTGAAAAGTGTATTAGAATTGGCCCTTCTACAATATACTAAAAGTTAACTTGAAGGTGAACCACCCCTTTAAAGGGATACTGTCATGGAAAAACGTGTTTGTTTTTAAAACACATCAGTTAATAGTGCTGCTCCAGTAGACTTCTGCACTGAAATCCATTTCTCAAAAGAGCAAACAGATTTTTTTATATTCAGTTTTGAAATCTGCCAGGCAATTTTGAGCGACTTTTAAAATCGTGCCGCTGCGTGTGAACAAGCGCAGGCGACTTTGCGCCTAGCGAGTGTGCAGCGCTGACTAGCTATTCGGGGAGATTTGTCACGTCGAGAAGTAACCAGGCGACAGATCTCCCCCGAATCTCCCTGTCTGGCCTTGCCCTTAGGGAGCTGTTATCTGGCTACCTTCTCATTGTTCTTTTGTTAGGCTGCTGGGTGGAGTAAAGGGAGGGGGTGCCATCACTCCAACTTGCAGTACAGCAGTAAAGAGTGATTGAAGTTTATCAGAGCACAACTCACATGCCTTGGGGCAGCTGGGAAATTGACAATATCTCTAGCCCCATGTCAGATTTCAAAATGAAATATAAAAAAATCTGTTTGCTCTTTTGAGAAATGGATTTCAATGCAGAATTCTTCTGGAACAGCACTATTAACTAATGCATTTTGAAAAAAAAATGTAATTCAAAAAATTTAAATGAGTGGATTTTTTTAAGTTCAAGCCCGCTTTATTCAGGGCTCCTCTTAGGTAATGAGCTAAGTACAAATATTGTGAAATATCTATGAAGTAGTACTTTAGAACACGCCACAGTCTACCAGATTGATATTTCACCACTCGCTATCCATTCAGTGGTTTTGTATGTAAAGAATCAAAGGTTAAATCCTCACTTTCAACCACTGGTAAATACTGTAGGTCTTTAAAAATCCCATAGAAATAAAAGAGACTTTCACTCTGGCTGACTTAATTCATTGATATGTATGCCCCATAATTACAAGCAAATACATGTTCCCTGTTCACTGCCAGAGATTGCAGTCAAATTTGTTGGTGGAGGTGGGGGGGCAAATGGTGCATGCACAGTAAAGATATTATTGTGCTCATGTTGGCTCTGCTGTCTAGGCTGGTCCCCAGGGAAGAGACAACCCTGACCTTACCTGGCCTACAAGCTGGGCTTTCAGAAGTATATAGGAGAATGAATAGTAAATCTCCCCATGTCCCATGCTAACTGGTCTTCAGGTTAATCCCCCACCACTTCCTCCCCTCTAAGGGGTCCTTCCCTACAGTTTGGGATCCACTGCCGTACCTGCTATAGAAATGTATCAGTAATATATGATGTGCATAGGGTTGCCACCTTTTCTGGAAAAAAATACAGGCCTTTCTATATATTTATCATTTTTCCCTATTAATAACATTGAGCCCAACCATCATTTTTACCGGCCTGGTGGCAACCTTAGATGTGCAATGCGTTGTAACATGAAATACTCCAAGCTTCATCTCCAAATATAATTATGGAAGAATACATGTCCTTTTGAACAGCAAAATGTTGCTGGTAAATCACCCTGAGTGGGGGCATGTAAGACAAAGGGATGATAGAAGAAATCTACCACTATCCAGTTTGGGATGTGCTATTACTGAAGAACATGTAGTATGTTTGCTTTGTGTATTTCCATTGTACTTCCATTCTACTGTAGGTGTGCTTAGTATGTGTATAGTATATCTGGTATATAAAACACAATGTAACTAATGTAAATAATGAAGAGCAGAAATGATGTAGGAGCCCAATTGGCTTTTAGCAGCGGATTTGGACTGGGAAAGTCCCCCTTTTGCTTAGCAGTTAAATCAGTTCTGCTTCCATTGTGGGAAACTTTGCTGTATGATGGCATTCAGGTATAACAGGCTGTTGTATTATTCACATCCCTGCTATAAAATTCTGTATGGTATTAATACATATTTAGCATACTCCAGTGAAATTTTATAATTAAATTTGATAACGCTGTATAAATAAACTCAGATGTTCTTCCGAGTGCCAGAGATTTATTAAAGTGGGAAATATATTTAATCAGGTAGTAACCCTTGGATCATGTAAATTAAATTACGTGTATGAGTTCATTCAGTCTACATACAAATTGCTTAATTTTTTACAGTGTAAGGAAAACAGAACACATAAAACACAATAAAGTCAAAGAAAATAAACAAAATGTGGATAAATTCCTGCAGATGAAATATTATTTGCTTATTTGATCAGGATTTTTAACCAGAAAGGGTTAGCAGATGAGCAGGGCATATTTTCCCTTTAAACACCCGACTGTAAGCATGGTAGAGGTTCATAATGTGTTAAAGAAATGTTTGGTGACTGTATGGATGTAGAGCATTTTATTGATAATGCGCTTCCATCACAGAAGGCTGCAGGACAGATGAGAGCATTCCTTGGGGATATTACAGATGATTCATGCAATTCATTACAAAACCAGTTACAATCTAACAGATATAAGGGTTCATTTATCAAAAATGCTATTTGCAAAGTACTAAAAATTGGAGAAAAACTTTGCCTTTAATGCAGTATTTTTCTCCAAAGATTCAGGGCGACACAAGTCACCAACAAAATATTATGTGCCACATCTTTTAAACAGTTCCCATGTACAGGTACAATGAGAGACTCCTTTGATAAAAGGTACACAAGTTGCTGCACAAACCACCAGCATAAGTATTAATGTTGTTAGTTTGTTATTCATTTGTGCCTGTACTCATAAATGAGCCCTATAGAGGCACACATAAGCACTGTATTTACAGCTTTGTGTATATCAAAGTGTAGTATGCAAACTCAGATAACAATAACCAGAGTCGTGTTCTTGTTGGGTTCACTCTATGGGGCAAATTCACTAAAGTGGGAAGTGTCTTAACGCTAGCGCTAATTCGTCAGCGTGACGTCAATTCACAACTTCGTGAATTTACTAAGTTAGACTCTGGCGAAGATTCGCTAGCTAAGTAGATAGACTAGCGCAACTTCGCACCATTACGCCAAGCGAAGTTGTGCACTGACGAAGGGACATAACTACGCTAATTCACTAAGATTTTACTGAACGTTACCTCTTGCGCTAGACTTTACTTCACCAGGTCAGACCTGGCAAAGTTCAATACTATAGATAGGAGTTTGAAAAAAAATAAATAAATTTCTAAGTCCCAAAAAATGCTGGCGTCTTTTACCTTTTGTAGGGTGATAGTCTGAAAAATAGCAAAAAAATTTTGGGGGTTACCCTCCTTCCCCCCCTACATTTCCTAACATATGGCAACTCAACTATACAGGGGGCACATGTTTAGGGCAATAGGACAACTTAATTTTATTTATTAAAGGTTTCCTGGGCTTGTGTAGTGTAATGTATTGGCTGTAACACATACAGATGCAGCCACTTGGATTTGTGAGTTAAATGCGTCATGACTCAGGGTTAATTGAAGAAAGTCATCCTAACTCATTTAATGCATTTAACCTTTTCATTAGCTACCAAAGCACCATTGTTTTCAATGGTGAACTCTTTAATTGGATGGGATGCTGTGACACAATATTCTGTGCTAAGTGGGATAAATGGGAAGTCTGAGTTAAGTTATTCTGTGTCAAATGCACAATCCAAAGTGGCCTCATCTGTACTTCTATTATACGTTTAACTTTGCGCCGTATGCAAATTAGGCATCGCTAGTGTAAATGCGATTTGCCTGACGAAGTAATGGTAGTGCAAATTCACTAATATTCACCACCCTGAGCGCAAATTCGCATTTTAGTGAATTCGCGGTGGGCTGACGAAAATTCGCTTGGCAGCAAACGCCGGTGACGCTGTCGTTAGCACAGTTTCATGCTTTAGTGAATTTGCCCCTATATGTCTGTGGTTTAGTTATTTTATTGGTGAACTAATTGCAATAAAGGTCTTGGAATACCTCTTCCAGACTTTCTATGGGCTCTTTATCAAGCTTTGTACCAATATAGAAGGGTCATGAACTAATAAATAGCACATTTTTATGGGCTTGTTTCACACCCTAGTGGATGCCTTCCTTCACTGTAATCAGTAACAGCAAGTGTAGAAAGTAAATAATCTGAACCATGATGCACTAATGCGCGAAAATGCGCTAGCGACAGGTTCGCTGGCGTTCGCCGCACTTCGCCAAGCAAATTTTCGCCAGCGCTATGCAAATTCACTACGATGTGAATTTGCGCTCAGGTCAGCGAACGGTAGCAAAGTAGCGCTACCGTTACTTCGCCAGGCAATGCGCATTTATGCTAGGGATGCTTAATTTGCATACGGCGCAAACTTAAACGTATAACAGAAGTGTATGTTACAGCCACTACATTACACTACCCAAGTCCAGGAAACCTTTAATAAATAAAATAAAGTTGTCCTATTGCCCTAAACATGTGCCCACTGTATAGTTGTGTTGCCATATGTTAGGAAATGTAGGGGGCAAGGAAGGTAACCCCAAAAAATGTTTGTTCTTTTTCACCCTACTAAAGGTAAAAGACTCCAGCATTTTTTGGGATTTAAATTTTTTTTCAAACTCCTATCTTTTTGAACTTCGCCAGGTCTGACCTGGCGAAGTAAGGTCTAGCGCAAAAGGTAACGTTGAGTAAATGTTCATCTTAGTGAATTAGCGTAGTTACGTCCCTTTGTGTGCAACTTCGCCTGGCATAAGGGTACGAAGTTGCACAAGTCTATCTACTTCACTAGCGAATTTTCGCCGGGGACACTGTTAGTGAATCGGCGAAGTTGCGAATTGACGTCACATTGGCGAATTAGCGCTAGCATTAGACACTTCTCGCTTTAGTGAGTTTAACCAGTAATACTGTATATGCATTTTCTTAAATGCAGTAAACAGAGACAGACCTACAAATTCTGCAACCCAAGGCTAGCTCCATCCCTGCCCCCCCTCATCTGCCTGTTATAAGCCAACCACTGCCTGATCCAATCTCCCTTTGTCCCACATCAAGCTGCCAAACCCAATTCCTCTTTGCACTGCAACCAGCTGCCAGACCTGATCCCCCTTTCCCCATCAACCAACTGCCAATCCAATTCCAAGTCTTCTCACACGCAACTAGACAAGAGAACTACCGATCCCACTTCCCCCTGCAACCAGCCTCAAGACCCAACACTTTCCCCCAACAACAAGCTGCTACACCTGATTCTCCTTTCCCCCAACAAAAAACCACAAGACCGACCCTACTTCCCCATGCCCACTATTTGTTGCAGCGATACTCCCCTATACCAACTGCTCCATACAGAGAAGGTGCAGACAAAGTTGTAGGAGAGCCCCCCTCATTTGCAACATAGGCAAGTTCCTACCCCTAGTTCTATCCATGACAAAATCCCCCATAGCTGGAGAGGTTATATGAATTCTATGCCAAAACAGACAAGCCCAGATTTTTTTTGTAGTGATGGGTTTAAAAGTTATTGCATTTCACTATTTGGAGAATATTTATGTTCTAGAATCCAATCTAGCATTTTATTCTGTGGTTTATAGTACCGACTCTTGAAGAGGCCATTACATAGGACAGTCTGAAAAATGCTATTTTCATTCTTTCTAGGAAGGTTTCAAATGGTAGACGCCGGCTCTGTCACAAATCCCTACTGAAGAGGTTGTAAAATGTGACCCAGTGGTTTGTAACCAGATACTGGAAACATAAAAGACTCTTGAGGCCTTTTTAAAATCATGAAAACTGATTCTTAAATTTGTTGGCTGTGAGTCGCAAGCATTTAGTTATAAATCAGTGTCTGAACCTTGTATACTTGTGGCGTAACTGAACGGCAGAAGATTTTTCATGCTCTTGTTTATTGCCTCTGGTAGTTAATGCACTTGACTTCAGTTTCATCATTGCACGCTCCTGATTAATGTCCAGCCTGTGCTGCCCCTGCTTTACTGCGCACTCCTCCATGCACGCATGTAGAAAATACAGGAGAGAAAAACAGAACAAGCAACAATGCCGTATGAAGTCACCCTGCCACCCCATTGTTTCTTCTTGTTTGATAAAAGACAACTACACGTTGCTTATATGTTATGTTCAGGTTTTATTCTGAAGCTGGTATGGTTTTATATTTCATTAGCTTTCCATGATGGCAGTGAAACAGTATTTGATTCTATATAGTTTCTCTTAAAAATGAAAGTTATTATTTTGGGTCCTTAAATCGAATATTGCATTTTAGGACCCGCTTCCACTTTAGTTTGTGCAACGCTACGCAAAACCAAACGCTCTACACTTAGGGGCAAATTAACTAAATTTACGTGAATGGATCGAAGTTTGATCGAATTCGATCGAATACCGATCATACGAATATTTGGATGATCGAATATGCAAATTTGGCATCTTCGATCATCGAATTATCGAATTATCGATCATTAGATGATCGAAGGATTTAAGATTTTAAAATCCTTCGAATGCCTACTTTGTCAGATTGAACCTACGGAATACCAGTAGAAGCGTATATGAACCCCCCCATAGGCTTCTTTTGCTAAGACCTCCTCGAATACCATTCGTACGATCGAACGCCTCGTTCATTCGAATCGTATGAATTTTTCGGAGGCTCGAAGGACAAAGTACGATTTTTTAGTGAAATCGAACGATCGGTATCTGATAGTATGATTTCATCGAGAAATCGAATATCGAGCAAAATGATAGCCTAGAACTATTCGATAAGCATTCGACTATCTATCTCAAATAGATTCGTAGGATTTTATGTGAAAAATAGTAAATTTGCCCCTAAGCATCCAAAACACTGAAAATCTCACAGGGGTGTGTAAGTGCACCATGCATGAACTTAAATATGCATGCTCATAAAAAGCAGGCCCCAGAATGCCAAATGTGATTTAAGGATCATTACAGAACAGAACACTTGGAACGCTCCTAAGACATGATGTCAGAATAAATTGGACAACCATTATACTTATGTTGAACTCTATGTATTTATTTCATTATAGTTCTGCTTTAACTAGATAAAAGCAATTATAGTATTGCCTATTGTATTCTTCTACTATATGAACTGTATGTATTTATACCTTAATGGTACTTGTCATATCTCTAATACATAAAAATAGATGTTATTTATGATACAGCTGACATGAACAATATATAGGGTATATTTTAGCATTAGAGTGCTAATTACAGTATCTTTAATCAGAGTGAATTGCACAGTGACATTAACTGACAACTGCATGACAGCCAGTCATGTAAATAGAGGCTGAATGTCTGCTTTCATATTAAGGTGTTAGTGTAGTAATTAAAGGTAATGTCAAAGCAAGGTAGTGTAGGTAATGTAAAATTGCTCTAAGAGTTATTTTAATCTCTTTTTCAATGTAAATTATTTTGTAGACTTTTGTGATGTTGCTCTGCTCAAAAAATTTAGTTAGTGAGCAGAGAAGAGTCATTGGATGTTCTCTGGTCAGTTCTAAGCAGAGCAGCATTCTAAGATTTTCCTGACTAACTTAATTTTCTTCTGACTGTAGCCAGTTAACTAAAATGAACAGCAGTTGGCACTGTTGTTTCAAATGCATTATATTTACAGTTATAAAAAACTGCTATTATTTTGAAAACTAGTGGAAAAATAAACTGCAACAGTGCTTAGAAGTGCACACTGGACAACTTTACATTCATTTGTTTTGAGGGTTTAAATTACCTTTAGAAGTCTTGCGTTGCTGGAAAAAATATATAATTTTGTTTTTAATTATAACTCATGAATCAAACCTGTATATTGGTCTAATCTCCAGTGCTGTAACTAGACACAGGCAGAAGAGGCTTGTGCCTAGGGCATAATATTGGGTGGGCACTTGTATCTCTTCTACCTCCTTCCCTAGTTTGGACTTGTTTGGTGCGAGACTTGCATGCTTACATTGGGGTGTGTGTTCCAAGCCCAGTCAAAGAGATGAGCAGAAGATGAGTGGGCTTTGGGGTGAGACACTCTCAACCTTAGGCCCAGCTCTGCTAGCTCATGCTCCCTACGTACCTGATAACTAATCACTAGAACTACTAATTACTAAAACAAATCACTAGTCTAGGAAATTTGCATTCATTTACATATTAGTTATACAAATAATTTGGATATTAAAATGACCCCTGTTTAAATCTTATCTGGTTTAGGTTGGTATATTACCTTTCTGGGCTGTAAGTAGAACTGTGAGAATTCAGTAAATAGCAGAATAAGTAGGATTGTGTTAATCTTCCTTTTGAGCATTGATATAAATCAACTCATAGCACTTAATACATGCAGCAGGCCCAAATATCTGTGCTCACCTTTCCGTTACCCAAAAAGCTTTAACTCTGCTCTTCTAAACCTCTCTCTTTGCTGTTTTTCCATTTTTTCACTCTATAAGCTGCAAGGGAATTACATTTTGAATATTTGTTTTAAATTTAATTTCAGATAAACATTGCAAGCACTTATCTCAAGGGCTCACTGGAAAGCTTTGCAACTAGTCAGTAATGGGTTGTTTGTTCTGGATGTCGAATAGAAAATACACATCTATTTAACTGCAGCTTCCATTAAAGGATTACCCCATTTATGAAATCAACCTTCTCAGATTAGAAGCGATAGATATCTTTTCAATTTTCTGTTGGTGCCCTGATGCACAATTACATTCAAATAGCCTTTCTGAGAAATACCGCAAGCTAGTGCCACGTTTGACTCAAATACGGTAGGAGGATGAGAGGGAAAACAAAGACTTGAATGTTAAAAAGTAGTGAAGCCAACCCAATCCATGCTGGTTTCCTATAATATGCTACGGTGGGTTTAGCACTCCTTGTGGATTTGAAATCTACATTGGAAGTTTCCATTGATGTGCAGACATCACTGCCCAGTAAAACAAGACCCTGGAGTCACATACAGACCATCAAATGCTTAACTAGATATCACTGGGGTAGGATCGGCAGCTCACTCTTCTACTCTACAGCACAGTCATATATCCTTCATGTATAATGAGCAGATTAGCCTATAAACTGGGTTCTTAGGTAGTCATGTAATATAGGTGCTAAGTTTGCCTCGGAGTAGTAACCCATAGCAACCAATCACCGGGTATGATTTACTCGCTTCTGGGCCAACTTAGTGCCTTTTATTACATATGAGGGTTAGTCTATAGTAGGAACATGGTAAATCAATCAGCTTGATGGAATTTAAAAAGTGACTGTAAAAAAAGCATGCCTATACATTCTGTATTAGCACTGAATCATTTGTTTTAGGCAGCTAATATGAGACTACTCTATTCAGGGTCATTTCATTATATTGTAATAACTGCCACAAAATATACTATAACTGCATAAAATATACTGATGCTACACTGATGTTCTTGAGATATAGCTCCAAGCCTTCTTAGACAATCAGTGATGAAACATTTACAATTCGTGTTTGTTGTATCCTTTGTAATGTTGTTATTATTTGAGAACCATTGTGTAGAACATAGATGTTAGCTAAGCAAATATGACAATAGATTCATGTTCAATCCTAGAAGAAACTACTCATAACAGAGAACGGGTGGCTTTAGCAAGACTCCGGACCAATTTCTCTTATTAATTGGACAGACCTTCTATAACCCAAAGTATCTCATTTCTTCTTTTGCCATATTGACTATTATAGTACTTTGTGCTATGGTCTTTGCATTAATGGAAAGGGTCATTTAAACTTAGAATGAGTCATTTAATGAGTTTGGTACCTTGCCAAGAACAAACTGCTTAGAGGACGATCGTTCAAATGGGATCAGTGTTTAGTGCCATTTAATGCATGTTAAAGGTGCAGTCCAACTATATGATTTTTAAATATATTTTTTATGCTGACTGATACTACTAATTAGCTGTTCAGTACTTTTGCACTGATATTCTACCATGCATGCTGTGTGTGGAGCTTTCTAGAGAAATCATCTTGTTTTAGTTTGGTTTCATATCAATTTTGTAATTTTACCTGATTTAGTCAAATTAGATTTTTTATAAAGAAAATGCAATTAGATATCATTAATTTTTAATTTCCATCTTCTCCTTAGTTATATTATTAAACTATGGTTTTAATCCAGGAAACCATAGAAACACAGTTTTGCATATCCTTCATATTATCACAATTTATCACAAGTCATTTAGGGAAGGTGTAGACCCATGGACATTATCATGAAGATTAAAAAGCAGCCTGTGATAATTTCATAATATGAAGCAAAGTAAATTAATGTTTGAAAATGTAATTTACAGAACTTTTTTGTTACTAAACTTTATTATTACTTTTGGTTTGCACAGACTTTTAATGTAAGCGAAATGCATGTAGAATGAGCGGTAAACCCTCATATCATGTGACCCTATCATGTTATACCACTGTGGCCAATATTGGAAAGAAATTATTTTATTAGTTTTTAAGGTACTAAATTGTAGTCAGTTTTCTGCATTTTATGGTACATTATTACTGCTTAAAGGAGAAGGAAAGTCTAAAATAGAATAAGGCTAGAAATGCTGAATTTTGTACATAAACATAAACTTACTGCGCCACAAGCCTAATCAAACAAATCATTTATGCGACATGGGGCTGTCATTTTGTAACTTTGTTAAACATCTTTTCAAGACCAAGACTATGCACATGCTCAGTGTGTAAATTATCAAAACAGGGAAACAAACAAAGCTGCTGGAGTACTGCATGGCTTGGAAATAAGGTCGGGGCTCCCCCCATAAGTATGATTGTTTCCCTACCAGCAGTTAGGGACCGTCTGACAATTACTATCCACAGCACTAAACGAAGGAAGACTTTCACTGCATACAGTCAGGTTTCTTATAAAAACAGAACACATTTTTTTAATTAAAGTATATTAGAGATATGTTTCTTTTTCAATAAAGAAAGCAAAGATTTGATTTTCTTGGCCTTTACATGCCCTTTAAAAGATGGTACACGTTTCCTGTGCATTTGAATTAATTGTCAGTATCACCTGAATCAGAACATTATCATTATTATTATTTCTGATTTTTAGCTATACAGGAGCTATACTAAAAATTATGAGGTTGTCAGGAGTGGGAGAGTAAATATTTCCATTGCTAGCTTCCTTTGATTTGTCTAGGCCTTTACAGTAGTGATGGGCGAATCTACCCAGTTTCGCTTTGCTGAAAAATTTGCGAATTTTGCATCGTTTTTGACGCGTCGCTTTTGTCTCGTTTTCGTTGCGTCAAAAACAACGTGCGACTCGTTTTTAGCAAAATTTCGGCAGGGGAATTTTCGCTGGCACTTCGCGAATTTAATCGCCAGCGGCAAATCGCGGGAATTCGTCACGAATTTGCCCATCACTACTTTACAGTATGCGTTCTACTTAAACTGGTCAGCAGATTTCAAGTGCTCAGCTGTGGACGTATATACACCTACTGTATGTCTTCTTCACATAGATTTTGGTGGCCAACGTTGCCTCTGTTTCTTTATATACTTCTCTTCAGTAACCATTCCACCCAAACTCACCAAACTTGTTCCTCCAATGGAATAAATCAATGTACACTGAATGACAGAAGCAACACTAACCGAGCAGGCCAAAGGGGGGGGGGGCGTGGCATGTTTTTAAGGCTTTTGTGTTGTAGGATTGTGGGAAGTCACCAATTTGCTCTATGTCAGGGCCCACCAAGATCTTAAATTGTTAGTTTAATTATATAAAAGCAGATGCTTTTCTCGATGTTCCACCTTCATCTGACTATGGACTTTATAAATAAATTTGAATGTTCATAAGCTATGTGTTGGTTAGAAACCTGTAAATTATTAAATGTTACTAGATCGCGTTATGAAAAGGTCAAGAGCTTGTGCTTTATAAGCAAAACATGGAGCAACATATATCCAAACAAAGAAAATAGGATTCAAGTCTATTGTCATGGAGGGGGTATGTAAAGTTTGCAACAGGTCTAACATGGATAAATCTCAATGGTCACTTGTATAAAAGCAAAGGGATATTCATGTGGCAGGTTCACTATGTAATCCAATCTAAATTGTTTTGCAAAGATAATCAGTGAAAAACACAAAATAGATGGCATAAATTGTCCATCTCTTTTTATAGACCACCTTTATATAATCACACACACACCAAAGTATCTTTTTGCCAATTTGTATACCTGTTGCACAGAATTCTGAATGCAATCTTCTGCGCCTCACAGGTGAAACTATTTAACAGTCATCTAGATGACGATTCATTTCCCAACTCTGATTAAAACACCAGCTCTATAATTGTCCCGGCATAGATCTCACATGGCAGATGTGGAATGATTTGCACAAACAGGTTTTCATGGATGCAGATTATCGCTTGCATATGTGATTAATGAATCACATGCAGGATTCAGGTGATGATGTATAAGTTAGTTAATTATGGTTTCCTTGCGTAATTTGAATGTGATTAAACCACATGCACATTGTGTTCAAATTTGTAATGGAAGTATACTATTTTTGGTTTTACTATTGAGCAAAGAAAAACTGTTACTCCCTCTGCTTTTGTGCTGTGGGTTTGTTTCCAATCAAGTGCATGTACAGATTTGTGTCTAATGGCAGTGGAACTATTGGATCATCACAATGTATCTCAGGGAATATAGCAGTAGTACAATGGAAGAATTATCTGGTGGCCATGTCCAAAAACACAGTGTGAGAGCAATAAGGGAAGTGCTTATCTTTCTCTACAAGTAGAAGTGACTGTATTTACCTCATTGGATGTTTGTGATACTTTTTTTTTATGTTTATACACTTAGATCAGGCTAGTAGATCTCTGCCAGAATGAAATTAAGCAGTCGGCATTTGGTCATCTGGCCAGCAGCTGGGTAACACAGAGGGCTTAGAGCAATGGTCTAGTCATTTACAACCCTATGTAATTCTTGGCCATTTTAATAATCCACTTGGCCATATTGATAATCCACTTGGATAGATCAATATCTAAATAAGCATTGGCTAGAAATTATCAGGGATTGGGATAGTGTTGGGTGTATTTATGAGTGAAGAGAGAATCAAAAGATAAGCCTAGTCAACACCACAGCAGTAACCCATAACACTATTCAGCAATTCTCTCTAGTAACGTTATTAGACTAATCATAAGGCCTTTGTTGGCAAATAAGACCTACAGACTAGAGAAAAGAAATAATGATACAGAGGAGAGGTTAAGCTCTTTTATATTTGTCAAGGAAACAAGGAATAACCTGTTTACTTTGTTCTCAGTAGTTTATTTCTTGTTTCACGTGGCCTTGATCCTAAGTTAATGTTCATCAAAAAATTGTCAGATTGACTGTGTTTTATGGTACAATAACAGACATACAATGTAAGTAGTACAGTATATCAACCATTATAAACATATAGGGACAGATTTAGCAAGGGTCCAATTTCGAAGTCAAAATACTTAGAAATTCGACCAGTGTTTTTTTCGATCAAATAGGTCCGTTTTCAATAGAATTCAAATTGTTCGAATCGTTACATTTAGATTTAATCGTTCGATCCAAATGATTTCCTCCAAAAAAAAAAAATCTAATTTTCCAAAAGCCCCATAGCCGCATACACTTAAACACTAATTTGGCAGGTTTACGGTGGCGAAGGGTTGAATTTTAATTTCTTAAAGAGACAGTACTTAGATTTTGAATGTTTGAATTTTTTCAATTCTAATCAAATTTTTTCATTTCAAAATGAATTTTGGCCTATTCAATAGTCGAAGTACCCAAAAATTACTTCGAAATCAATTTTTTTAATTCAAATTTTCACTTCAACCCTTGATAAATCTGCCATGTGCCATCTCCTATCATAGTGTAAAAATTATTGTAACCCAATGGAACACATGTGGGAGGTGATAAGGAAGGGACTGGCCATCAACGACATCTAAGGTTAGGCTAAAATGGATACTGAAAGTTTAAAAAGTGGATCATATAATAATCCCTCTAATGTTTTATTCACCAGTAGGTCTTTCCAGCTGACACAAGGTCACCTGTTCTGAATAGAAGAAAAGAGGTTCCGCCTAAATATTTGGAAGGGGTTTTTTCAGTGAGAGCTGTAAAGATGTGGAATTCTCTCCCTGAATCAGTCATAGAGGCTGATACATTAGATAGCTTTAAGAAGGGGTTGGATGGCTTTTTAGCAAGTGAGGGAATAAAGGGTTATGGAAGATAGCTCATAGTACAAGTTGATTTTGGAGTAAGGAAAAAAAATGTGCCCCCTCTGAGTCTTTTTTGAAATTTGAGAGGCTTCAGATGAGGTTTTTTGACTTCCTCTGGATCAACTTGCAGTTAGGCAGGTTAAAAAAAAGATAAAAGGTTGAACTGCATTGGACTTGCATCTTTTTTCAGCCTAACTTACTATGTTACATTACCCTAATAAGGTCAGGTCTGTAGTCTAGCAGTATAATGCTATCCATTTATTGGGCATGTTGCAACATCATTGTTCTCAATAATTAGTGAATTTGTAGTAGAAATTTGCGAAATGGCAAAAAAAATTAGCGAAACGCTGTTGCGTCTCATTTTGGACGGCATTGTCCAATTCGCTCATCACTATCAATAATAATTATTTTGCAGCACTTTATAAAGACCAGTTTCAGACAAGTAGGATTTGAGACTGGAGCAAAGAAACATGACATTATAAATCTGTTCTCCTTCGTGATTTAAATACATTTCCAGTTTATTTTATTTAATCTGCCTCATCGCTATTTGGTATATGGCTGTAACAACAATCTGTATTTGGCTACTGGTTAAGAGACATAATTCCAGGAGTTGCTTGCAGCCATGTATAACTTGCTTTGCATTGACCTGAAAAGTCTTTGAAGAATCTTCCATGAAATGTTGCTCAGGCCAGCTCTATGATATTAAAATCCTTTCCAATCTTACTGCTGTTGACAAAATGATGTGCAACATCATCATTTACTGAAGGCTAGAATTAATTAAGTCTTCCTTTGAACTATTCTATATTTTCCCTACTGTTGTTTAATAAAAAAGGAAAAGTTCCTGTCATTTGCTTTGAAAGTTGCAGCACTGCATCTGAAGCCTGGCTTAAATACAAGTGTTTAATCTCCTAATTAGTTCTCTCCTGTCAGCAATCAGTTAGATACTGAGCATCCTTGAAGGTCACTTTGTCCTTATTCCATTGAATTTCTTAAAGAGCCTATACTTGGCCAGCATCAGCACCTGGAGAGATGCCTGTTCTTCATCTCAGACACTTGGACATTCAGCTGCAGGGATGGCTTGTTCAGCTTAGGTCACTGACATCACTAATCACATTTAACTTATGTAAATTGCCTTTATCCCTCCAAATAAGATTCCTGCCAACTCAATATCTTTGTCCTGAGGCTAATACTTTTAAGGCCAATGGCATATAGGGGTTTTGCTATGGTCCTTGAAAGTAGAAATGAAGTGATCAGATCAGCCTTTTTTGCAGACAGTCGGTTTCTCTTTAAAAAATGATCTGTCTATGGCAATGATCCCCAACCAGTGGCTTGCTAGCAACATGTTGTTCACCAACTACTTGGATGTTGCTCCCTGTGGCCTCAAAGCATGTGTTTATTTTTAATTCCTGGCTTGAAGGCAAGTTTTGGTTAGACGAAATCAGATATACTGCAAAAAGAGAGCAGTAAAAGGTTTCAGTAAATTATTGGAGTTTAATAAGGACTTGGTTCATGTTCAGGATGGATCACTTTTTGCAAAATCGTGGTCATTAGAGCCTCATAAACAAAGGTAAAAAAAGGTAAAAGCCAAATGCTGTGTTATGGTTATGACAAGATGTTCTGCCAGGCATCAAATAATGTATTTAGAAAATTCTAATCAAACATAACAATGATCTGTAAATAAATGATCTATAATTGGGGTTCTTTTTTCTTTGACTGGATCTGAAATGTCCAATTAACTGGCTTAGAATTCTCCTTGTGTCATTCCTTTGAATTGATTAAACACAATTCATTCAGCTCTGGGATGACTGTTTGCTGCTGAAGGATTGATCCCTGACCTTTTCTAAACTGTGCAAGAACTATTCATTTTATTAGCCATACTTTCAATGGAAACACATCTTTCAAATGTAACTATACCTTCACGAGCAATGAAGTCTTCTGGCCCAGCAGCCTTGGAGGGAATATTGTGCATTCAGGCAAGCACTTCCATTAAAGCAATACATGTAATAGAACACATTTTTATTACTTGGATTCTTACCTTTTTTTTGTCATAATGAAAATATTTTCATTGCAGAATGTGATAATAAGTGTGTATTTACATGGGATTTGGGAAAATGACTAAAATAGGACTTCTGATTTATGGCCAAATGTTTTCTTCTCTGGTGGCAATACTTATAAATGTGCATTTGTGTTTTATTCACTGTTCATTCATTATAGGATGAATGGATAGAAGTCTCTGGTGGATGCTACTTTCTTCCCAATAAATATGGATGGGGCAGGCTATCAGAAATTCCCATACACAGGCCAATAATCTGCCAACTTGGGCTGCAGATGCTGAGTCTTTATCTTATATCAGCTAGTATATGGATCTTCAGTAAACCCTAGAAAGGAAAACCTAGGAAGCAGGCAAAATTATGATGCATGCAAACCAAGCATGTACAACCACATTATGAACATATGGATAGCTTTGCAAGGAATCCACTGAAAATCTAATGCAAGAGCTAATGCAAGAGCAATGACAGATAGGGAAGAGGAAGAAGTCTAAAACTTACACATGCAATGTATTTAGAGTGAATTTCTATGTAAATAATGGACTCAGCATACTGTAGGATAATAAACCTAATGGTTTTAGACCCCTGCAAAGAAATCATGAGTAATAATAAAGAAAGTAATGTCAGGCATGTGCCTGAAAGTCACAAACTTTCCAAAAAAAAAATAAATCGAAAAGTTTGTGACTTTCGGCGCATGCGCAGTAGCTCCGTACTGACAGATTCCTCCTACTGCGCATGCGCCCAAAAACACCGATCAGTACAGGATGAAGAGAGATCAAGACAAGATGGAGCCTGTGAACTCTGCTGGACAGGACCTGGAAGGAGGGTTAAGTAATAAGTTAGGGGCATTTGCCCGGTCGGGAGGATGGAGGGGTCCTACACAGGGGAGGGGGCGGGTTTTTTTCACTTA
>CM044447.1:82820394-82846270 GCA_024363595.1 Xenopus borealis | reverse complement strand
GGAAATGACGCGACGCGCGTCAAAAACGACACGCGACTCGTTTCGGCGAAGTGAAACGCGGCCGTTTCGCCCATCACTAGTGGTGGCCTTTACAGAACACATTAACTCAGTGGACAATAACATCAAGTTCACAAGGGAAGATGTCCATGAGAACAAACTTGCCTTTTTGGACTGTCTGATATGCATCTAAGAGGGGGGTAACTTGAAAATGGAAGTATACAGAAAACCCACTCATACGGATCAATATCTGTTGTTCGATTCCCACCATCCACTGGAACACAAACTGGGTGTCATTAGCACCACAGGGTGGAATGTGTGGCAACTGATACAGAGTCCAAAACCAAAGAGCAAAAACATCTCAGAGGAGCGTTGAAAGCTTGTGGCTACCCAGACTGGGCCTTCTACTGACGGCATCTGAGTAGCTGAGGGCTCCTCCCGAAGCCAAGGCCGGCTGCTAAAGGCAAACAATTGAGCTGAGACCAGGGAGCCTTGCACTTGTTCTGAATTTAGGGAGATGTATGTGACAAATATACTGGAGAATGCTGGGAGTATTACTCTAGATTTTTTGGCAGAGTGACACTATTATAAAAGGTGCAGGTACCTTTGACCAAAGACAAACACAGTCTTATTGTAGACTGCATTCTCTTTTTGTCCCCCCTACTCCCTAGAATTCCATGGCTTTTACAAGGTGCTGTGTATGCCACCAACCATTTCTGTCCACTAAAACAAAGTTATGCACATACAGCACAAAGCAACCTCTAAGCATTTCCTTTAGCTAAGATTCTGTTTTAGCACTAATTGGACCTTACACAAACCATAGGCATAGAGGTGAAAAATGATCATTAAACAAGACTGAGGAGTCATATTTTTACATAAGTTAGATGTTGTTTCATTGCAATATCCCACAGCAACATATCACACATGCTTTCAATTAAATAACTGCACTGCAGTAATCGGGGCTAATTAGTAGTTGGCTGCTAAAGGTTATTCACTGGGGCAAATGCACTGCAATATTAGCACCAGTGTCTTTTCCTATATTTGTGTTTCCGATATTTCTATAAACACCTCCAACACCCACTCACAGCCTTTATTCTTTAGACAGAGAACGGAATGATTTGCAGTTCAAAATGTGCCAAAAAGCCACAAACTGATACCCATTAAAATATTATTTAATCAAATGACAGCTCCATAAAAACTAGTATTGTGACACAAGTCATGCGTGGTAGTTCAGTTTCCTTTAGATGTCATTCAATGAAGGCTTTTGTGATGGGAAGCAATAGAGAAAGGCAAACCAGCATTATCGTGCTGTGAAATTGAATGAAAATGCTCAAGGAGTCTTGGGATTTCCATAGCTATCAGCTCCACCTCCTCATTTAATCATTACATTGATAAACTTTCATCCCACTATAATAAATGAAGATCATATTTAAAAGATTCTTTAACGCAAGATATATCAGGATATTTAATGGGCAATAAGGGGACAAGCTTGAAAATCTTGGGAGTTAAGAAATCCAATTATTTCTGCTAATATGCTCATATTAAACCATTATATTTCAGCTTCTCCCCATGCTTCACAAGTCTCCCAGCTTGTTATCAAACTACAGTCTCTCACATCTCTGTTTGCATTTTAATTGGTTCTGGGAATAAGCAGGCCTGAGATGCTGACAATAGTCATGAATAGAAGATTAGCCAGTGGTTGTTTCGAACTTAAGTAAATTTGTTTTATCCAGATAAAGTAGGTAAGATGAATACATTTTTGACTTAGGAACCAGTATTTCTCTTGACGACACAGCTCAAAATGAATATTTAAATGTAGGACTTTTGTACCCACTTTTGCTCTGCCTGATAAGGAAATTTATGCTGTTGTTGGGGTCTTAATGAAGTATTGTTATTCAATACCACTCATTAATTATCTTTCTTGGGACTTAATGAGGCAACAAGCATCATTTGTTGAGCCCTTAGTAACTGTATTGAAACAATCCAGTGAGCAATGGAGCTTTGGTGATTCCATTGGAGAAGGCATGGCTGCTGACTCTTACCAACTTGCACATTTAAGGAACACAACCTTGTCAACAAGCAACTTGTATCTGTATGTGTTGGAGACATTTGAACATTTAAAAGCAAAATGAGTGGAGGTTCCTCGGGATTCTGTTCTATGTTCTTGTCATAACCATAAACACCTTCGCCACAGGATTGGTCATGACCATACACAAACATTATGGTATCCTGCAAGAGTGTACACTGCAGCAGACTAAAGACTTTGCATCACATCCAATTGCCTCCAGTGGCTTGGGAACTGCTTAACAGTAGCTTGCTACATACAATTACATGGTCAGCCAGTGTTGGACTGGGCCAGCAGAACACCAGGAAAAAACCTGGCCATCATGGCCCCACCGGCCCAGACCAGGTCCTTTTACAGAAGCCGGAAGTGGTGTCTTACTTCCTGCATTGGCCCCCTGTGCAGCTGAAAGAAAATGAAGGTAGGTGCGGGGGCCGGGGGGGGGGGCAGAAGGCACTATGTGCCCTGGTGGGCCCCTGGGCCATTTCCCCTATTTACCATGTTCATTTTACAAGATTTGGCAGGTTATGAAAGTTTGATCACATTTTTGAACGTTTTGACAGTTTTGCTAATGAAAGTGGATTGCCCTTTAAACTGCTTGTCTCATTTCTCCTAAGAGACTTGCTTATTTTAAATTGTTACAATTGAATGTTTGTTTGTCTTTAATTGTTGCAAAAGTATCTAAGTGCAGCTGCTGAGCTCTCTGCCAAAAATCTTCTTATTTAAATTACTTTTCAGAAACTTTGTATCTATTTCTGACATCAGTGCATGAGATCAAAGAGAAAATCAGGACCTTTCAGAAAGGAACCCGAGACTGTGGGCTGATCTGTCAAAATCGGCACTTTCCCACAGAAAACAGGACAGTTGGGAGTTATGCAATTGTGTCTGATTCACATATTAGTGCAATAGCAACTGCATCACTTTTGATGCATCAGGCCAATCAGCACCAGAAGAAACTTACCCTGTATTGTAATTTTGTATCCAGAATTGGACTTTGCACACCGCACTTGCATGAACTCTATGATCTTCTAATTTACTATCTACTTCAGGATAAAACAGGAATATAGTTAATAGGTATGCTCCCAATAAAACAATCTAGGAGGTAGAGTGATTGTACTTGGAAATCTTGGAAGTCTTACTATGTATTCATAAAGATCTCCTTTCATTTATGCTTGCTGTCTTTCTGGGTTGATAACAACTTGTGCTTTGTGTCAACAGCAGCTGTAGAGCCATGTGTTATACACTTGCATATTTCTTTTGATACTTTTTTATTCTTTTCCTTAGTACAATAATTCCTTGTGAAGCATCAAAACATCTTCATGTGGCCATTATTAAGTTGTAATTTGCACATTGTTTTAGGGGCTCCAGCCTCCCTTACTGAAGTTGAAAAAAAATATCTCTTTAGAAGGACATTAGAGAAAACCTATAAACTTCAAGGCTATTTTTCTCTCCATCTAGTTTTTGAATACGAGGTTCTTGCTGTGACTTTTCGAGAAACATTGTTTTAGTTGTTGGATTTACTTGGATTTCTCTTAAAGTGGACCCGCCACCCAGACACAAAAATCTGTATAATAAAAGTCCTTTTCAAATTAAATACGAAATCCTATTTCAATTTTTTATTAAAGCATTCATAGCTGCTTTAAGCTCATTTAAAAATCTAAACTGTCAATCAAATATTGTCTGCCACTCCTCTATGCCTTAAGCATAGAGGCGGGGCAGATAATTACTTTCACTTTCCATTCAGCACTTCCTAGATGTCACTGCTCCCCGCACATTCCCCCAGTTCTCTTAACCATTTAATTGTGTAGCCAGGACATGGGGATAGACATCGGGTCCCCCATTCTGGTGCACAAACAAGATTCTGAGATGATGCAAGGCTTGTCTTAATAACAGTGTCCACAAAATGGCTCCTGCCTGCTTGCTAGAATTATGAAACAAGATTAAAATAATTTATATAGTGTAATTAATGTTCATTTTGCTGTACTAATGTGATAAAATATGATTTTGAATATTTTTTGGGGTGACGGGTCCACTTTAAAAATACGTAGCAAAGGTATACAGTTATGAGATGCACTTACTGCAATAGCCGCTGGGTCTGTTACAAGGAGACAGCTCTGACAACATGCTTTATAGTTGGGGAGTGATTTATCAACATTCAAATTTATATTTTTGCCACAATTTGATTTTTTTTGCTCAAAAAACCCCCACAAATTTGAATTAGATTTTCAGAAACTTGAATTTATGGTATTTATTAAGCACCAAAAACTTGAAAACTCAAAAGTAAAACTTTGGCAAAATTCAAGTCATTCCTTTTAATTAATGATTTTCAAAAATTTTTTGAGCTTATAAACTAACAAATTTAATTTCTATGAGCTTTTAAACTCACGGATTCTAGATACTAGAGTTTTTTTCTTTGATTCGGATTTTTCTTAAATAAGCAAGCATTCAAGTTGTGAGTTTATTCATGTAAAAAAAATCTTTAAAACCTCACAAATTAGATTTTTATTTTATAAATAAGCCCATTGGTGTCCTCAAATGACATTAGGTTCTACCTCTGTCTCTTATTTTCAGTAGGATATCTCCTGACATTGCCAACTCAGGAATTGTTTTAGGTAGTCTTCCAGCTCAGTAATTCCTAATGCTAATTGAAGTTTGTTAAAACAGACAAATGAATGGTAATTTATTTTGAACACCAGGTCTTCTAGGTTTATGAAACTCACATCTAAGTAAAGCTTAAATTACTAATGCTGTGTTATCCAATGCTAAGAGCTTAGCGCAGTTTAAAACCTATTACTGCTGATTTATACAAATCCTGAATAGCACACTTATGCTTCTTTCTGTTTTCCATGCTAAATGTCTGTCAAAAGCACCACAAGTAATTTGCTCCCATAATATCCTTTTACAAGTGTTATTTCTTGCGACCCTGGGAATAAGGGTAATATTCCACAATGAAGTGCATAATGAGGAGGCACTGCAATATAATGATTGACTATACTACTGGGCCCAGCTAGTTAGGCTTTCAGTGAATTAAACATTGTCCATCTTATTTTTCTTTGCTAATGAGAGTAATTTAACATTACAGTTCAAAGGTACCTCTCCCGCCTCCAAGAAATAATAATGTGTTCTCTCCATTTTTGTGCATCCGCTCAGCAATTCAGGAGAAAAGTGTAATGTGATGTGTTCCTTCTAGCCAATGACATGATAAGAGCAGTGTTCAGTGCTATTATCCCAGACCAGTAACTTCAGTTCTTTCCTTGATAACTGTTATTTTCATGCCCCACTTATGATCTTCAGAGTTGAATTGGTATTGTGCATTCACAGAGTAACACCCAACAAAAGAACCGACAAGCACAGGCAAAGCTTCATAGAACAAAACAGTTCAAAATCAGTACTGTATGTTGGCAGGGTCACTTGGAAACACGAAAGCTCTGTTACATTAGAGAGCAGAGGGGAAGCTGGGGCATTGTTAGGCAGGCTGTGTTAACTCTCATTTGTTGAGGGGGAAAACAATTTCCCTGATGCCATTAGTCTTTTGTTTAGGGAAAGATTTAGACTAGCCAACCTCCACTTTTCTCTGTAGGATGTAAATTCACTTAATGTACTGAAGGAAACCCCATCATGCATACTTATTTAACCATACTATGCATTCAAGGATACAATTAGAACAGAATGTAGGTATGCTCTTAACATTGCACCATTGAGTGTGCTCGTTTATATTTGAGATGCATTTCTTTTGCTTTACTACAGTTATTGACAGTTATTTACAGTTATTTCAAACTAGATTTCCAGACTTGACAATATTTTATTGTACTGTAGTTGTTACATGTATGGGATCTCATATTCAGAAACCCATTATTAGGTGCTACATCATGGGAAGGTTGGTTTCCTTAGTCCATTTTAAAGGAGAAGGAAAGCTATGGAGGCATTTTATAGCCAATAGATTAGCTGCAATAGTTTTACCATACCTGAGTAAAAATCTCTAGAAGCTCTCTGTTTGTTTAGGATAGCAGCTGCAGTATTAGCTTGGTGTGGCATCACTTCCTGCATGAGTTTCTCTCTGCTCACTTATAGCTATGGGAACAGATTACAGCAGAGAAGGGAGCTGGGGTTGGGGGGAAGAGGAGCAAACTGAGCATGCTCACATCTGGGGCAAGGAGATTTAAACTGAAGGCAGGAAGTCTAATACAGAAGTCCATATATACACAATAGAAATACAGTGTTTCAAAGCAGCACTGCTTTAAGGATTTACTGGTATATTTAGGTGGAACTTTCTGATAAGGCTTACTTAGTTTTGACCTTTCCTTCTCCTTTAAAGCAAATAATTCTTTGTTTTTATGATTTGTCTCTGTAATAATAATGTCAATACTAAGAATATAATTGTACCGGATGATATATAAGCTACATATAGTCTCTTTTATGGCAAAATTAATCTGTTTAGGTCTCTTTAATGTCTAAATAATTTGTAGTAAACTTAAGATATGGAGATCCAATTACCAGAAAAAAGCAGGTCTCCGTAGTTTTCGTAGGTTTTTTTTTAACACTTTACTACTTAAAAATGGCTTTATAGCAAATACAGATTTAACTGCTATGACTACTTTTGGATCCTCTTCATTAAAGATGATCTATTCACAAGCTTACTTTAAATATATGAAGCCTATAATTTATTGGTTATTAAAAACTGGACTTTTAGGTTTTTTCATTTAGGCAGTTTGAGAAAAGTCAGCTTTCAGCACCTGAGCCAGATGTTTCAGTGCTATTAAAACCATGGTTATGATGTGAAGCAATAGTGAAGACATTTTTTATTGGTGAATGCTACAATTTCCAGCCACCAAAGCATTCACTGGTGAGCACCTCAATTATTATAATCATGTAACCAAAAGTGGATTGGCTACAACAGGGATTCTATAAGGTGGGACCAAAAACATGGAGACATATGCTGTTTAGGGTGGGTATCATTGCAAACCATGTAAAGTGCATTTCACAGGGTGGTGTCAACATTTTTGGCATCCCCCAGTGAAATTAATTACAATTAATAATATATTTGTAACATAATTGAGTATTTAGTGTTGCTTCATGGGGGTCATTACAACATTTAACAGGATAAGAATTTATGATTCTGCTACAGTTGTCAGGTAAAAGTAAAAATTGATGATAGGTTCTAAAACTTAAATGGTTTCCTAGGGTTTTTTTCTGTTAAGGGTTAATCTAAAAAAAACATGTTTAGCATAAGTCCAATAAATAAATAGGCCTATTTGATCATTCCAATTAAAATCTATATAAAACATTGCTGAAGACATTGGGGATTAGTTTTGGAGACCAGGGCCAGGACAAGTTACTTCTGAGAATTAAGGCAGAGTGCATTCATCAAAATATGCCCTCTTCAGGAACTACAGATACAGTCACTTGGATTTGTGTGTTAAATGCGTCGTGACTTAACTCATCTATCCCATTTATCCCACTTAGCACAGAATATTGTGTCACAGCATCCCATCCAATTAAAGAGTTCACCATTGAAAACAATGGTGCTTTGGTATGCTAATGAAAAGGTTAAATGCATTAAATGAGTTAAGATAACTTTAGATAACACAGTTTCTTCAATTAGCTCTAAGTTACGACACATTTAACTTACAAATCCAAGTGACTGCATCTGTAGTTACTAGTGGCAGCTAGGGAGAAGAAGTATTTACTTAATGCCCCTTCAACTTTGTGCCCTAGGCACAGGCCCGGACTGGCAATCTGTGGGTTAGGGCAAATGCCAGATGGGCTGCTATAAGGTCCCATAGAAAGTCAGTATTTAGTGGGCTGGTGGGGACTGTTTGGGCCTCTATGTGGGCTGATTGGGCCTCTGTGTACCTGAAATGCCAGTGCCTATTTTGATTCTCAGTCCAGTCCTGCCTAGGCACATACCTCTTCTGCCTACCTCTACTTCTGGCCCTGTTGGAGAACAAATAATAGAACGACTAGTCTGACATGACAAATCCCATACAAGGGTTCCAGATTATTTTATTGCTTGTTTTTTTCTTTCTATGATAAACCCTAAAATCAGTATGGGTTGATCAGAAGCTACTGTTCCATAATGATCATTTGTAAATCTGTAATATTCTTCCTTCCTATAATGATCATCTCCTTATTTTACTAGTGCTAAAATTACTAGTGTACTGGGAGGAATGTGTTGCTCTAAAAATGTAAATTCCACGGTGAGGGAAGCAATTTTCACTGTAAACTGCTGGCATTCTTCTGTAAAATATATGGGAAGGGTATACTTTCTAACAGAAAAAATGACAAATTAGATCACTTTACATGTAATTTCTAATATAAAGAATTAGCAGTGCACATTTTGATTTTAAGCCCTATTTAATGGGCTAATATTGAATATAGACAGTCCCCTAACTTATATTCCATTTGCCAATGTGTTCTATATCAACTGATTTAGCTAATGCAATGCAGATTATAATAGGAATTGTATGAAATGTGTAATTAAAACAGTCATTCCCCAAAGCAAGGGTGACTAAACCTCTCAGATGTTGTACCAGTCTTCATGGTGTGTCCTCAGCTGTGCTATATGTCTAGCAGCCAATGCATTAGAGTAGTCTGAGCTCTCTCTTGATAGGCCACTAAAATATTTCATTCATCAAGAGAACTTAAAGACATACCATTCTTTATAAATAACCGTTCTTTACAGAGTGGTGTGTTTTTACACAAGAGGAGTGCCAGCCTGGCAGTAGAATAAACAAAATACCCCCTCAGTGAATTTGATTTT
Organism: Xenopus borealis; assembly: GCA_024363595.1. NCBI lineage: Eukaryota > Metazoa > Chordata > Amphibia > Anura > Pipidae > Xenopus > Xenopus borealis. The sequence goes on along the minus strand of CM044447.1, from coordinate 82,837,451 downwards.
CTATGCCCTTATTAGGATTTCCATAAAGGAGAGATTCAATTTAAAATGAGTGCACATACTGTTATGCGCAAGTCAGCACAATCCCACTGACTTAATTTAGTTTTCCACCTAAAATAGAAAAAAATCTTCCCCCACCCACTTCTGATGATGTCACTTCCTGTTTGCAACAATGGCACTTCCTGTTAAATAGTAGTCAGCGGGTCTGTTAGCAGGTCTAGATGGGTACAAATGCAGGTTCCAGGTCTGGGTGTAGGTTGACCTAATTTGGGTTCTCTAAAGGTTAGGAAATACTGCAATAAACAACGTGAGATATATAATTATTTGTTTGAATGGTTTTTTTTAGATGGTTATGTAGTTATTGCATAGTAACACACACCATGCAATCAATTTGCTTTCATTATAAGTGCTTACACTGATTGATTGCAATAGATTAGGAACCCAATTTCCAATAGCTATATACAAGTATTCTCTTAATGCCCGAATGAAACATAGTAATTCTGTATTTACTGCATACATACTCATTTTACACTATAAACTCTATCCAGGGCTTCTCTATGATTATAAATAACCAATCTTCCACTTATTTGTCAAGGCTCCTTTCTGCTTTGTTGATGCCATGTCATCTGAGACTGCAGCATGTCAGGATTGGGCACAGCAACAAACAAGAAAATGTCAAGCTGAGTCAAGCATTGAGAATGTTTTCCTTTCGGTAGTCAAGTAAAATTAGGGTCTCAGGCATTTAGATTTGATGATTGTATATAGAAAAGCAATAACATGAATGCACTTGAAAGAAACTTTATCCAGTTGTTCATTTCCAGTGCCAGGCCTCGGGGTGAATGTGACATGCAGGTGTGCTTTGTATTCTGCAAACCTGAGCAAAACTCTAGCCTAATATGTGATCTAATCATGTTGTGCCAAACTGCAGATGGGCACCACTATTAAGCTGCCCCGCTTGCTGAACCTGCTTATCTCTATCACCATTCCAAATCATATACAAACCCCATGCAGAGAGAAAGGATTCAGATAAATATTTTCTATGCAGAAACAAATGGTTCTAGTGCAGAAAATAAATTGTTAAAATACAAAAGCATCATTAACTTTGATTTCTGTTTATAGTAATGATGCATCTATACACAGTTTGCTTCAATAAGCTTTGAACAGACTATGGCAGGGTGACTGAGAGAAAACATTTTAGTGGTTTCTATGGTTACTGCATAGATACTAATGTGCCCTGTTTTAGTAAATGAAACCATTTCTGTTTACCTAGGATATTAGAATCAACTCCTTTACAGCCTTCAGCTTCTTGCACCTGACTCAGGAACTTTGCAAATGTTTCATTTCTTTAAGAGACTGATTTAGAGACATTTCTTATATATGCCTTCTAAAGGGGATATATTCCATTGAGCCTTTCCAAATGTAATTTACTAACTCAAATACAAATGTTTGCCTTGCTGATCTCCAAATTATTCTGTAACACAACCACAGCCTGTAAATATTGCCTTAAACTTCCCTGCTGCATTAATGACTGCATCATCTATTTCTCTAGGCAGATGAACACATTCAAATACAGCACTGTACATCAGCACTTGAAATTTTTATAAGAATCAAATCTATCTTTTGAAAAGTTGTGTAAAGCACTATGGGTAAATTATGACCACAAGTGCAGGGATTTAAGTGCAATTTTGAGCTCAATCACCAGGTTTTTTTCCCAGTATTTAGATCCCCCCACCCCCCACAGAACTCCAGTTTTTTTGCGCAAGTCAGGGGGAATTGTGCCTAATGGGATTGTTGCAGATTGTAATTGTGCACTTGTAATTTGACTGATATCTAATGATATGACACTGAAAGTTTTTCAACTGCATGTGGCATAATTTCTGGAAATTGACATGAGGGATGTACATCTGATACTTTATAAGACAGTGTGCTTTGCCTATTAAGCAGGGTCACACTGCTCAGGTGGGACGATGAGCTGCTTGAACAACTCTAGCCAATAATTAGGTACTTGTTGGAGGTGGGGAAGTGGGGGTTGTGGCTGGGATGGGGAGGCAGTCTGACACTTCTATTAAGTGCTGAGAACACCCTGGAGCTATTGCCTGGCCCAGAGGTGACAGTAGCTCCAGGGTCCCCCTGTGTCAAGAAATACAACTATCTGAGATTCAGAATGGGAGACAGGAAGCACTAAACCGCACCAAGCACAACTATGGAAGTGCAAAGACTGGATTTTGAGTCAAGTACCTAATGAATGCAGTTAAACAAGTTAAATGACTATGGGGTAATCTACACCTATGCAACTGCACTTCAGGGACCTCCAACAGTGTTACTGGAAAAGGATAGCGCAGACGCACACCCACGACTTCAGTTACCCTGTAAGGATACAGCGAAACATGTTAGGAGAAGGGGGAACTCGGATAATTATCCTACACAAGGGACTAAGGAGCGGATGGCTACCTAACATCCCAAAGGATCGGAGGGAACCCCATTGAGATTACTTTTCGCAAGTATTTTACTTGTATATTGTGAGTGCATTTTATTAAAACCAGATTTTATACATTAAACAGTATTATACTATTTTGCGCTTTCCCCTATTTTACATTTCATTGTGGAATCTATGCATACTGGAGCATCTGAGGACTGTGTGCCAAGACCAATTTACTACAAGCTACATACCACATTGGTGGTCTGTGAGTAGGCAATTTAGCCATATTCTCAATATTGGTTTACGTAACTGGACACCTTCACACTCCATACTATTATGTAATAAATATTTAATACCTACCAAGTTTGGGGATAATATCACTCCCTGTTGGTTATAGCATAAATATTTTTGAGAGCACTGGGTGAATTCCCGTTATATTTAAATTACTGCACTACATTGGTTCTAAAAATTTCCATTGCTTAGGCGCTGATCTCTTCAAAAGGAAAACGTATTTTCTTCTTGGTTTGGATTAAAATACGTAGTGGGGAGACTACGAGGAGACCGGCAGGAAACCATTTGGACTAACATTGTTACTCTTGGGCTAGACAACTTTTCCTTTTTTTTTTTCTTTTTTATTTCCTCTAAAGTTAACTACCCATCCATTATCTAGACTTCAGGGTAGAGTATTTGGAACTTGGACTGGATTATTCAGTTTGTTTATTAGATTAGTTTAACAGATTGACATTTTATCAAAAGGGATGAAGAGTATTTTTATTATGTTATTGGGTGTAAAGTTTGTGTCTTCAATACATAATCATTTATTTTGAATGGGGTCAAACTGGCCATTTTAATCATGGTGCCATTGACTTAGTGCTTAGTGCCGACACCTCCCCTCCTCTCATCAATGACGGCACTCAGCACTGAGGGCATCCTTATAGTTGGCCCACTATGGAACTATATTTTATTTGAGACTTTGCCTCATCCTAGATGATATTGTATCACTATTATTATAACATGTTACAGAGGATACTAAAAGGATTCCTTGGAACTGAAGTGCTTTTAGAGTAACATATTTGATATTCAGAGGTGTAAATGTGCAACAGAACTTTGCTGCCTTGAAGTTTGAAAATCTTGAGGGATTTGTATGAACGTTAACCCTGACCCTCGCCCTCCCCCTACTGACCTGTGCATTGCTCGCTTTGCTAATATGACTTGTCACCGAAACAGTAAACTGGAACTAAAATGATTTTTAGAGCTGATTTTATTTACCATTGATTTGCTGTAACTGAACATTATATAATACAGTGTACTCTTCCATTTCATAGGCTTTAGTGTTCATAACTAAGTTTTCTCTGCCATGGCTTTGATTGATTTGCTTTGTTTACTGTTATCTTTTCCACTCAGCTAAATTGCTCAACTAAATGTCTTATCTCACCGCACTAATGTAAATCATACGATCTGCAAGTCTTCATCTATAGAGCTTGACTGACTGATCCAAAAACTGGCTTGTTTTTTAGATTTCTCTTTGGGAAAATGCATAGCCTGGTTCATTGTTAGTTTAAAAAGAAGTTAATTAGAAGGCATTATTCAGGCTTAACAAACAATAAATTTGATCCATGGATATTACTTTATTTATATGTGTCTATACTATCTGAATCTTGATTTTTTTTTTATATTTTGAACTCCCAGTAAGGTTATTTGCCAATATCTTCTGAATGAATATTTGGAAAGTAATTATTGTTTTTGATGTAGCAAGTACACATTGACCATAAGCAACCTGTTCACTATTAAAAATTGGAATTTCGTCGACAATTGTTGTGAATTTGGTTATCTGAAGTATCTGTCTTTCATAAGTTTTTACAAATATCTGAAATTTCCTTGAAACTTGTTTAAATAAAAGCCTTATTTAAACTACTGTATCAAGCTTAGAACTCAATATATATAGAAACATATCCCCTAAGTTTAAAAGGGTTGCCCTGGTTTATTAAACTACTATAGTATAACTTACTATAGTACAATGAAAACAAATCTACACATGACCAAACTTGAATATATGGGGGCTTGTTCCAACCAAACCAGCCAATAAAACCTAGGTACAATGTAATATACATGTATACTGTATATTATTTATACTTTCACTGGCTAATGTAGGACTTGTGAGCAAATTGGTGTGCCTCAAGTCAAAAGGTGTGGCCTCTTTTTCTTTAATCTTTTCTACATGAAAAAAATCCCTGCCATCTGTCTATAATGTCCTCTAATGTACTTGTAAAGAGTTATTTCCTTGTAAAGAGTTCTTTCCTTGCAAGGATTGAGTGGCATTTAGCACAACTATATGGAAGTACAAAGAACACATTTTGATGCAAGTACCTTGAATGAATGTGGCAAATGACTGTAGGGTAATCTGCACCAATGAAACTCAATATCTTTCAATAATACCTTCTAATGTACTTGTAAACAGTAATCATGTCCCCTTCCTCTTCTTCAAAAATGAAAAGCAACAAAATGAAACATAGATAGATAGATAGATAGATAGATAGATAGATAGATAGATAGATGCAATGTATATTATTTGGATTTTTCCCAAAATGAAATAGAAACCTGTATTTTGAAGTCATATTTGAGTGAACAAGTATGTGCTTGGGCAAGAAAGCAATTGAGAAGGACAGATTATTCTAATTAATAATAATTAGCTATTAGACTGCCAGCCTCCTAATTTTTGTTTTTCTGCAAACAAAAATAATGATGGTAGCTAAATGTACAAGCAGACTCATTAAAATAAAGTTAGTTTAATTATAGTAACATATCCCAAATTAATTTTAAGCATGTTTGAGATTTGGTTCTGCACGTTTATATTAAGCATTAATACCATTACATCGAGATTGTCACTGGGTAAAGTCCTTGACAGTAATTGAATAAGGCAGGGTGGAAATGCATTAGAGTTTTATTTTAGATTTTTTTTATTTAATAAAACGTGGCTTACTGCTTTATTCTTTCTAAAGTGGTTTCATGAGGCAATCCCACTTGTGATATCACTGGTATGTTTGTGTATATCATTAGCTTTTAGAGGGCACTGCCTGTCATTATGCATTAAAAGTGCTCTGAGAGTACAAATAATAGATGAAGAAAAAAAATAGCTTGTGTGTTCTTAAATGGCATCAATACCAACACTATACAGCAGAATCATTCTGTTTAAAGTACTTCAGTTATATGTTAGTGTGTGCAGGAGTAGCTGAACAGGGATGGAAAAGAAATGAGTAGGACTCTTGTGCATTTCACTTCTTTTGTTGACCAGTCTCTTCCCACAAGAAAGTTTGTAAGAAAACCTTTACACTTATTATATTAGATACTGTAGAGCAGTGATTCCCAACTGGTGGCTTGTGAGCAACACCATTGAATGTTGCTCTCAGTGGCCTCAAAGCAGGTGCTCTTTTTCACTTCTGACTTGAAGGCAAGTTTTGGTTTCATAAAAACCAGTTGTACTGCAAAACAGAGGCTAACAATAGCTGATTACAGCCCTTATATTGCACCCCCATGAACTTTAGCATGCTTATGTTGCTCACCATCTATTTTTACATTTGAGGAGAAAAAAGTCAGGGACCTCTGCTGTAGAGTGCATAGATAGGTGGGTATGAATGTACATATATATGTGCAGTGGGTTTGTTGAAGAGGTTGAGCTTCATGAACCTTGGTCCTTTGGTCTACTGCTTAGAACCTATGGTAAATGCAGTTAGCACTTCAACTGCCCTACACTAAACAAGTGTGTGCTGTGCAGGTGAAATTAGTGATAAGCAGTTTTTTCAGCTGATATAGTTTTGCAGCAACATTTTTGTGAATATGTGCCAGAATTTCACCATGAGTTTTGTTTCACCTGGAAAAAAAATATATCTATAAATAGTGGGCAAATTTGTCCTGGGCAGTAACCCATAGCAACCAAGTGATTAGCTTTTATCAGCCAGCTACAGGTTGAATTTTTAGCCAGCTGCAGGTTGAACACTGAACACCCAGTGAACACTGAACACAATCACCTGATTGGTTGCCATGGGTTACCGCCCAGGTGAACATTTGCCCATTGTATATAAATAAACCCATTGACTCCAATGTATTTGGTGAAAGAAGAAAATTTTAGAAAAAATTCGGATCGACTCCACTGCATTTGTCAAAATTTTTGTGTAATCTCACCATTTGCTATTTTTTCAAGGTTTTTCAAAGTGAAATGTTTCACTAAACACTTGTCAGGGATGTCAAAGTTTCTTTTTTAAATAAAAGTAATGAAATATGTCAAAATCTAAAGGCTTATCTGATAAGGTCCTTAGTGCTCTTAAATTGTTCTATCTTTGTATATCTACAATAACCCCATAACGGGTGTACATTAGGTATTAAACATGTTTACAGTGTCCTATATGGTTTTATTTCCCTAATAGTCTCAGTAGATATGGAATTTATACCTTTTTTTATAGTCTTTTTTTTTGTGCCAAGGTTGTTTTCATGTCCATTTCCAACAGAGTGCAACCGGCCTTCCCTGCAGTGAAAGTGAGAACACGGCACAGGTTCTCAGACAACCATCACATTATGAACAGCCTTGCATAATTGCTAGTTGTTAAATCCTTTCTTAAATACCCTCCACAGTAATAGGATTACATACACATAATCCATATTAACACACAAACTTACAAGAAGACAAATGCGTGGACTCATGTAAGAAAAAATCCTTCTGTTTGAGAATTAAAGGCTATGTTGTGGGTATGACGCAAAGAATCAATGTGGGAGAATTAAAATGGCCTACCAATGTTTCTATATCAATAAATTAAAATAATTTAGCAGGTTGTATCTGTAGTCTTGATATATTATATACATGTTAACAATGGGTATTGTGATAAACTCTGGTTATAGCCTTCTACATAATGCACTTTAAAAACTATAAACCTACCAGCCAACCCCTGAGGCCAAGCAGTCCTTGGCATCAGTGCACATTTAAATTAGAGCTTTTTGCACATTTCTTGGTATGTTCCACTCACAATGTCAATTTAGCACTCTGTCATTTAACAGTTTCCCTTGTGCACTATGTTATGGTAACATAAACTTGTGCGGTAAGGTTACCAGGGTGGAAGATAAAATTCTGGGGTCAATGAATTAAGTGCCCCAGAACAAAAATAAGCCAACAACAACCCTTTTTTAACAATAAACACCCAAAGTCGCACTGTCACATTACTTTATGGATTCCATAGATGCCAAAAATACAGTGCACATTATAAGACGGACTGTGATGACAGATCTCTGAGTAAGTGCAATACTGTATGTTATGCAGCATACAGTATTACCTCATATCACAAGCTATGCTTCATGTAGTGGATGTAGCATGTAAACTGCCTGCACTGTTGTACACTCTTTTAACAGTGGGCTTAATGGACCAGTTTAGACTCTGTCTAATTAGGCACTTCTCTGTTTAATTGCATGTTGGTGAATATATAGCCCTCCAATTAGCCTCCTTTAAGGGTTTTTCCTGCAGCAGTTGCACATTGATCCTGGACTTAAATCATAAGGCGCCAGGCCAGAGGGTTGGTGTTTCACCCATGGAACACCTCTACCATCCCCATAGTCCTGTTTTACTCTTACGTCTCTATGTATGATGAGGTTTCCCTTTGAGGTCATGGAATTGTTTCAGATTTTTGTACAGAATAATGTCTTAGTCTGTTCAATAATGCCACTTAGCACATGTACATGGCAACTACAACACACATGAATGAATACACTATAACATCTGCACGTTTGGCAGACCATTATTGGCACCTTTAATCCATCCGTGTATGGTTACCATGGGGTACTTTTGAGGGTGATCTAGTACGGACAGTGTAAAACAGCCTTTCTCTGTCCCTCCTATATTTCTTTAAGGAGGCAAATCTAACTCCAATGTACACAGTTATCCTAATGGGTCTATGGCTGACAGCAAATTCCTCTTGACTTCTATGTAAATTGTGATATCTTGTCCTATGTAATATATACTGTAGACAAACAGAGAGAGACAGATTTCTGATGTTAATAATGTTTAGTATCCCTATAGAGTTGTAACTAGCTATTTGGGGGAGATTTGTCGCCAAGCGACAGATCTCCCCCGAATCTCCCCGTCTGGCCTTGCCCTTAAGATACTTTGTTGTACAATTAAAACTTTGTATAGAACAAATAAGTAACATTTTGCATCTGTTAATACAATTTTGTGACCTGGAAACCGGCTTGTCATAAAAAGGACAGTTGCAGAAAGGACATAGGAAATATGAACTGTCAGAGCACAACATGCTTGCCTCAGCATGGGCCGGAATTCGGTTCCCAATTTAGGGCCATAATCTTCTGCTAATTAGCTTCAAAACATCACCAAAGTTGATCTAATTGGTTTCACAGTATGACAAGTATGTACTAGTGTGAGGCTAATGAATAGGACTGTCCTACACACAGGAAGGCAGTCTGACCCACAGATCTGCTGCTCAGCAGTGCAAAACATATTTGTGTGAAATGACCAGTGTATGAGCCTCAGTGTATCAGGCACTGGGAAGCCATTTTGATAATAAAATATCTTTTATTTCCTCATGAGCCTGTAGATGAACTTAATCTTGCCTTGTGTTTTCCATTAAATTGTGTCACTTGATGTATGGTAACTTGTTCTTAAAGCATTATATACAGAAACAAAACTCCCAGCTCCCTGGAATATATATAGCATCCTCCTGCTGGACATGTTTGGACAAGCAGAATATCAGAGGCTATTGTGATACTACAATCTACAATTAGTATAGATATGGGTATATATAGATTATGTGAGTGTATGGATGGGGTCATTGTGAGTTAGGGTTGCCACCTGGCTGGTATTTTTGATGGTTGATCCCAATGTTATTAATAGGGAAAAATGGTAAATATATAGGAAGGCCGGTATTTTTTTCAAGAAAACGTGGCAACCCTATTGTGAGTGTGTGTATGGATGCTGGGTTTCATGTGGAGTGGTTGAACTTGATGGTCTTTGGTCTTTTTTTCAACTTATGTTGAAATGTAACTACATAACTATGTTGTGCTTAGCACAGCAGCAATGTCTCCACCAGTTCATATAATATGTGGGGTATTTACCCCACTCCTGCTCCCTTACTAAATAAGGCCTGACATCTAGGATTTGCCCTAATTGTTTGCTGTGGCCACATGTATGTATTTCCTGCAGCACACTCAATCTTGCATCTTGTACTTATTGCACATTGCTTGCTGACCATAGGAGAAGGGGTCAAGGGCAGTCTGTCTGTCTGCCTATAGACTTTCCCTCCACAAATCTCATCCACTCATTTCCATGCAGCAGATTTCTGCTCCCTGTATCACACAACACCTTTCATCCTCTCTATGTTAACCTGCTTCACAACGTATCCCTAATCCTCTTTTTATTTATTCCATACAAGTCCATCCCTAGTTGCTCAGTTTCGGAGCACTATAAAGGCTAAGTTAAAGTATATTTAAGTATAATGGAAGTGCTACTTACTTTGGAAATCTCTCTCTCTCTCTTAAAAGCCGCATAGTGGCATTTAGCCCTCAAATTGAAACCAAGGCTCAACTACAGGTAATGCTATTATGCAGAGAAATAAAAGACTCTACAAGGTAGGGACCGCCATATGGGGTTTACCTTGATGTGGTATGGTGGCTTATCAACTTTATGATCATAACTTTGTACAAAACATCCCTTAATTTTTTTTATACATATGCACTTGCATTTATACTGATTTACTTATGACACAGGGGCCCAGGGAATGTGCTTAGTAAGTAGCACTTCCATTATACTTAAATATACTTTAACTTAGCCTTTAGAGTGCTCCCACAATCCCCCTTTTTGTTCTAGTTGCTCTTTTCCCAGCTTTTCCATTTCTTTCTAGGCACAACTTTGTCACTCCCTGCAGATCAGTGTTTCCACATACACAACACACTGCATTTCCTTCTCCTGCAGAACCTTAATTACCATTCCTCTCAAGAACTCTATTACTTAATGAATCACATTGCTCCTATTCCCACAAGAATAAAAAATACACTGATTCCCTGCACAACTCTGCCTCCCTGTACTGACGCCATGCGGTATCTCAACATACAGAAATCCTCTCCTTGTACAATATAACAGTTCTATGCAGTATGTAGCATCTCACCCTGCATAGTGCTTCTCCTCCATGATACACACACACACTACACGTGTTCATACATCACACAGTGTTATAGCCTCCTGCCTTGAATTCTTTCCAAGCAGAACACACTTTATTTTAGTACAAACACTATTTTTCTTTGTTCATGAATCATTGTGTATTGCCTACAGCACAGCCTTTCCCTGCAGTACAAAGCACCCTCCATAACAGGCCACATCCCTCTTAATATCCACTTAAGATGTGAAATGATGTACTCTCAGGCAAACCCAAACATCACTAATAAAAATATGATGTGACTGCACAATTACACATTCTGTTGACTCTGTTGGCACCAATACAATTACTATCTGCTGTTTGTGGGTGTATATAATCCTTGATGAAAGGTGACATTGTAACCAGAATATAACGCCACGTCCATTCTTCTCATTGCTGCATGACTCTGTAAATGGTTTTGTGGAGCTCTGCTGCAGCCACCTATACTGGGGGAACAATTATTCTCTGTTCATCTGCATAGCAATGCCCTGTGTTAGTGCGGATATAATTATGATTGAATAGACTTTTCTAGCTCATTTGTTTACATGTTGATTTAGAAATATTACCAGCCAAGAAACCTTCAGACTGCCGTATCACTCGTAGGTAGTATACCCTGGGGCATTTTGCAGAGGCTGCGCATTACTAGAGGAATAAGCAAGATACATTTAACACCTTGAATACTAAAAGCATCTCTAGTTCTTTTTATTCCCAGAGCACCATCAGAATACAAAGTAAGATTGCCTTGCCTGTTAAGGATGCTCAGATCTAAAGAAATTGTAGCAGAATCTAGCTGTAAGCAGAATGATGAACAGATCCTAAATATAGTCCATAGTCATGCAAATATAATTGATTAAAAATGTAATACACCATGTATTTCTCCACCATGACAATCAAAGCTACAGATGTTTTTGGGTGTTTACTCATGTTACACTATATATTTATACAAATGATCTTAGTGGTTTCAGCAGCTTGTAGAAAGTGTATCATTCTTTTAAATGTATACATACATTTACTAATGCAGCCACAAGTGTAATTACACTAAAATGGAACATAATTGTTGTGCATGTTGATGCCATTCATTATGGGCACACTCCATGTGTTTACACCCATCTATTCAATCTGATTTATCTCATGCGAGTGCGTCTACTGCAACTCCCGGGGAACCTTGGACCAACTGCCGCCTGAATTTGACAGCAATGCCAGATTTCAACAGCAGGCTGTTCACTTGTACCTACAGACTCATATGTATTAATTTATTTCCATACCCCTATTAAATGTCCTGTCTGGTCTATTAGTACTTTAAGGGGCATATTTAATATGCTGTGTAAAAAAACAGTGGAATAATATACCACACATCACCAGGCTTTGCAGTGTAAAAAAAACTGCCTAAAAAAGCAACAAACACAAGTTTTTTTTCTTAGTGACTTCTGATGTAAATAATGTAAAATAACAGAGGCAGTTCTTGAGTTCACATGGCATAAAATTACACACACCTTGATAAATTTGCCATTTATTTTACGCCATTTTTGTGGTGAATTTAATTTTACACAGCATAATAAATATGCCCCTTATGCCCATTCTTCATTTGTGTTAGTAACCTTTAAGGCCATATCATTAACCTTTATCACGTCAATCCAAAAGCTGGGTGACATTGTGATGCAGTGGTTATCTGGGTGGCATTGTTGTGCAGTGCTTAGTGTTTTATCAGAATTCTTTCTGCATGGATTATGAATGTTTGTTGATTTTCTTCTCCCACTGCAAACACATACTGGTAGGTTAGCAGGCACCTGATGGATCTGACCCTAGCTTGTATGTGTGTCTGTAGAAGGAAAATTAAGTTGTAAATTCCACTGATGCAAGAACTGATGTGAATGACTAAAGTGCTATGGAGTCCTTTGGTGCTATTATTATTTTTTGTATCCTTTATATATAATCGGCAACGCTTTAGAATATACTAGTGCATTATAAATATAAACAATATTTTGCTAGAACCTTTTCCTAAAGGAAACAAGGACATCCTTTGTGACATGTGGTTTAATTTTCAAGTAACAAATTGTGATATTTTCCAGTGAGAGCCGGCAAGAGAAAATTGCACAGTGTGTTTCCAAAATCTGACTGGCAGATATAAGGGGACATTATGAACATAAGGGCAATGTGCTAAACAAAAAATGGTACACAAGTCATCAAGTTTTTATCCAAAATGCAAAGTGTAAGTATAATAGTGGGCAAAACAGCTTTCCCCTAAGCATACAAATACAAGTGAAACAGGGAGCAACATTAACGTTTTCCCCTCATCTTCTTATTTATGAAAAAACTTAAACCAAATAGTCAAGTTTCTGTTTTTTTTTCCCCAGAAGAAAAGTCGCACACCAGCCAGAATCACATTCTTCCCTTCATTTTCAATAAGACTGAAAATCTCAAATGTATGTGGGAAAAATAAATCAATAAATAAATAAGGTATAGACACTATTCCCATTGACGTTAATATAGACTTGCCAGCTTTAATTTGCTGAGTTTTTTCTCTAATAAGCCCTGACTTATTTTTCTCAAGTAGACTTGACAAACATTCTCCCCCCACTAAAAAGTTGTACTTAACTTTATCTTCCCTGTAACTATGCGATGAAGTTCTTTTTGACAAGCGCATGTGTACTGATGCATGTGACGCTTGACATTTTAGAGAAGAAAACGTGGGCTCCGTTTATAAATGTACAAATAATCACAGGCTGTAGAACTGCTACAGAAAGTAATAGAAGGGGCTCTGCTTTATCAGCAAAACTAAAATGTGTCCTTTCTCTTAGGCAAAAGGAATGCAATCCCCATCACGTTTAGCTCCTTAAATGTTAGAGCCACTTATCCCCTATAGGCATTTCTTTTGTGTTAAGCTCAGAATTTTTGGTCCCCTTTATTTTGTTTAAAAATGTGTTCAGTTTTTAAATGAAAACTGTTTGTTCTCCCATTTGTATTAATGCCGCATGCTGCCGGATGATTTATATCTCCGTGCCCACAGCTGAGTTACTGCAGAACAGCAGCTAATTCTCATAGTGCTGAGCCGGAGTTTTGTATTAGTGTGGCTCCCAGAGCCCCAAAGACAGAAAGATTAAAGGGATACGATCATCAAAACCTAATACTTGTGTGGGTTTATACTTTCTTGAGCAATTATGGCCAAAAGGGTACATTTCCTTCCTTTCATAAAGCTTCCATATATTCTGACTTTCTAACAATCTCCATACAAATGTAACGTTATTAAGAGTTTAAGAGAATTTTAAAAAAAATTTTTAGAGAAATAATTTGATTAGTGAACAAAATAAATATTTGAATGTCAGTAAATAGGCTCAATTGATTTTCTAGGACATCCTAAGTGTTCATAGAATGCTAAAATGTCTGTGTAATATCACTTCTGTAATAATACAAGCTAATATCTAAATATCCCAGAGCTGCTTTAGAAGGTGAAAAAATTAACTTTACACTCCAATATTAGAAAAACAGTCACAAATAGAAAATAGAAAGTAATTGTAAAGAAATTCTTTATTTCTGGTGTTCTATCTGAACCCAAACAAAATGAAAAAAAGTATTTGAAAGTGAACACCCCCTTTAATATAAACATATATCAGACACACAATTATTTTATACAACTGATTTGGAAATCCCCACGTCTTGTTAACATGCCAATATAAGATATGTATAGTTTTATGGAAATTTGTGACCTGTATTAGGTCAGACTCTCACCAGTACACAACCAAATTTCCATATCACCACTGCAGAAATCTGCATACTTTAGAGTTAAAGGCCAACAAGTCCTCTAACTGCAGGTTTATCCCCAAAAAACTTAATTTTTTTTAAAGAACACAGTCCAAAATGGGTAAATATTTCTTTCTACTACAAGTGACCGAGTTGTAATACTTTCCTAAAGAAGTTTTTTATTAAAAAAAAATCAGAAATCTCCTAAATCCTAAATATCAGTGCCAGGGGTCTACTGAACCATATAATGCCCAACATACATAGGTTTACCTTAGTACTGTATGGGGTTAAAAAACCCTCGAATTTAATGGAATTTAAACCCCTCGAATTTGAATTTCGAATTCGAATTTCGAATTCGAGGGGTTTTAATGCAATTCGATTTTTCGAAAGATCGAATATAAAAAATTCGATCGATTGATAAAATCATTTGACTCGATCGATTCGAATGATTTTAAGCAATCAATCTAATTTTTTTATTCAGTCAAAAAAAGCTCCTAATAGGATTCTATAGCAATTCGGTAGGTTCAATATGACAAGTTTGTAGATCGAATTTTTCTTAAAGAGACAGTACTTCAAAAGTTGAATTTGAATTTAAATTTTCGAATTTGATCAATTCAAATTGAATTTTGGGTTTTTCAAATAAGCCCAAAATTAATTCAAAATTCGAATTTTTTTAGTTCGAATTTTCACTTAGAATCAATTTGACCCTTAGTTAATGTGCCCCTATGTGTCATGTAGGGAGTTCAGCTACTGTGATTTCAGTTACTGCATTTTATATGTGAGGTGTAACTATAATAAAAATAAAAAAAATAAAAATGTAAGTTTATGCCAGAAAGCGATATCATTTAGAGGACATATTCTCCTGAATCCAAAATGGGTAACTATGTTCTATTCCAAACTATTAAGCCATAAAGCTTTCCTAAAGTTTGATATTTCTAAAAATCACTTCAAATCTTCAACTTTGCAGCATCTTATCTCCCAGATTTCATGATAAAATAGGCTAAATCTGAATGTTAGTTGTCTACTGAAGAGTCCACAAAATATACCTTGTACATACAAATTTAAAGCATACTGCCTGTTTTATGTGGAGTAAAGCTGCAAAAAAGTGCACTGAACCTTGAAACCAATATATTTTTGGAAAATAAACTTTATCCAGAATTGAGAATGGGAAAACACATCTTTCTACTGCAAACTACCAAACCACAAACGTTTCCTGAGTGAAATTTCTTAAAATTGTCATTTTACTGCATCTTATCTCCCACAAATTCTTATGTATTAAGATCAAACAACCTAAAAATGAATGGTAGGCATGTACACATCACATGTACATAGGTTTAAAATTCTGCATACAAGTGTTCATGAATAGCACTTTGGCTGCTGCAAAATAAGCACCCTGCATGCATTTTATGTGCCATAAATACCTTCAAGAATGTGCAGACCCCTGAAAACTATATTTTGGGAAGTCATTTTACTCCAAACTACCAACCTGCAAAACTTTCTACTTTTATATTTGTCAATATCATCCTAAAAATATTGCAGTTTGCTGGATTTATTCAGGTATGTGCTCTTAGACCTCTGAAAACAATATGGTTTTTTGAAAGTTAATATAATCACAAATCCAAAATGAGTGGAACAAGTCTTTTTACTCTAAACTACCAAACTGCAAGCCTTTACTAAATGTAGCATTTTTAATGAAAGTTCTCAAAAAGCTTTCGTGTTGCAGCATTTTAACACCCACAAATCCTTATGTACCAACACTAAAACACCTGGTAGCCAGTGGTCTACTGAGAAGTTTGATGTCCAACATACATACTATAGCTTTACCAAAGTATGGGGTAAGTATGGATTCAAAATTAAAGTAGTTATATAAATGTTCTAAGTTAGCATTACAGTTTCCACAAATAAAGCAACTTGCATGTGTATTATGTGTCGTAAGACAGGAAATCATCAGGTACTGAGCAGTATATATATACATGTGTCTTTAAGTTATAAACAACATGTTCTGACATCAGAACCCCCAATTTATAAGGATATAATTTACTGTTTGGTCAATAGCAAAATGATGCTATGAGGCTGTTTCAGGATTTACATAGGCCAAAGGCTGTTTGGGGGAGATACTGGAAGATATAGATCAACATCATCTGGGGTTGCTAGTTGAATGTCTCATATATTTTTTGTAATGTGTGGGCTTTTCCTCTTGAGCTGGGGAATATACTCACTCTGCTCCTTTAAAAGATGTTAATATTGATAGCTGAAAATACCAAAGCCTGCAATTGAATACGCTGCAGTCCTATCTGGAACTAAAGGGTTATAACCTTCCGAAAAATGCTAATAAAACTCCTATGAAAAGCATAATAAAATGAATACATACACTGCATTAACTGGACAATCACAGCCAATGCTAGAAAACCAAGAGAATGATTTCATGCCTGGAATGGCACCACCACTTTTAGTTCTTTCAAGAGAATGTACGGAAAAGGTGAAATAATGAAGTGCACTCCAACCGGATTTGATTGTATAGTGGGTGCTGGGTCAAAATCTTTGCATATAAATCTTAAAGTAGACCCACACTCCAAATTCTTAGTGAATAACTCCGAGGTAACTTCTAATATCCTCATATTTTGCAACTGGGGTTACTTTATCTATTATAATACACACGATTCAGTGAGTCATGTGACAGAAATGACATCAGAACTCACCTTTTATAACTAATGACATCA
>CM044447.1:82752119-82766567 GCA_024363595.1 Xenopus borealis | reverse complement strand
GGGTGCAAAGTTGCGCTAGTCTATCTACTTCGCTAGCGAAAATTTGCCAGAGTCGGTGTTGCGAAGTTACATTTTGACGTCACGCTGGCGAATTAGCGCTAGCATTATATGCTTCGCGCTTTAGTGAATTTCCCCCTTGGTGTCTGTTTAAGCTCAATATATTGTTCCACCTTATTCACAAATTAGTTTTACAAAACACAGCAATTCACAAGCTAATAATTATATTTAAAAGGTGGAAGAGAAAGCAGACCCTTCCCAGAGACATTCTAAACTGGCCAGCAACATTAATGGAGGGTTGAGTCACATGCTCTTCAAAGCACTTGATGATAGAACCAAAAATGACTGGGTGAGTTGTGTAGCTGCTCCAGACAGCATCAATGGAGTTACCATGGCATCCAGCCCTGTGCTCTTTTTCACATTTGGCATAGAGGAAAATATATTCAAGAAGGAATGTTCATTCAATTGCTATGCAGTAACCAGAAACGAATGCGTTAACAATACAAGGGCTGACATTTTTCAGGAGAAGCCTGGAAAACTGTATTTGTTTGAATGTGTCTGGCACCCATACATAGTGACACTGATACATTTCCAAGCGAAATGCAATGCATCATCAGAAGAATAGAAGTAATTACTGAATTGGTGAGAGCTGTTTTTGGAACATCTATATCTTTGTATGTGAGGAAATAAAAAACCCATCAGCTACTGCAAATCAACCACTTTGTTGTTTTTTTCTCATGTGCTGGAACATCAGTGGGCGATTGTTTGTAGTTCAGACTGGGGTAAGCCAGGGATGTCCACACTGTGTCTCTGCAGCTTCAACTGAAACATAACATACATTGTTACATAGAGATTTGCTGGCTGTTGTTCCTACATTATATTCCACTGGTACTTACAGTTCCTTTTGAACAATACAAATATTACTTATTGGGTCAAAACCTCTAAATTGTCTGGGTTATCTTATAATTAGTTTCTCTGTTAATGTAACCAGGGTCTGGTACTAAGCCAAAAACAATTCCTAATTATTGGCACAAATATACAATTCTTGCATTTTTTTTTTATTTGGAGTGCTGCTGCACAAATCTTTTCAAATATAAACTACCAAGCTACACACATATTTTAGTCCATAAAAAAAAATGTACAAGGAAAAAAATATTTTAACTTTCTCCTGCCGATCCTCGCGCAGTCTCTCAGCTGTATCCATAAAAGTCTGCAAAATTTATAAATAGATCGGCACCTATGGCAACAGAGAGAAAAAAACAAAAAATAGTGCAGTGTGTTTAGATATTAAAACGGCACCCGGTGTCAATAATTCAATTTTTATGTTGTACTGTCCCTTTAAATCTTCCAGTATTGATGGTAACATGCATAAAAGATCTCTTTATATCTAGTTGGTTTCCGCCAACATTTTAGTCCATGCACATAACAAACTGGGACTTGCACATAGAATTTATATTGAGATATATATATATATATATATTGTTACTTGGCATTGATCTTTCTATTTGAATTGAGAACTTCATGTTAGTTTCAAGCCTGTTACTTGAGGTGAGTTGAGATGCGCTAGCATTGATCTACAAGGTCTAAAAATATCACTGTGTTTGCTGTACATAACAGTTCACCCCAGTAGTTCTGGTTTTCTTTTTTGAACACACTTTCTTTCATGCCATCTCATCCCTGTCCAAGCAAGAGTCTTTCCCTATGCAAAAAAACAAAAAAAACAAAATCCAATAGTCCGATCAATAACTCCCCGTTCTGGTAGTAAACGCTGAGAAGAATTTCTGTCTATTTGCATTGATTTGGAGAATCGCTTTAAATTGCTTCTGATGTGTATAAAAACATTTCCTTATCGATTTGATTTCATTCCTCTATTCTGCTGTTAGTCTGTCCACAAACCGTGTGATAGGCTCAGGCTTTCTTATTGCAAAGTTAAAAAAATATATGACTGGGTGATACTTAAAGTAACACAGTGGAACTAAGTGCGCTGCATCCATTGGCCAAAACGTTTTCTGTAATGAACTCATTTTTTTCCCTCTTCCAACAAGCTAGCTATTGTATAGCTCTTATAAACTGCTGTGGTTTCTTTTTCAGCAAATGAATCCATTGTCTGCAAATAGATTTATTTTTAATCAAAACTGAAATCCTGGTTCTGTATCTTATATTAAAAACTGAAACAACCCATGAAACTTCAAATGTATACTTACTAATGAATTAGGTAAAGTATAAAACTTATAAAGAAAATTGATAGAAATACTAGAGTATATCTATTGAACATAGGGTACCAGCCCAGATGTTCAACAGTCATTTAACAGCAGTGATTGAGGCCTTCAAATTGTCCACAGCAGCTTCCCATATTTTCACCTTCTTGGGAAATCTTTTCAGTGTCAGTGGCACTGCACATGCTCAGTGTGGTCTGAGCTCTTAAGCTAAGCTTAGGAATCATCAGAAATTACTAGAAATAGCAAAAAGCAAGGTTACATCGGTCATAGAAGCTGGTGCTACAGGTATGATTATAATTCTAATCCACAATAAGCATATTCTATGCTACCATATAATATGAATATGATTTAGTTACATAGACTTTTATACTGTATTTAGAAAAGAAAATGAGGAACTACTGGGGCCATATTTAAATCATGGATCTTCACTGCCAAAGGGATGTTACAGAAAACATAACTTAAGGCACACTTATTTGTTGATGAGCTTCTTTGAGGGCAAGTTAAAACCAAATTATACGGTTGTGATACAGACTCCTGAGGGTGTAGAATACACAAAAATCTCCAAATTGATAGTGCTAGTTATCTGTTACATGTACATGGTAATACACATCACAAATGTTCCAAGGGTAGGGTAAATGTGAACCACCTAAATATTTCTCGCTTTATCAAAAATGTATATGGAAATTGGACATTAGATTAGCGGCATAATTGTCTTACAGAGGACTCAGTATTTAAATATATATATATATATATTTATTGGCATTAGTTTGATGTACCCAAGTGTTTGTCCATAATCAGAACATTAGCAATTAGCAATTGGAGTGCTGCAATCATCAGGGCCAGTTTGGAAGTAAAAGGACTGGAGCAGCTGGAGAAACCTTCGTCTTGTGTCTTGATCTCCCCTACCCTATGTTTGCACAATCATTTTGCCTGGAGCAATCTTTACTGGTATTGAGTCATTGATACAATAAGATCAGGTTTTGTAAAGAAGGGACCCTCAAGGATTCCACTGTTTCTATGTGATTTACAATTTTACTGAACGCAGATCATCTTCTCCAAGGTGTATTGGGTGGGGAGGGTCCCAAAAAGTTTCTGCTGTGGTGCCAAGTTACTGATTCTATTTTAGCCCCAATAAGGCAGTAGATCTGAGACCCACAATCATGCTTTAAAGGGAATGTAAGGGCAAAAAAATAAAATCCCACTTTTTACTTTCTTTAATGAAAAAGAAATCTATCTCCTATATTCTTCAAATGTCTGCCGTTTTTATAAGAACCCTGACTGTATTCAGTGAAATTCTCCCTTCATTTACTGCTGGGGATAGGAATTGTCAGACGATCTCTAACTGCTTTGCAGGGAAGCAATCATACTTTCAAACATCAGGGGGAACTGCCCCACCATACTTCCCACAACTCCAACAGCTTTGTTTGTCTCCCTGTAAAACAGCCAATGACTGTGTAGAGATTTGCATCCACAGACCCAGTGCATTCTGTATTAATCAGTCTTCTTGGTATAATCCCCACATGCACATATTCAGTTAAAGCTGAGTGATGTAATCTTAAATTAAGCAATCTTTTTTCTGTATAAAGTAATTCTTTTGCTGGTTCCAGTGCCGATCTGGAATCCAAGCCTAGATTTATGACCTCACTTTGGTAAAGGATCCAATCAATTTCTTTGCTGTTATAAGCAAATACGGCTTGTGAAGAGGATTTTGTTCCTGGATCAACTGCTAACGAGGTTGACATATCACCAGCGGTTAATCAGTCTTGCTGTATTGGCTTCTATGGGAGATATTATTTGACTTGTGCTGTTTTGATCATTTATGACGATCCCTAAGCTTAACCTCCCAACTGAAGCCCAGTCCACACTGAGCATGTGCGTAGTCTTGGTATTGCAGAGATGTCTAATAAAGTTACAAGATGACAGCCCTCTGCGCCAACTTTGAAAGCATTCTGGAGCAGTAAGTTTATGTTTACATTTCGTATACAAAATACAGCATTTCTAACATGATTCTATTTTAGACTTTAGTTGCCCTTTAATGCCTATGCAAGTTACTTGTAAATAAGCCCCTCTGCAAAAAAGAATTGTTTAGTTTCTTATTTCAAGAAACAAAGCAGTATTTGATTTCTCTTGTGCTTCCCCATCTCTCCATTCTCTGAAAAATGGGAGAACTTGAATTATGACAGATAAATTGCATATAGCTGCATTTTAACAGTCAAGTGGTTACCTTGGTCAATTGCCACTAAGATGCTCAATGTAGAAATTATATCAGATAAAGGATCAGGCAACGGAGGCAAATTAAAGGTTATACATTAATTAAAGTTAATAAGGCCTAACCTATTCTGATAATACATCACTCTGAGAAGAAACCGATAGCTTCAAGGATTTGATCTTTTCAGATATTTTTTGCTCTGTATCCTAACAAGATGAGAGCCAGCCTCTAATATGCAACTGTCCTGTGAAGAGAAAAAGAGAGTAATATTTAAGCTATTCAGGTCTATGCAGGCATGCTAAGGTGACATCTGATCCTCATCATTGATTTCTAAATAAATTCTTGTTGCCAGCAATTTTCACTGAGCAAATCTAAATTACAGAGAACATCTAAATGCAGCAGAAAAGACTTTACTGAATGTGACTTATTATCTTTAGGCTCATCAATGGGTTAGCTATCATTAAGCAGATTCGTATATGTATGCATCAAATCTATCAAATGTTGCTGGACTTCAACTCCCAGTGCACTCTAACATGTTACCTGGAGTTTAGGAATGCTGGGAGCTGTAGTTTTCATTTCATGGATTTGTGAATTAGTATTTCTCTTTATGTTAATGATGTGTTGATTTAGCTATCTCGTGTGAAATGTTGATCATGCTGATCAAATAAGCTCCAGTGTGCTCCAGATTTGTTTATTTTTTAGATTAATTGAATTGGGTTAAGCAAAAACCACTGCCTGTTTGTGTCTGGCTGGAATTATTAGATTAATTAAACATGCAGATTCATTTTCCTGAATGTACTTGATTTAGCAACCTGCAAGATTAGAATAAATGCTCTTGAGGTGGGCTGAGATCTAACAGATGGAAAGCCCTAGGGTGTTACCATTTATACGTCTGTAACTCAGAGCCTGGACAGACTGTACCACTGCAGTTCCAATTAATGCCTAGAATCAGCTCTCAAGCTCCAAACTTTTGGGTTCCAAGAACTGAAACTGTTGGGCATTGTAGACATTTTCTGGGACTCCCTGCACGTTTCTGGGGCATCCACTGAACATTATGAACAGGGAAATAACCACACACTATTAATAGAATAATGTTTCCATTCTGAATCCAGATGGTTTAGGCTGTGTCACATCTATGAGAAGATAGGTGAAATTGTTCTGTGTATATATAATATATATTCTTATCTTTATGAAGGCAACTATCTGAAATGTATGCGGTCTCTTCTGTTGTCTTTGTTCTGCTCCCCTACAATTCTTGGTATGGTCTATGAAGTTTCTCATTCATCCAGGTTAACATATACAGTATCTATATCAGTGATAAGTTTAAAGTACCTGGTCTTGCTGAGTAATCTTATAACAATTTGCATACCCATGCAGCTTCTTCTGCTCAACTCGTATATTTTGTCTCATTGCAGCCACTGACAATGAAGAGTAACATGTACAATTGCACCAATATGTTTGCAACTGTCAGTCCCTGTGAAAGAAGAGGTGAAAAACTATTCTGAGCAGAATTGATCTGCTTACTCAGCATATGGGCAGGTGCCGCCCTATTTCTTCCTCTGCTGAGTTAAAAGAAAATCTAATTTCTAGTATTGAATGACACAGTACCCAAAATTAGTATTAAACCAACACACAGCACAGTCACCCTCCCAATTCAAACTCTCTACAATCAGTGCTACCCAAACCATTAGCATCTCCATAGTACGGATAAAGGCATCAATGTCACATGCACTATTTGTTGCTATTCTGATTCATTTGATTTATTGTTCATTATAGATGAGAAAGCAGAAATAACAAAACTGCTTTGGGGACATACATCAGGGCAAGTGTTTCTACATCAGGATATAAATCATATATATTTGTAATTAGCACTCTTTTGATGCATGAGGATAGCAGTGATGGGATATTTCACCTCCGACTATCAATTACAAGGATCTTGTAGTCACAGTGGAATTAAATGACATATAAATGCTTAAGTGATTTTCTCCAAGACAAAGAGATCCTTTTATATCCTTTTACCAGTTATTTACTGTCTTTTTAAGGACAATTGCATGGAAGATAGATCTTGTCTGAAACAGGGTATATTTTTTTTTAGGTGAACTGACCCTAATTTTGTTAGGTGCTATTGCTTGCAGATAGTTGTAAGTTAGCTGGTGGTAGGGTTTTTGCTTGGCAATAACAGTGCTTTTTTGTAATGAGCTCTACATCACCAAGCTGCAACAAATTGTTGTTATAGACACAGATCAGACAAATTGTAGAGTTTACAGTTGCTGTAAAGGAAATGCATGTGCTATATCACTGTATTGTCAAACAGCAATACTGGCTTTGTCTTTATTGTGACATATTCTGCACTTGTATAGGCAGAAGGAAATTCTGGACTTTGCACCTTCCATTTACTAGACATTTTATTCAGGGTTCCACCTACGCAATTTCTCTAATGGAGGATGTCTAAGAGAATTCCCATACCCCACACACATTGTGCCCATAATGACACTGATATAATGTGCACTGTATTGATGTTTGTTTTATTCTCATCACTGGGATTGATACTGAGATTACTTTCAGTGGTAGATATGACTAGTAGTAGGCTAGATGAGTAGGATATGGTATATATTTAAGAGGCCTTCCCAAATAGATGATTTTTACCAAGAGATTACATATTTTGGGGGTTATTTACTAAAATCCAAATGTATCTTGTTTTGTTATTAAACAAAGCTCAACCAAACTCCCATCCACTATTTTGCCTTATTTATCATAAAAAACTGATTGCAGAAAGATTCTCTAAAATCAGGTGAAAACCTGAATCATATGATTCTTTTCGGGTAATCGCCCGAAAACCCTGACTTTTTCGGATGATCGGGCTAAACCCAGTGCAGACCATGATATCGTCAAATTGGGATAGAGACATCTGCCATTGACTTATACATGACAGGTTTGAGATGCTGGGTTTTCGGATTCTGGCTTTTTACAGCATCAGGGTATAATGAATATTGAAAAATTTTAGATTTGTTTTGCACAAAAAAAATTTAGTTTTTGCTCCTAAACGCCAAACCAAAAAAAAAATCAAGGTTTAGTGAATAACCCCCTCTCATTGTTTGATATGACTAGTAATGGGCTGGAGTATAATATGCTATATAATTTGGAGGCCTACCCAAATAGATGCTAGACCAATGATGGGTTGGGAGAAGATGATGGGATATATGTTTTTGCATTGGCAAGAGTAATTCACTGGCACTCGAGGCAGCTACAAGCAGGGACTAGCCCTTTGTGAAGTTTATTGCAGAACTGCAAAGTTTGGGGTAGTCCCCTTTACAAAGGGTACTTACCCTGAGCATTGCACTTTCGCAATCACAAAGGGAGTTCAAGTTCTAAGACATAGCATACAGTTATGTCGACCCACTCAATGCTTTGGACCTGGATGTCTCTATAAAGTATAACTAACCAAACAACTATTGAGGAGTCTAAGGTTATATCTTTAGGCTGAATAACACCATAATATAATTCTTCAATTTCAATTGTTTACTCGTCTCCATTAGGAAATTATACAAAATATACAGTCATTTAGATGTGTGCAAACCCCAATACACCTAAGGGACACAAACCACCCTTGTATTCTCATTGGATCACAGTCAGTCTGTGTAAACAGATAAACCAATCTGCATGAGCATAAGTCACTGGTAAATGTAGGCATGAAAGGGGCCACACAAATAGAGCACTGCTATTGGCTATTCATGGGGATATTATGTAGCACTTTGGCTAACTCAATGTATAACCCAAAACATTAGCCTTTGTACAGCATATCCAAGTCAGTGGCATTATCTTATTACATTTATTAGAAGAAAAACATGTTCAAATATGTGCAGGGAACCTGTCATAATAAATTTAGTATTTTCACTCTGAGATATGTTGTAAAATTATGCAGAATTGCCTCAACACCCTGATGAACCTGTTAATTCCTATTAATCCCTGCTGTGACAGAAATGGAATGTGATTTGTGTCATACGGTGTCTCTCTTTGGGCTGTTTTGTAATGGCTCCTCAGGTGTAAAGGTCCTCAGTGAGTAACTTGCCCGGTATACAAATTATTCATGCCAGCTCATGATCAGACAGCACCATTCAGGCATCACTCATGCCATTTCTTCATGAACAGGCATAAAAAACTAAATAAACTCTGCAAGTTGTGGTAAACTTTCAGTTATTTTACCTTTTTACAGGCAACATGATACAAGGTCCTGACTTATTCTGCATAATGAACAGTGCTAGGTGTTCAAATACTTTTATGCATTTAGTGGGAACTGTCATATTACTTAACCAATACCGCTTCATGCCCCGCTTCATGCCCCACGAATTCTCAGAATAAAGTGTATGTATTAATGGGGTATCGTTGACTTGATCTGAATATATATGCCTTCAGAGGGAAACCCTGGTTCTGCACCTTTATTCTGATGTGTAGGACTGGAATTGGAGAAGAGGGAGGCCCTGGCAAAATAAAAATGTTCAGCCCCTCTTTGAGTGGTCAATATTAAATTCACTGCATGTCCTGCAGGCAGCTTCCAGCATGATGGCTGCAGGTTGGACACCCTATATATATATATATATATATATATATATATATATATGTCCAACCTGCAGCCATCATGCTGGAAGCTGCCTGCAGGACATGCAGTGCATACATATATATATATATATATATATATACTAAACTTATCAAACCATTTTCACAGTATATAATATGTCCTATTGCAAAATCCATAAAACCATGATGGAAAGAGCAGCATCCATAAGTCATTGACATTATATTGCAAGGGGTTTCCTTTTTCCAAATGCAACAGAAATAATTAGTTGAAACTTCAGACTATTAAAAAGCAAAGATAAAGTAGCAGGATACAATAGATAATTACACAATGTGAAGGTTACTTTGCTGCAGGTAAGTTGGGGGTATGTACCATTACTTTGCTATTCAGTCCTTCTCATTTCAGTTCTGTCTGGGGCTCTCTTTAGCCACTCAGTTATCCTGTAGACCATGTCACTTTCACTTAGATTCTGTAAAATAGAAAATAATCAGTCCATTGTGTGTCCCAGTATGGGCAGCGTTTAGCTCTTTTACAAACAGTTTATACTGATGATAATTTATCAAATAAAAATGGAAGGGCTGGGGCTGAAAACTAAACGATTATAGCACCTACGTAGCTTGGGAATATAAAACAGTTGGGATATTGTCCAATACTGGAAGAGAATGGGAAGGCAGCAGTTAGGGAAGCAGGTCTGTGAGTGTACAGCCTACAGGACCCCACAGGTGACTGGGGCTTATTTATGGGCAGATTTACACTTGGGCAGTAACTCGTGGCATCCAATAAAATTTTTGGTTTTATTGTTCAACTTGTAGCTTGCTTAAAAAAAACAGGCAATCACTGATTAGTTACTGCTAACTTGCCCAGTGTTTATAAATGTGCTTTATTGTGTCATATGGAGCCCATAATGCATCTTTCAGAAAACTGTTTTTCATTGCTGCTTTCCTCTCTTTTTCTGCTTACAATGTCTTACAGAATCCAGCACAGATATACATTACAGGAGTACTATAGTCATTGTAGATATATACTGTATATATAGTAGATATAATCTAAGAATAACTGGCATGTGCTTGTTGCCGCCACAACGTATATGACAGGCTCCGCCGATCATACATTCTGAAAGCACATCAGATGTGTATTGGCAATGAAGTGCATCATCTAAAGAACCAGAGTTCAGTGCGTCATCTAAAGAACCAGAGTTCAGTGCATTACTGCTTAGATACACGGAACCAATGTGCAGCACAAACAATATTGTACAGTGTCATATGCTGCCTACAAATATATAGATTCCTTACACCTCCTAAACACAGTGTTAAATGATATCCTTTAGGTTGTAGCACTACATACACTTTTGCATGACTTTGTGTAAAAAAATATTAAATAAAATAAATAAATATATATGGTTATAGAGATCACTATACCACCGTTTACTGAAATGAATGATATGTACAGGGGTGTACTGTGATGTTTGCTCCATTCTTGTGTGTGTGTAGCTTTCTATTTCATTATGTGATAGGTTTATACTAATAGGGGGTAGGGTCCTTGTTTATGTTCATTTTAAAGGGAAAACTATATTAACACATCCAGTATACTTTAAACCTTCACAAGTATATAAAACTGCTCTCTAGTCTGCTTTATTATTCAATAACAGAAATGATGTTGCAAGAACATTACTAACTTGCCATGCTTATGATCAGATACTAGATAGAATTAGAACAATAATCTCGCAAGGTTCATGAACTTTACAGAACAGAGTAAATATTTAAGTGAAGTAATTATGAAGACAAACTCCCCCAAATTGTGGGGCTGACACCTTGAAGGTGCTAAGAACTTTGGGCCAGTCTGAAGACCAGTTAGGAACAGATCTGGGGAGAGGGCCTATTTGCTCTCCTACATACTCCTGGAAGACCAGCTTGAAGGTCAGTTAGAGCAAGATTTGGGATGAACATACTGTATATCTCACATATGTCTAACCTTGAGCTAAGAGAAGGTGTATCGTGTTAATGGGGGTAACAATTCGAAAGGCCCACACATACAGTAGGGCTATAATCTGCTTCCTACTACCAAGATGCAGCTGACATTTTAGGTTGTCTTAGCTTATGAAGATATTTTCTTGTTTTGGAAACAGTTGACTGGAGATACCAAGTTACCATGCAATATTTAATGTTAGTAGTATTATAAACATCACATGGATTTACTACCCATAACAAACCCCTTTTGGGTACTGTTATTATGATAATAATAATCACTCTTACCTTTTTGATTTGGCTCGGGAATGTAATGGAGGCACACAAAGGAATCTGGATTAGATCTGCTGAAGCAAGCCTTGAAGGAGAAAGAATAAATAGCCTTTCAGACACGTTATATCAAGGCTGACGCTCATAAATTTATACTAATCATAAAAACAATCACTTCTGACTGAGCCTTAGCAGAGTTTCTTGGATAAGGACACTGATGTGGAGTCTAATGAAAATGGAAGGGGTTATAGACAAGTGCAGTTTACAGAGTGCAATTTGGACACGATTTTCCATTTTTTTTACCCACAGTGCAGCATTCCTGGTCCAGGGTGGCAGTAGTTCTCTAGCATTCATCAGCCAGGATGGACAAAATTAATTTGCCATAGTATACGACGAATGAATATTTTTAATATCACAAGCCCTCAACAATTTTTCTCGCTTTGACAAACTTCCCTTTGCCATCATATCATAGTTTTTTTGATGACTCTGGCGCTCAAGGTCAAACTAATGGCCTTTGCTGAGCAGAGGGGACCTGCTGTGCAAGTTAAAAAGATGAATCTCCAAATGACAAATTGCAAGACACCCTCTAAAAACATGAGCCACTATACATCATATTCAAATGCTGTCTCGTATTGTGCATCAGTCATACAGTGCTAATGAATAGAGTGTTGGAGGCACCTGAGCCGAAAGATGCTGCCAATGCCCCTGTTTCCCAACAAATATCAATATATTATCATACACTCTGAATGATGATAAATATCTCAATGTATTTCTCCACCTCTATGCTAATGATACTCAACCCAGAACTCCTAACTCAGGTCTCCTCCTGCCTGTCCGCTATCTTAAATTAAACCTCTCTAAAATGGAATGGTTCTCTTTCCTCCAACTAACACCAGTAACATCCATCATAGCTAACAAATTCAACTATCACCCCATCTCCACAGGCCCGCTGTCTTGGGGTGATCCTGGATTCTACCCTGTCCTTAACTCCTCATATACAGTCACTTATTAAATCATGTCTATTTCAATAAAAAAAAATCCAAAATACGATCATTTATCACTCAAGATGCTGCCAAAATTCTGATTCACGCTCTCATCATATCACATCTAGACTACTGTAAATCTCTATTAATTGGCCTTCCCCGCCAGAGACTGTCGCCTCCCCAGTCCATAATGAACACCAGGCTTGTACACCTCAGCAACCGCTTCTCTTCTGCCAATCCCTGCACTGGTTTTCATTACCTTTCAGAACAAAATTCAAACTAATGTCCCTGACATACAAAGCACTTTTAACTCTGCCCCTCCCTACATCTCTGAACTCATCTCTAGATACTCACCCAACCGCTTACTACACTCCTCTACTAACGTACTACTCAACTCTTCTCTCATTACCTCCTCACATGCTCGCGTTCAAGACTTTGCAAGGGCTGCACTCCTTCTCTGGAATTCTCTCCTATGATCTGTCCAACTTTCTCCCAACTTTTCTGCCTTCAAAAGATTTCTTAAAATGCACTTTTTAGAGAAGCCTACCCTCAGTCTGCTTAACTACCAAATGCAATACCACATACAGTACCACATCATTCACCCACTTAATTTTGATCTTGCCTACTCTCACACTAACCCCAATATGTAATATATGGTACTAAGTTTTCCCAGGACCAGCAACCAATAAGATGTTTTCTTTTAAACAGGTGACCAGGAAATGCTACCTGCTGATTGGTTGCTATAGGTTACTGCTCCTGGGCAAACTTAGTGCCTTTTATTACATAACACCCTTGTGTTTTATTCCCTTACCTTTAGATTGTAAGCTCTTTTTGCACAGGGCCATCCTAATCATTTGTACCAATATTGGTTGTAATGTATGTAAATCCATATGTTCTATTTATGTAATTCATGTGACTTAGTTGTTTAAACACATTTACTTTACAACACTGTGAAATATGTTGGCATTATATAAATACATGTTATTATTATTATTAATAATAATAATAATAATAAAAATATATAGTTTTCCAAAATATCAAATCATCTAAATATACCAATGTATGTTAGTATTATTCTCTGCAAATGCTACAGGGCAGCAAATTGTAAGACTTAAGAGGAAGAGTAAACGGTTATCCACACAGGCCACTGATTTGTATAGCATGGTACTGTATTATCAGCCTTAGGGGCTGCAGTGATATTTGCACAGGCATAGCTATTCTCGCCAACACTATAGGTGTGCTCTTAAATACTTATATTACTATCAAGCCCTTTCTACTTACAGTGTATAAATCAGAATTATGTCGCCTTCACAGAAGCTTTCAACTTTTACTTATACAAATCAGCCAGTCACAAGTACTTCACATTTAAATGACATTGGACGTTTTAGAACATTTTTCCCATGTAACCTTAGTCATAGGGTAAGCAAGTAAGAAATATCTCCCACCTGTCCCAAAACCTTACCACCTTGTACCTGCTTCTCTGTTGTGTTGGTGGCTGCTATATATTCCATGTGCCTAATCCAATAATAAGATTTGTCAAGCAGAGAGCTGTGGTTCCAGGGACACAGGAAAAGATACTAATCATTGCGAGCCAACAAAGTAATGTCCATTTTGGTAAACCACACGCAAATTGTGATGCAAGTTTTTTTCTTACTGCATTTGTGATCAAAGAGCTTTACATCCAAAGCATACTGTGAACAACTGCATTAGTGTCCAATAAGGAATGTCTACAGAGAATGTTAGAGTTAGTTCTCTTCCATGAATGGGGCCTAGGTAACCCCAATCACTAGTTTCACCGTGAAAATGGTGTCCATAGGGTAGACTCCAATGGGTGAAAAAATTTGTTGCATGTCAAATAAATGTTCACCCATAGATTTCAATGCATTTTGGCCAACGTTTTCCATTTTACAAAAGCAAAATAGGTCAGATTTGCCCATCGCCAAAAGGTTATTGGCCAGAGGTAGGAGGTTTGTTTAATCCATGATTACAGAATGGTTCACATCAAACAAAGTCCTTGTCCACTTTTTATATTTGAACTTTGTGTGAAAGGTAAAAACATACTATAACTTGTAAAGAAGGTGGTAAACAAGAACTCCATTGTTTTCATGCTAACTGAAAGTTCAAATCTAAAGACTAGTGCAAAGTAGAGTGCAATGAACTTGCCAGGCCTATGAACACACATCCTACTTTGCACTAGAAGCAGAGAGTATTGGAGACTTACAGTATTCCCAGT
>CM044447.1:82682394-82747072 GCA_024363595.1 Xenopus borealis | reverse complement strand
AAAAAAAAGTTAAAAGGTTGAACTTGATGGATGTCTGTCTTTTTTCAGTCTAACTTACTATGTTACTATGTATGTTACTATTCCCACAATACAGTATTATTTCCCTGAATTCCTGTATAATTGCAGGCAATAATTATTTGCTTCCCCATTGACAGACATGTTAGTATTTTGCTTGCGTTGTTATGACTAAGAAATGTTTCATATCATGGCAGCAGAAATGACGTGATTTATTAGGGACAAAGGTGCAATATATATATATAATGCACGAAAGTGGAGTGCTCAACCTGCAAACTTACCACTTTGTGAGTGGTGGGTGCTCAACTGTAAGTCCCCCTCCTTGCTTGGGGACAGAGAACGATCCAATCAAAAATCAGGAAGCACACTAAAAAAGTTTTTGCTTAAAGTGAAAAAAGTGATTTATTTGCCCATATGCATTCACAAAAAAAGGAGGGGCCCGAAACGTTGCCTTTTTTTGTGAATGCATATGGGCAAATAAATCACTTTTTTCATTTCAAGCAAAAACTTTTTGGGTGTGCTTCCCAATATATATATATAGACAGGTGTTTGCACTTTAGTCAGCAAAGTTAACACAACAAGGTTCATTAACCAAGGATGCAAAATGGTTAAAAGCATCACCCATTTGTACTCAATCACCACTTGGATCTGGTCTTTGCTGCAATCTGCACCTTGAGGCCCAGTTTTGGTGGCTGCCAGGCAGCCCTGTCCTTACCTTCTGCCATAGGGCAGATATTAAGTGTACTTCTCCTTTGCTCTATGTACCTACTGTTGCATCTGAATGATAAGCAAAATAGTGGTGAATAGATGAGACAGAATTGAAGATGCCTATATGGCTTCCCCGCCTCTCATGAATACACTGTTGTCAAACATGGGCAGAACTGTGTCTATTATTTCAGAAACGCCAGTTCTACCACACTGATTGAAATAATACATTGGCTCTAAACCATCAGAATAATTGTTTGTTTTAAGTGTTTTTTGTCTTGCTTTGAATATTTGTAACAATTTTCGGCATAGAACTCATTGTACAGAACGAAATCCTGTTTGATGTGAGTATTACCTGTCTTCCTGAGATGTTTGCTCTTCTCGCTCGCTCCCTTGACTAAAGGAAAGGGACAATAGGAGAAATTATTGATGTTACCCTTTACATCATCTGTTGTATTAAAGCAAAAGGACAGAAAATTCACAGAAGCGTAACCATGCAGGGAACATCAGCGACGGGATCCGGGCTGCAATCATCTCTCTGATTAATACTCCCTTCCACACACTAACATTAGCTCTGTTGCTGTATATTGTCTGGTGGGGTTCCAAACACTATTAAGCCACAGGAACAATGAATAGTCATTGGCAGGGTCTCACAGTTTACTGCATTTGGAAATAATATGTGTTCTGTAATACCTGCCAGCATAGCCCAAAATTTTCCCTTCATTCAGTCCATGTAAAGCAGGGAGATTCCCCCGTACAAATATTGTACTTTGTCTCCCGCTATCACTGGAGTTTGATAAAATACATTTGCAGTTACAGAAAACTCTCAATCCTGATCAAACTGCTGAGATATTTGATGCTATAGGAGAAGCTTCTACACTGTCTGCTGGACTGTCAGCAATTTTATGATGTCATCAGCAATTGAATTATATGACATCATCATCACTAGACAGGGGGTCCAAAATCTGGGATGCTGACAAACAGAAAGCTAGGCTACCCGGAATCCTAGAACACATGTATACTTATATCTGGTTCAACCAAAGCCAAACCCTTATTCTCTTGTGACTTGTGGGCATTGAAAGTACGGTTTCTATTTTTGCTGATGATACTAAATTGTGCAGAACTATAGGTTCCATGCAGGATGCTGCCACTTTGCAGAGTGATTTGTCTGAGTTGGGAAACTGGGCAGCAAACTGGAAAATGAGGTTTAATGTTGATAAATGCAAGGTTATGCACTTTGGCAAAAATAATATAAATGCAAGTTATACACTAAATGGCAGTGTGTTGGGAGTTTCCTTAAGTGAGAAGGATCTTGGGGTTTTTATAGATGAAACGTTGTCTAATTCTGGGCAGTGTCATTCTGTAGCTACTAAAGCAAATACAGTTCTGTCTTGCATAAAAAAGGGCATAAACTCAAGGGATGAAAACATAATTATACCTCTTTATAGATCCCTAGTAAGGCCTCATCTGGAGTATGCAGTGCAGTTTTGGACTCCAGTCCTTAGGAGGGATGTAAATGAGCTGGAGAGAGTGCAGAGACGTGCAACTAAACTGGTTGGGGGGATGGAAGACTTAAATTATGAGGGGAGACTGTCCAGGTTCAGGTTGTTTTCTCTGGAAAAAAGGCGCTTGCGAGGGGACATGATTACACTTTACAAATATATTCGAGGACATTATAGACACATATCAGGGGACCTTTTTACCCATAAAGAGGATCACCGCACCAGAGGCCACCCCTTCAGACTAGAAGAAAAGGACTTTCATTTGAAGCAGCGTAGGTGGTTCTTCACAGTCAGGACGGGGAGGTTGTGGAATGCACTGCCGGGTGATGTTGTGATGGCTGATTCTGTTGATGCTTTTAAGAGGGGCTTGGATGATTTTTTGGACAGATATAATATCAAAGGCTATTTTGATACTAAACTCTACAGTTAGTATAGCTATGGGCATATATGGTTTGTGTGAAAGAGTGTAGGGTGTGTGTGTATGTATGCTGGGTTTTTAATTTGGAGGGGTTGAACTTGATGGACTTTGTCTTTTTTCAACCCAATTTAACTATGTAACTACAGTATGTAACATGGCAATGGGAGGTAACAAATGTTCACACACAGGCAAAATGGTTTTATAGATTATACTAACATTTGAGTTTGGTATGAAGATGGATCGTTATAATCTGAATAGCAGTACAGATCTCTAGGGGTGACTACCACATTTGACCAATCCCTACAATTATGACAATGTTACCATCAAGGAGTCACTGCAGCACATGATATTTGTACCCCTGTGCTGGGTGCATGCCACTTATTCTACTAGGGCTGAAAATTGTACTTGCCCCTTGATGGAGACAAACAAAAAAACACAGGACATGGCTTTTTAGTAGATCAATAAATCAATGTACAAGTACATTATTTTGCTTTCCAAATCATAGAGATCTCGTTTTCAATTAATTAATCTAGAAAATGTGCAGCTTACGTATAGGAGAGAAATTGATGTTTATTTCATCCAAAACCAGCAATGTGTTTCACTTCACGTTTTTGCACAGTAAAAGGTAAGCTCAGTGCCATGTGGACTTTGTGTGGTTTGAGAGTTTGCTTGGAGCCAAATTCTGTCTGTGTAATTGTTATAATGATTGGCTTAGGGACTCTTATCACATTGCTTGGCTGGTCAATAGCACTCACATTTAAGAAGGCTCCAGCCGCACGTAGTGTGCTCTGTGCAATTTGAATAATGAATGAAACACATTGTCTTTCGTCTGCTCCAGGGAATTTGGTTCCATGTCGTCTGTGTATTGTTAAACATGTTGTAAAACAAGGACATGTGCAACATCATTTCTTGTTAGGGACCGCTCTCTAGACATTAACATTGAGCAGTAGTGCTGTACGACGCTGTTTGATGATCAAGCTTTATTAATGCATCATGTTAAAAGTTCTTTCTTTGCAGAATATACCAGGTGATGGAATGATTAATGGGTATATGGAATATTTAAGGGGAGATTTAGCTGTGCTGGGTTTAAGACATAGGACTAAGCACTAACAAGCAGCACTGCTAATTGACATGCTACAAGGAGAATGGTCTCACTTCTCCACAGAGCAACGATCCGAAACCTCTGGCTTTTCAGCTGTACCTGAATAGAACTACCGGAATTACCCATCAGCTCTTTGTTACATTGAGGTAATAGGAGCTATAGTCCAGCAACTGCTGAAAAGACACTTATTTCATGGAACGCCATAGTTTATTGGATGACAAAGCAATAGTACCTTGAAAAAAATGACACAGCAACCTTAATATGTTAGATAATAATTAAATGTAGTGGGGATTATTCCACTTGTATCTGTATTTAAGTTCTAAATGCCTCTTTGGGGGGTTTACATTCAATTTAAAGAGATACAGCACATTATCCCCATTTAGATTTCTATCATAAAAATACTAATAGATTAACCCATAAACATTGTCCTGTTGTGGGGTTTTCCTGAGTTTTATAAATGGGTTTTAAAAGTCTTTTTGAGATTAGTCCTTGGTGTAGTAAAGTCATTGTTTAATGAAGTGTTTCCATGATGTTTCCCTATTTTGTATCAAAAGCCCAGTGGGCAGTGGAAGAGGCCACAGAAAACCAGAAAAAACACAAGAACATGCACAACTCCCATTTGTTTGCTCTTGAACAACACAAATAAAAATATAGATGTTTCCTGCACTATGCATATCTAAATGCTGGTGCTCAACTACACTTTACTTTACTAAGCATACCATACATTAAAATATCATCAGAGGGTTGTGGTCAATCAATATTGCACAATCACACCTTTCCCCAACTCTCCAGGGCCAACAGTCCCATTAAAATGCTAAACAAGCCTCCAGTGAGAATCCCGCCTGATCTTTGTATATCTGTCTCATGTTCTTTTGCTCCTGCATCAATAACAAAAGAATGTCCTCCTGCCTGACCAACAGTGTAATATTATGAAGCTAAAATTATGCAGTAATGTTTTTATTTAGGCAATAGTAAGATTCCTGCCATAGTGATCAAGAGTCTCATTGGTAAATTGCTTCTGTAATCCTGTTTCTTTATCTTTTACTTTAAAAAACAATGGGCACAAGTGACATCATTTTATGGTGGTTTTCGATCACTTTTAAGAAAAAAATATTTATAGTTCTCTTTAAATTAGCCTTAAAGGATCAGTAATTCCAAAGAATTAAAGTGTTTTAAAGTAAAGAAAATATTATGTAGTGCTGCCCTGCACTGTTAAAACTGATCTGTTTGCTTCAGAAACACTACTATAGTTCATATAAACAAGCTGCTGTGTAGCAATGGTGGAAATTGAAAAAAGGCTATATGGCACAGGTTAAATAGGGGATAACAGATAACATTATGTTCTACAGAGCTTATCTGCTATCTGTTGTGTAACCTGAGCCTTTGAATGGCTGCCCACATTGCTACATGGCAGCTTATTTATATAAACAATAGTAGTGTTTCTGAAGCAGACATAGCAGTTTTACCAGTGCAGGGCAACACTGGATTATATTTATATTACTTTAAAACACTATTGGTGTCTCCTTTCAAGGAGAAAGAAAGACATTTTTACTTGGGGGCGGTGTCAAAAGTTAGGCACCCCAAGTGATTATATTTACTAACATAACCAGGCCGATGCTCCTATCAGCCCGGGGGTTCTTCCAGCAAGCCCCACAGAGCGATAGTCTTCCTGCTTCATCAAACAGAAAAAAAGAAGAAGTAGGAAGAAGCAGATCACTCTGTGGTGCTCATTGGAAGAACCCCAGGCTGGTGCTGTTTTCTGATGATCAGCTGATGAGCAACAGGTCAGACTGTGAATTTATTCACCAGGGTCGAATTTGCAGCAAAGTTCCGCATTTTGCCTCCACAGAATAAATTAGCAAAACTGAATTTTGCATGAAAATTCGCCAGTGAAATTTCACCGGCGTCAATAAATGGTCCGCATTTCGCAAATTTTTCGCCGTTTCACAAATTTTTTGAGAATTTCAGCCAACATCTTGTGTTGTTCATACACCACCAAACATTATATTAGCTAATGCAAGGGTGTCCCTTTTTCCAATGTATAACTCCATCTGGATATCCAACTGTATTTTCTTTACTTTTACAAATCAAAAGTGTTTGTGTATTTCATGTGTGGCCCACTGACAATTTTTCTTCTTCCAATGTGACCCTCGAAGTCAAAAGTTTGGACACCCCTGAGCTAATGTATTATTTGATAAGGATCCTCAGAAGTAATAAGCAAACATCATTGTGTGTTGCCGGAAATATTTCTCAAAATGACATATTATGTTGTTATTATTTCTGCAATAGCATAGGCATTGTCCCATTGTGTTAGAGAAGCTCCTTTCCACTATGCTACAACTGCTCTTCATTGAAAAAAAGGCCTCCATATTAGCAATTTCTACCAAACACGGTGCCCAGACAGCTTGGCAGGGGGAGGGCTCACAGTCCATTGGTTGCTATGGAAGACAAGGGGCAGATAATAATGACATCTGCCATTTTACAGCACAACAAACTTATGTTTGTGGAGAAACGGACCACAAGGCGAAATTATAGTGCAGATTTGCAAAAAAATATTACCAAAACAGTAGAATTATTTGTCTAAAGACAGCAATTGATCTTTTAGATTTTCTGTCCTGTACAGATAAGAGAATCCAGCAGTGCCGGGTTGGAAGCTTTCACATAATAAGGTACTAGAATAGTAATCAGAAAGGCTACTATTCATACCAATAAGATATAAGGTGCACATCCCTGAGTGAAGCACAGAAAGGTTTAGCCCCCATGTATCTTTGATACTTTCTTCTATTCCTCCGCTGTGTGTTGTCCCAGATAACTCAAACAAAACAATCCTGACATCGACATGGTCTGATGGACTTGAAGGACAATTGATTGAGAATTGAGATTGAAAAGCACATTACTGATAAAGCTGCAAACTAAAAGCATATGGAACAACCCTCTTGGTGTACATTCTCGAATAAGATCAGATTGGATTTCTATTAGCTTTCCCCCCTTAATCTTCACTCACTAACCAGTCGGTTAGTCAGGGGAGGTTTTATGAGTTTTTGTGAGGCCACCACTGCAGGACTGATTGAAACCATGATTGGGACATCTGTCGGCTCGGTTGTGTCAATCCATCAGAAACAACTTTTTAAAATTTTATTAATTAGGAATACTAGTACATTCTAAGTGGGTCTTTTGTGAAAGATTGTGGGATGTTGGAATTCTTAATGTGGATAAAATGCTGGAGACAATATTCACAGGATCCATACAGTTCAGGAGCATTTTTGCCTCTTTCAACACCTGGATATGTCTTCTCTATGGATGGGCTGCTCTTTCATGTTCTCTTCCTCTGTGCCTGCTTCCCCTCATTGTGTTCTCTCTCTCTCTCCCTCTCCCTCTCCCTCTCTCTCCCTCTCTCCCTCTCTCTCTCTCTCTCTCCTCATTATCATGGAACAAATTTGCTTGGGTTCCCATATATACCACAATTTCACCAATAATAAATACTTAAAGTGCTAAATATTTACAATGGGTTAAATAACTAGTGAGCCCGAAAGTATTTTTCATCCCAAGGTTTATGGCAAGAAACAGGTAAAAAGCTGTCCTTGGCTGAGATTTATGAGTTTATTTGCTGGCTTGGACAAGGCATCTTATTTGAATTGATTTATCACGATTGCATTGAAGTTATTTCCAATAAAAGCATTAATTCAGCGCACATCATCAGCAATCCAATCATTATTCTCAGCACGAAGCTCACCTCTCCGATTTGCTTATTCTTTCCTGCAGGTCAGTTGGTATCCCTGGCTAGTAATGACGGCTCAGTCAAGCTCTTGGCTCTTTCCTCCGCGAAGCTGGAGAGCTTGGACGGACACGAGGATGACGTTCAGTGTGTAACCTTCAATCACAATGGGGATTACCTGATCTCTGGGGGCTCTGATGGAACAGTCCGAATCTGGTCCTGATGAAGACTACTTAACACTTGTGTATGCAGTGGTTTGCGCACAGCTGAATTAATTTCAAGTAATGAGTATTTCTTGTGCCTGAATAAATGTTTTGCAGATGGAGAGAGTCCTGTGATTTATTTAAATATAACAGCAATCAAATGGCGGCGTTTTCTGTCAGCCCTCCATGCTTTGCTACTCGTTGTATTGTAATTGCTGCGCTAACGTTATCATAACGCGAGTAATGCCTTTTTTTATCACCCCAGATCGAAGCAAAGATATTACAGACAGCAGAGTATATAAGTATGAACTGAGCCTGGAAACTGTCCTTTTCTATATCAAACAGGAATCCTCGGCATCTTCTCCCTATTCCCCAGTGATATACTAATCCCTTAAACAGTATTTAAACCGTATCAATAAAGTGCCGGCGGCTTCAGTAAATACTCTGACCATAGAAAAGCAGAATAATGGACGTTGGCTAATGCATTATCCACGGCCTTGCGGCTAGACAAAATGCAGTGAGTTTATAAGGTTCAAGGCTAAACCTTCCTTGCCATTTTCAAGAGCAAAGGACCTGTTATGTCTTTACCTGTAAAGGAATACATTTACTTTTAGTATCTAAAATGGCAACAGTGGTCGCTGAACCATCAGCTATCCAGATGTCTGTATAGATCATTGAAACAAGATACACTGCCTGAAAATAGGGCAGGACTCTGTAACCAAACGCAGGATTCTTAATGTCAAGTCTAGGCACCTATTCCTTTAACTGTGGCCTGTTTCAAAGTGACGCTATAAACAAGTCAGAATTGTCAATTAGGTGTAACTGTTGAATTAAAATCCCCAGCGACCTTTAACTACCAGTGGATGGTGCCAACTGTTGTGTGATCTTAAGTTAAGCATCACTGTGTCTTTAGTCACTTTTTTCCCCCTGTAGAGTTACACACATAGTTAACTGAGGGGAAGGGGGAGTAGCGTCTGCTCCAGCCCATGTTTGGCGATTGTGTTCTTGATTTCATCAGCACTCTCTCCTAAAAGCCTCT
Organism: Xenopus borealis; assembly: GCA_024363595.1. Lineage (NCBI taxonomy): Eukaryota > Metazoa > Chordata > Amphibia > Anura > Pipidae > Xenopus > Xenopus borealis. The sequence goes on along the minus strand of CM044447.1, from coordinate 82,738,373 downwards.
GTCTTACTGGGGGCTGGAACAGTGCTTTGTCGCTGCTGCGTCCTGCTGCGCTGTTGTTGCTGTGAGTGTGTAGTAGGGGCGCTGTGTGTGCCATTGTGCAGCTGTCCGACCGACTCTCCCTGGGTACAGCTCAGTGCGACTCTCCCTGGGTACAGCTCAGTGCGACTCTCCCTGGGTACAGCTCAGTGCGACTCTCCGCTGCCCGTGGTGCTGATGGCTGCTTGCTGGTCAATGGGCAGTGCGCTGATCAAGTAACATCACTTCTGCGCTGATCTCCCGGTCGCTGTCCGCGGTGCTGAAGACAAACAGCCTGTTGTATGCGGCGCATTGCTGTCCACGGTGCGGAATAATCTTGTGCCCGTGGTGCTACAGACAAGCAGTGTTTAGATGAACAACATTGATGTGTCCGTAATAATGATGACGATGATAATGAAGAAGAAGCAGCAGCCACGCCGGCTCAGGCTGATCTCCTCAGGCCGATGAAGCCACTTGGGATCTAATGATTTTTAGGGTGTTGCTTGCTTCCCCATATTATCATCATCGTGTCCATGTGGTGGTGAACTGACTATGGTTTTGAAGCAAAATGCTGGTTCTATTTGTTGTATTGTCACATTGCAGAGCGATCCCCCACCGTGTTCTGAGATGTAAAAAGTTATGAATTTGCCTTGCTTTCTTTCCTCTGGCTACTTCTGCCACTGCAGCCTCCCACTGAAGCAACACATTGCCATGGTACGGAGGGTGTTCCAGGCTGGGCATAGGCTGAGCTTCATGCTGTTGCTGTTTGTGCTGCTGAAATCATAATATACACATACACACACACCGCCTCCTCAACTGCCACCGATACAGGGGAACCCAACCGAACGGGATATATCGCAGTTGGGACTTCAAGTACCAGAAGGTCACAATGAGCTGTGGATTAATCTCAGTGTATTTTGGGGTTATTGCTGCATATCAGTAAACCAGGCTGTGCAGAGCTGGAAATCCTGGTGGCAATACTGCATCCTTACCTAATCTTCTGTTCTGTGCCATGGATGGGAAACTGAAAGGACTCTCTTTTAGTTCTTCCTAAAATGGGCCCGTTCTGACACATAGAATGGGATAAATATGGACTGTTATCCACTGACACAACGTTGTCCCGCTAATCTTCAGGATTAACCCCTTTAGAGGTAAGTGAACTGATAACATGTGCTATCAGACATTACACCTCTCCTTGTAACAACCTGCCTGCTGCTGGAGCAATTATATATCTGTACCTTCATACCATCAAAATGCTTCTGTATTCATTATAGTTAAATATTTACACGCTGAATTACAAATCAGTCTTTAACTTATCAAGAACCTATACACAGGTTATGTTCATCTCCAACATCCCAGTTCCATATCCTAGATTGTAAGCTCTTGTGAACAGGGCCAGCAAGAAGATTGTAATCTACAAATAAGTTACTTTGCCATCAGCTATAATGCATGCCGGCTGTATGTTATCCTTCTCAGTCACTATACATAATAAAGTAAAGTTAACCTGTAGCATTTTGAGGATTATTAAAGCGGATAAGGAATTTCCAATGCTCCCGGGCACATAGCCTTCGTTTCTATACTCTGTTAAATGCAGAGCCACCTTACAAATCGCTTAACAAAATTGCTTAGTGCCAAACATGCTGCTGTAATATCCACAGTCTCCTCTGTCTGTGAAGGCTATGAGAAAACTGCAGTGTCAGTGTAGCATTCATTTTATCCAGGCATTCGGCTGCTGCTCTCGATTTTACACCTTTTCTAGAGGCTCAGGTCAAATAAGATTTAAACATTTCTTTAAGCAAGCTGTCTTTTTGCCCGACCTGAACATCCATGAAGCAGTTGATTTGATTCTGACACTACATTTAGCCATTCCCACACAGTTTTATGCAGCATGCCAGAATGTATCTTGGCGAGGCACAGAGCATGGGGTGGGGAATGTTGCAGCAATCATTATTCCTTTGGAAACTTGTAATAATTCTGTGGATAAGTGTGTCATTCATCATCAGCATCATTTTTATATAGCCCGTTAATGATAGGTGTACAAAGGATGTATATTTATATAAATACAAGGTACAGGTTTTAAGATTACTCTGCCTTTTACTCTTTTAGACACAATCCTTCTCTGTTTTGTGTTGAGTCACTGCAATAGTTACATGAACAGCAGATTTACCAGAGTGGACTCTATCCATTCAGTGATCCAACACCCTAGACTGGAGAGCCGATGGAGAACTTTTTATTTTCTACTACCAACATTGAATATGATGCAAAATCTGTTCATCCTGAACTCTGTTTTATGCTCTGGGTCTCACTAGTGAAATGACTGGGTCTCAAGTCACTAAAGTAAATAGGCCCCACTTCTCTATTTGCTAAAAAGATTTCATTTTAGTTGCACACTTATTCTTATTATTAAATATCAGAAGAGAAGCCATGAATTAGGGTTTGTATACCCATGGGACATGGTAAAGGCGTATAATCCCCTTTCTGAATCCATTGACAAGTTTGTAAGCAATGCATTTCCTCAGACATATCTAACCCAAGTAACTCAAAACAACTGGACTTGCTGAGAAATTTTAATGAAGATGTTTCACTGCTCATCCGAGCAGCTTCTTCAGTTCAACTGACTGGTGTAGGGGAGTTCTCGGCATATAGACTCTTCCAACAATCACAATGGCACATTGTAACACTTCAGAGAGGTGTCATCTGAAATTCACAGAGGTGTTGATTCTGTGTAGTTACTGTGATAGGATTACCAATGTGTCATGCAACTCCTATGAGAATCTTCATAGTCATATTTCCTCAGACAGACCCTCCAGATTGCAAAATCTACATCACAGACATCCATTAGTAGATAGCCTTGGCAGCCAAATTCCATTCCCACTTCTTCAGCCCAACATTTCTAGGAAGACGCAAACGTTTAACCATATACCATATATTATATCGATATGTTACATCGATGAGAGAATTCAAAAACTTTTGTATCTAGTCTTGTATCTTTACATCGTTTAGTTAGAATTATTCTTTCTATAGCTCTGACTCATAATGGCTCTTCCAGTTTTGCCTTACCTTGTAGTGAGCATTATGCTATAACTTGAAATTAGAAATGAAAACAACAGGGCTGCATGGAATAAGACACGGACTATACATATGTCTCAGAGCAGCAGGTAGGCCATTAGCTGGAGCATTATCCCTCAGTGAAAGTGTTTTCATTATCTGGAAGTGATTCCTTTTTGAAACAACCCAGAAGATTGACCAATACACTCTAAGGGATATGGTTTAACGTCAATAATTAAGTGGGTGAGAGCAGGACCGGACTGAGAAATAAAATAGGCCCTGGGTTTTCAGGTACACAGAGGCCCCACCAGCCCACTAAATATATATTTTCTATGGCAAGAGGTTAAACTCAGCTGTGGATTCTCACATTCATAGATGAGTTAAGTTTTACTCCATCTACTTTCTAGACACCAATGCCGTGTGCAGAGAGCAGAATGAGGCCTTATTCAGTATGAAATATAACAGCAACGTCAGCCGGGGATATGTGCATTGCTTTAGGCTTCTCATTCCCTGGTGTGCAGTAAAATGGGAGGCTGAATTTATGTAGTGCTCTTTGGAGTTTATGGTGGGATTTCTCGTAATAGGCTACCATGATTAATGATGAGATTTGTTAACTGCACGGGACTTCATTGAACAGAACAGATTGGGTATTTGTTTGTTTGGAGCTTGTGCATCAGCTCTCTGTGTAACATACAGTATAAATCAGCCACACTACAAATCTCATCTCTTCTTACTTATATTTCATGATTAAACCTGGCACCTTACCCTAATTAGAGCCCTTATCCTGGTCTGCACAATTGAGTTACAGGGAAGAATAAAACAGGGCTAATGTTTTAACTGAAAAGATCACTTTATGTGAAATTGTCTATGGCCTGTAAAGGAGTCCTCATTATAGCAAAACTTAGTTTTAATTACCACTAGTTAATTCCTCTTTTTGTTTCCTTTGTATTTTGTTTACCATTTCTAAAATGTACATTTAAACATGAATTGATCCCCCCCCCCCACCGTGTTCCTCAACTAGCAGCTCAGTAAGCCTGATTACCAACTTTTTAAACTGTTACAGTAGTTGCTGGCATTTCTCAACAGCAGCTCATTCCTACTAAACATGTTCCTTGCAGGACCCCCCCAAGGATTGCAATGATTTACCCGACCCCAGTGCTCCTATTAGCAGAAAACTGCACTGGCCTGGGGTACTTTCAAGTGAGTGATCCTCTTCCTCCCTTTTTTTGATGAATGCCCAGTAGAGCAAAACAGCCGGCTTTTTTTAATAGCCCACTTGAAGAAAGAAGAAAGGAAGAGGATTGTTCACTCACAAGTGCCTGATAACAGGAGCACCAGCCCAGGTTATCCATTAGGGGTGCCCTAAAATTTGGCATCACTCTTTAAAGGGGAACTATTATGAAAATGTAATATCAGCTTCGTCATACTGAAATAAGAAACCTTCTAAGTCCAATCAAGTTTATCTTGACTATCGCTTTTCTCAGCATCTGTATTTCTGTCTTCATGCAGGAGTTGGGTGTCAGATTTGCAGTTCCAATATATCTTATAGAGGGTGCTCCATTTCCTAGCAGGTATGTTAGAGCTCACTCAATTGATTCCAGAACAAACAAAATCTAACAACAACAAAACCCAACTTTGGTACACATTCCGCAAGCAAATTGACAGGATTTCTGGTCATTTTAAAATAGTGAGTTAAATAGGGATTCCCCCTGAAAGATATATTGTATTTAACTGTCATTCAAAACCAGACACCCAACTCCTGCAGAGAGGGAGACTGAAGATAGACAAATGCTGAGAGGGGGATAGTGAAGAGTAACTTTAATATTTCAGAAACAGTTCAGAATTTGTATTTGATTTGATTGTTCTTATTTCAGTATGATGAAGCTTATATTAAATTTTCAATTTCACGATAACTCCCATTTAACGTGAGACTTTATTCAAATCTATTATAGAGCAAGCATTTTCAATCTTATATATTAGTTGCGGGCATTTTTCTACAGAGCTTCATTCCCAACTGAGATGGGATACATAGGAAGGAAGGATGCAAAAAAAGTTTATACTGAATTATCTATACCAGCAAAGAGAGTCTGCAGCCCCTATAACAACGATAATCCATTGTTCAAAGTGTCTGCCATCTTGGATGTTTCTAGACTATCTTTTGAGTTTCAGTGACACTAGACATGCTCAGAATTCCCTGTGCAGCTTTTTAAAATGCTAAGCCTAGGGGTCATCATCAATCATCAAGCTGAAAATGAATTTTCTTTGTCATAAACACTAATGATACAGGGCTGATTTTTAAATTCTGAGTGCAGAGAGCACAAGTTTCTGAGCTTCCATGTAATGTGAATTAATTACTAATTAGCTTTGTATTCAGACTTGTATAATATTCATTTATTGTAAATTGTGAGTTAATCCCTGACAGCAGGCCTGGAGCATGTGCTGTGAATCAGCAGAAAAGAAGATGGGGAGCTGCAAGGGGATATTTGAATTCACATGTCTTCCCTGCTAAAGGGCTTTTGTTACATGTATCTAGAAAATAAGCCTGTGGAAGATAGGATACAAAAAACAGGTGCAATACAGTTGCATTTCTACAGAGGAATCAGACCCCGCATCTGTAAGGGTGACTTGTGTGGGTCAAATGCAATATGTCATCTTTTTGCACTTTGCACCCTACCTTCAACACTAGATGAATTGCTACAGGTCTCTGCCCTCTGTTTCTGGATGCAGAGACCGATATCCCCTCCATGAATAAAGCCTGCTCTGTGAAGCTGTCATCATGAGTGGAGGCAGGAGAGATACCTAGACACCCCTTAACTTGCTTTTTATTTAGAAACACAAATAGGGAACACCAGCAGTCCACATTAGCTCTCTGTCCTTGCAAGCTGACCTATGACTGGGCTAATCCCCCAAAACTGCACTCTGACCCTCATGCTGGATTTTTGTGTTTTTGGCAAGAGGTACAGAGCACAACAATAACCCAAGACTCTGTCTAAATGAGCACTAAGGGATGTACATACCCCTTTTGCTCTTCTGTTGAGTAGATGGTAGATGACCCCCAATATGTAGCATTTCTGCTTCATTGTTATACTTTACTTCTGCTAATACAACTGATACAAGCTGTTTGCAGAAATATTCAGTCCCCATATTTTTAGAGCCAACAATTGCATTTTTAAGCTTTATGGATTTTGAGGTAAGTAAGTGAAAGTTTTGTACACAGTTTGGGAGTCATGTTGGCCACTTTTTCCTGGCAGCTTTTTTCCCATCTTATTGAGGTCAGTCCAATATACTTGTGCATTACAGTTTTCAAATGGCCCTAAAGATTGGCTTGACATTATTGAGGGCTTTAATTGGGTAAGTACATGGCAGTCTATTAGGTAGGACCCCTCCTCTGAATAATTCCCAGCATTTATATTGTTCATACTTGCAGTACTTCCTTGCAGTAAGTACAAGTTTCCACTGTGTCTCGGGTGTAAGCAAGTTAGCGGGTGTGCAGAGGAATGCCTAGATGTACCATACCCAGCCTGCCTCTCATAAATACACTTAAATGTAAGTCATTCTGAATTCTTGAGCACAGATGCCTGTTGTAAGGGGGCTAAATGCAAAGCACATTGTAGTTTGAGTCCTGCGGCTAAATGTAAAATACATGGTAGTTCTGCCCTGTACTTCATACTCAAGCATACCTGGAGTGGATCATTATGACTATCAGGGGCGATCCTGGCCTCTCTGCAGGAAATGTGTTTTTTTTAGCTCCATATGTTCTTTCTTCTGTTTTACTGAGGGTTGAGCAGTGGGGAAAGAATCATTTAATCACCGGTATCATCCTTTTTAGAATTTGAGAGTTTCCTACAGCTGATGTATGTATAGAAATTAGAGGATTCAGAAGGCATTAATGGAGCAAGGGGAAATCAAAGGGGCAAATAACTTGTACAACACCACAGCGAAACAGCACAAAATAAATCCAGAGTACCGTTTTAATATTGCTACCAGGTGGTATGTAGTGCTAGGGTGTTAATGGGCAGAATTGTGCACCTCTAAGTGCTTTAGTACTTGCACTTTAAAGGTGATAACTGGCTATAGCACTCAAGATACCATACTGAATTGTTATTTTGGACTTGCAAGATACAGGATGGCTCTAGAGCAGAAGAGCCAGAAACAGTGGGGAGAAATACTCTATTATATTGGAATGTTTTAAAAAGGGAAGTCATAAAAACCCAGGGAAGTGTTGTAATGAGCTGGTTATGTTTCACATATAAGGACTGGAATATAATAAAATGATGAAATTATACAGAAAAAACTGTGGTGCCATTGAGCAGGCTGTGGGACACAAGATCCCTAACGGCAAAATCAGGCACATGAGCCTTAATTTAGACAGCCCTGGCCTAGGACATCCAAAGCTAGGAAAACACTTCTTGCTTGATATGATTTAAGTATGGAGCTCCAACCAAATCTTGTCACTCATTTACTACCATAGGCGCTTATGCTTTTTACCCTCCTGTCTGTGTTTATAAAGAACCGACTGACTTTTGGGGTTTGCAATAAAAATAAATATTTATAAAAATAAATGCTTGCCACAGGTCTGGTCGCCTCTAGCAACCAGTCAACTGGTGACATTTTCTGGTCAACTGTTTAAGAGCAAATATCTTATTGATTGCTATGGATTACTGCTCCTGGGCAAACTCTGTGCCTTTTATTATATAAGGAGTTTAGAGTGTAACCTCTGTGGGGCACTGACCTCCCCCTTCAGTTTCTTAGCACGTAGTAACTAATTACTTAACTATCATTATGTTTTTACAAATGGTATCAATGCATACTACTCTTAAAAGTCTTGATATAGACTATAAGTTTTGTCCAAATCATTAACCCCCATGTGAGATTTACGTCGGAGATTAATGTCTGGAATAGATGCAAGTACTGGCACTTAATGTGCTTGACAGATCTAAGCAGCCAATCACAGTCAGATGCATTAATAAATTAACACTTTCCTGATTCACAATGTTCCTGGCAAGGAAATGTCGTTAAATTGTAAAATTGCTCAAACTGCTGGGAAATCTTCTGGATGTTTTCACCTGTAATAAAACAGCACCCTAATCCTAAATGGACATTGATTTTTGCATTAACTTATATTCTATTGTATTGTTCTGCATCTGTTTAATGCACAGTGCTGTGTATACAAGCAGCTCATTAGAACTGGATATATGTGCATATTTTATCATATAAAATGGTCACTGAAAACTGGTGTTTTTATCCCCCCCAGATTCCCAAGTGTACTAGTCTCCTTGCTGCTTTTGTTTCTGACTCACATGGCAGCAGCTGGATACAGTTCCTAGTGGAGTGGCACATATAAGGTCCGGCATTGGGGGATGGCTCTACATATTTCTGCAGCCTCAATGATTCTATTGGCAATCACAGCATCAGCATCCTCTGCTGCTATAACCCAGGAAGACTATCCTGCAGATGAAGGAGACCAAACCTCTAGTAATGATAACTTGATTTTTGATGACTACAGGGGCAAAGGCTGCGTGGATGACAGTGGTTTTGTATACAAACTTCAGGAGAGATTTTTTCCAGGGCATTCTAATTGCCCTTGTGTTTGTACAGAGGATGGACCTGTTTGTGACCAGCCGGAGTGCCCGAAAATCCACCCCAAGTGTACTAAAGTAGAACACAATGGATGTTGTCCAGAGTGTAAGGAAGTAAAAAACTTTTGTGAATATCATGGAAAAAGCTACAAAATTCTGGAGGAGTTTAAGGTAGGTCTGACAACTTTTCATGCAAATAGAGAGATAGAAATACAGAGAGGCAGCATTTTACACATGTGTTATATTTATCATATTCACCACTCCCTCCTTATCCTCTCTGGCACTTAGTTATAAACTTGCACTTGTCCCCAGGGCCGGGCCAAGGGGTAGGCAGAGTGGGCACGTGCCTAGGGCACAAAGCTGCGGGGGCGCCAGGCAAGCACCTTCTCTGTCTCCTACCTCCTAGTCCAGTCCCTGTTTGCGGTCGAAGTGTGCAGCCTTTACGCACATGCGTGTTATTTCATTTGCTCTGTTTGGCGCTCTGTTTGTGCATCCTTTTTGGACAGCGTGCCTTTTTGCGCATGCGTCCCTTTTTTGGTGCACGAGCCTATCGGGCGCTGCTACCAGCCAGGTTGCCTAGGGTGTCTGGTTGGCCTGGTCTGGCGCTGCTTGTCCCATACCCTTTTATGACATCAGAGATGGGAAAGCACAAGTATTTAATTCAGTGCAGCTGGCTTGGGCTGGTTTAGGGTGGGTTAAAGTTGGACACAGACTGAATTAGTATCAATCCGCAAATCACTAGTGCAAATGTCCTTGCTTCTAGCACCAGAAATGAACTTGTCGGCAAATTGGAAAGGGCATGTGTAGGCACAAGTACGTTTTTGAGTAGGGATGCACTGGAACGCTATTTTGGGATTCAGCCAAATCCAAATGCTTTGTGAAAGATTCAGCCAAATGCTGAACCAAATCCAAACCCGAATATGCATACAGTATTCAAATCCGTTTTAGGAAGGAAATGAGAAATGTGCTGTGCTTGGTTACAGTTCTTTTTACTTGTTTGTGTGACAAAAATCATGTGATCAGGGGTGTTTCTGGTGCTGCAACCCCAATGCCGGCCACCCTCCCGCTCCGCGCTTTGAACTTATAGTGTCGGAGTGGGTGGAGGAGGGGCCGCATCACTAGTGCAGCCCTCGCTGTTGCGCTCGCTGCACTAAAAGAGCCGAATTTCCGCCCCTGGTAAATGGCCGCTTCCTGCCGCCTGAGGCAAGTTAAGGTTCTCACCTTGCCTCATGGCTGGAGCAGCCCTGCACATGATTTTAAGGATTCAGGTTCAATTCAGTCAGGCACATTTTATTTGGCTGAATCCTGACCAAATCAACTGAATCCTGTATTCGGTGCATCCCTATTTTTGAGAAGTATTTAAGCCCATGCAATTCTGCATTTTGCACTTGTGCATCATAAACAAAAGAGTTGTGTTTTCTTTCCACTAGAGCAGCTCAGGAATCATGGAAATCCATTGTGTGTTTGGGCGGCATACCACCTCTGCAAATCTGGGCTGGGCTTGGTGATATGGACATTAGATTGTAAGCTCCACTGGGGGCAGGGACTGATGTGAATGATGTTTAATTTCTGTAAGATGCTGCATACAAGTCTCAACCCCTATAAGTAACGCAGAAAATCAATTAAGGAAATCTGGCATCTCTCCCTTTTCCCTCTTCATGGGATAAACTGTACATGTAGTAAGCACCAAAGGGGTTAGTCATTCCGAAACCATGAGTAATAACTTTTAGTACTGCTCAGCAATAACCAAGGGGGGTCCAAATCTTACACTTTTACATACATGTATTGCAATCAGTAGGTTTTAGATGGAAGCCTTGCTTTCTAAACTCACATTCATGGCAGAGCGAAGTTGCAAGAAAGGGAAAGATATATTTGAATTGGGGCTAATTTAACAATAAAAAGTCATTTTCCCGAGCATCAAGCTCAGAATGTGACTTGTAAGCAAAATTACAGCTAATAAACCATTTTGTGCAGGCTTCTTTTTCCCCTTCTATCTTCATGCTGATCGCATCAATTCAAGACCTTTCAAAATCTCCCATGTGTATTAAATATTGATGTGCACTTTATTTATTGGTACCATACAAAATGAAAAGAAATTCTTTAAAAAATATCAGCTTTCTGATCCTAAGAACAAGGAGGATCCAAAAATGGATATCAAGCAGGCTCTATTCTCCTTTCTTCTCTAATTGATATGATGTTGATGATGGGGCTGTTGAAAGATGTCATAGACAGTCACTATTTATTGGGCTGGTTGTTTGGGCCTCTGTGTACTTGGAATGACAGGGCCTATTCTGAATCCTAGTCCAGACCTGCAGCAGCAGTGTTTCACTTTGTGTCAGAATTTGCAAACTGGTATCAACATTGGAAGAAGAATTGTATTGAGGTTAAAGGGAAGTTGACATTATATGCATTTTTGCCCTTTTTACTATTGCTAGAGGTCATCCTATCCACAATTGCTTTTTACTGTAGAAAAAAAGTGTTTTTGGCATTATCTCTGGTGGACTGGTGAAGGTAACTGCTAAGACACTAAAGGTGGCCCTACATAGAGAGATATGCTCGATTGGCGATGTTGCCTATTGAGCGAATTTCTCCCTGATATGCCCACCGATCGGGCTGATCGGATCATGGGCCCTAGGGCCCAATGATTGGATCAGAACGGAGGAGATACGGGCAGTCAGATCACGGGACCTCATCAACGAACAGATGCGGATGCTATCCGATGGGATTTTTCATCCCATCCGATAGACATCTGGCCGACTTTCGGTCCCACCCACAGGCCAATAAGCTGCCGACTCTGTCTGTCGGGAGCTTTTATCAGCCTCTGTATGGACACCTTAAGGGGTAGATTTAGGCCTGCTGAAAGACACAGAAAGACTCTATGAATGTAAAATGGGCAGTATCAGAATGATTGAAATGAACTGAAAAAAATGCTGAAAAATGAAGTCTGGGTGGAGCCAGGGTTATGTCAAACTGTCACCTAGCAATTAAAAATAGAAAATAAAGGGACTTCAGCACTGACTCATTCCATTTGAAGGAACATTATTTTGTCATTCCTGGCACAAGGTTTCCCCTTGATTGAACAAAGCTGGTTTTAAATATAAACATAGTTCCATGCCGCCTAAAAAGTCATTATTTTCTTTTATTTACCAGTGTAAATGGTCTCCTCACAAAGACATCCTGGAAATCAGAGAAGTGGCAATAAAATGTATTTGGATGGTGGGCTACTGTTTAGTGTGTGACCAGTACAAAAGGGGCTGATAATGGCAAAGAGCAATAGCTGGAGAGGGGCACAAATCCATAGCTATTAAGAAGGGATAACATTTAAAGCTAAATTTACCCCCCTTTAGTATATCTATTCCATAACCTTTCAGTCGGTGTTTCCCAATATTTTAGGCTGGCCCCTTCCATGAGCAGTGGGTGTGAGGGGGGGGGTAGCAGCATACATTTGGGAAGAATGACTCTTTGCTCTTCTTGAGGAAGGTCAGTTAGGGTAGGGATTGGGTTAGGTACTTCCTACCCTAGATATTCTTGAATCCTTCCTGTCAGCACCTGCCGGTAACTCCATGGTTCCTAGAGCAGGTTATGCATCACACTTGCAAAGACAACTTCTTAACCTTGTTCTAGTGTAATAGAACCCCCACTCAAACTCCTAGATACAACTTGCACCTGTTTTGTGCCTACATAAAAGTAGAAATGTATCTGTTTATGTTTGTTGTGTGCAATCACAGTGGACATAACTCGACATGTGGCCAAAATTTTGCCAGAATTTTCAGATTTGTGAAATTCTACTTTGCATTTTTCCATAGGAAAAAAATAAAGATATAATCAATGCCTGCAAGAAAAGTTTACCTGCATCTGGCAGATAACAGTTGTCTACATGATATGCAATCTAAAGCTTCACTTGCATTCTTTTTTCTTTTCATAAAAGTAGAATGACTGTCCTAATCACTGCGTTTTTTTAGATGCAGTGTAGAAAAGCATTTGGTGCCTGTGTTTTTTGGTGGGGTGGGGATATCTTGCAGCAGCTAATGGAATTGAGTTCCTGCAGAATGAGCCAGGCTAGCAGTCACCAGTAGTTTCACAGGCTGGCTGCTAATAAATTGCTACTTCTGCTTCCTGTTAACAGGCTTCATTAAATGTGAAAATTGGCCTTTAAAACATTTTTTGATGACCCATAATAGCACAAAGTGCACTTTCATCAAAAATCAAAAGTTTGCGTTTATGTATGAAAAAAAAGAAGTCATTTCCAGTAAAGCAGCTTAGCGCTGTAATGTCTTTAAAAAAGGATTTAGTGTTATTTAAAAGCAATAGTCTGTAAGGACCTTACTTATACAGCATCGCGGGAGGAATGTTTCCTGCTTCACTGCACTTTGATGATCTCCAACGAAGCAGGAATTCCCTATTAGTCAAACTTCAAAAAAAGTTTCTGGTGAAGTTGGAAGGGAAACAATTGTCAGCCCTGGACTGGAAACTTCACAGAAGAAGTGAAATGTTACTGAAATTCCATTATTTTAATTGCATTTCAACATCATGGACAAAAAAAAATTCTCTTATTTTGGCAAAAAAAAAAAAAAGAGTTCATCATCCTTTCATAAGAAATAATGAGATTCCGCCAGGGCTAAGCCAGTGAACACATTTCATTTATATTTTAGTAGAAAAAGATGTTGAAGAAAAAAAGGATTGAACCATTTCCATCGAAACAACTGGAAACTTGCAAACTAACGTCTAACTTCAGCTCTTAGTAATAGAGTCCATATAGCCTATTGTTTAAAATTAAAAGTCCAAGTCTAAAAACAAAATTATCTTCCCCACTCATAAATAATCTTGTCTCTGTGTTCATTAAAACTTTTCTTCTAAAGATTCCCACTTGCTCTGACTCCTTTAGCCCAACTCTCTTGTCAGCTATTGGCTGCCTTGCTTGGAAGTAAGGGAGCTCCAACTGTCAGCCAGTATGAAGGCAGTTACTTGTGATAAAGACAGCTCAAAGTTTTCACTTTTAGCGTCATGTACCTGAGTAAAAATTCAAATATTCTTCATTTTGTAGGGAAATTACGGAATATGAATGGAATAAAAAAATTAATTAGTTTGACGTGCTGTGGATGTTCTACCTGTATCCATCTGAAAGCTTTTAGATGTCGGAATGTGTAGGAAATTGTAGTTCTATAAAGATTTCCTTGACAGTGTGTGTTCCTTTTAAAATTATTTTGTTTGTAGAGTATTTACAGTATATAGTGCACATTCGAAAAAAAATGTGAACTTCGGCGGCCACTTTTGACCGAAAATGTACCTATTTCAGTCGAATAAGTAAATTTTTCGATTGAATTCTAATCGTTGCAGGACTTTTCAGGAAAGCTTCCTGGAGGTCCCACATAGTCTGCAATGGCAATCCGGCAGCTTTAAGGTGGTGAATAGTCAAATTCGAAATTTTTTAAAGAGACAGTAGTTCAACATTAGAATTTTTGAATTTTTTTTCAATTCAAATCGAATTTCGGGCAATTCGAAATAGCCCAAAATTACTTTGAAATTTGAAAATTCACTTCAACCCTTAGTAAATGTGTAAACCTCAAAGTGTTCCCTATGTATTCCACAATCCCAAATCAAGGTTATCAAAGTCATCCCTTTGCTGTTGAGGATGAGGGTGGGATTTCATATTGATTTAGAGCATTCTTGGTGAGATGTGCTTCCAAGCAGCCACAAGAGCAAGTAAGGTTGGACATTGATACTGGGGATCAGGCATGGCCCCTCTCATGCTCTTATTCATCCTACTGGTGTTCAGTTGAGGGGTTCAGGAACTTTGTGCAGTCCAGTCAAGTTCTTACATTTCCTTCTCACTCAAACCCATTAGGGTATGTCCTAGGGCTTAGGGAGGAGGTCCTAAGGGGACCCTATTTCTTTCTTGATGTACAAATAAAGATTTTAAAACATGTAGCCCTGTCTTATGATCCCTACCTGCTACTTGGCTATCTATTAAATTCCCTTTGTGTATTTCAAACATATACCAAAAGTCCTTGAGGCAGATTTATTAAAGGGCGAAGTTCCTAACGCTGGGGACAATTCTCCAGTGTTACCGCCTAGAGGGACTTGGCTGATTTACTAACAGACGCAGGCGTAACTTCGCTAGCTAAAGAGATAGACGCTAGCGGTCATTTGCACTCTGCCACCATGTGACTTTTCATTCTGGCAAATGGACAGTACATCTATTGCCAGACTTGCCTTTGACAGCTCAGACCAGGCAAAGTGTAATTCTGAGATTGGAAAATGTTTCAAAGTTCAAAAGATGCTGGCAACTTTTCCTTTTTTCAGGGTGATAGGCTGCAAACGTCATTTTTTGGGTAACCGGTTTACCCCATACATTTTCTAACGTATGGAACATTTATTTACAGTGGGCTTGTGTAGGGCATTATAGCAGCTCTAATGTCTTTATTAAGAATCCCTGGACATGTGTGCTTAATAGTGGAAATGTACTGTATTTGCTGCCACAAAGGACATAAAGACGTCCATTCAACCGTATGCAAATCAGCCTGAGCGCAAGACTCACTCTGAATTACTTGCTTTACCGAAATAAGTCTAGTGGAAAGTTGCCAGTGTAAAACACACACAACGAAACTTCGCAATTTAGTTGAATTTACGCCTGGCAAAGTGTTGTGATGCGTGTGAAGCGGAAAGTGGTGACTTTTCGTTTTTTAGTAAATCTGCCCCCTTATGTTGGAGTGCTGAGAGATAAATGAGGTAAGAAGAAAATTGATCACTGACTGGTTCTGATACAATTGCGGGTATTGTACAATTATTGTGCATAGACGCCTGCAGAGGTGTTTGCATGGAGCAATGATGGTGTTTCTTTTAAAGACAATTATATGAAGAACTAGTAGCACATGTATACACAAATATAATATATTTACAGGTGATTCAGCAGCTTTATCAGTGTCAGTCATGTGTAATTCTATGAAAGATGCCTGTGGATTTACTAAAGCTTTGCATTTCTCTGGGTTTTGCTCAGTGCGACAGAAAAAGAACAGGTTCGAGGTACAAGGTCTGGGCCAAGGTTCTATTTCTGAATAACATTTGGGGAGTAGATTGCTCGTATTACAGATTTCTTGTACTAGTGTTCAGCTTGCATCCATGATTCTAATGTTAGCTGCCCGGAATTGCAGGTAAAATGAAGTAACAAAATGCTCTGCAGCGTTGCATAACTGTACAGACATCAAGTGAAATGCCAGGAGGGACATAGCAATCCAGTCTGGGTTTTACAAAGTCATTTACTGCTCTTTAAGGTTGTGGAATGAAAAGGAATGAAAATTAAAATGCCAAAAATACTACTAGTAGTACTGTTAAAGCAGAAACAAAGACAGAGCTGAAGCTAGTAGATAGATGAGGGGTTGCAGGAGCTCTGGTCATTCCCAGGTCAAGGGATCTAAAAGGGCCCCAGTGGGCACACATTATAAAATCTTTTAACAGTGTAGGATTGACAAAATAAAGCATGGTCTTGGTGGGCTGATCCAAAATGTCAGTGATATAGGAGGATAGATGGGGTAGCATTAAGGAAAAAAGAAATATGACTATATCTTGCCCTCTGTTTGGGCTTCATAAGTGCTAGCTTCTCCTTTGTAGGCATGAGGTGCCTGTAGAGACTGATCCTTGACTTAGGTTAAAAAAAAAACAAGAATAATTATAATTAATCACTACAGCAATAGAATACACCATTTCCATTAAGGCAGCTCTTGTTGATACAGTAAGTCTTGCTCTGTTTGCAGACATTTACCTGCCATAACCTGCAGCTTAAATCCCCTGGAGGAAGAGATGTGCAGTTTAAATAAAGGCATTTTCCATAAGAAAACTGTAAAAAATCATTGTGCTGTTTTACTATAACAGCCCAATGGGAGCTCAATAAACTTTGCTTGGGAAGGAGAGGGAAAACATAGGGCATAATTAGCCTTTAAGCAGCTTTACTTGTAGTGTTTTTGGTGTATTTAAATAAGAATTGTATTTAAATAAGAATAGCAAGGTGTGGGAGCACTTTCTGTAAGGACTGAACTACAATTGAATCAGCAGCAACTGTATCTGCAGGTATAAGTGTGCAATTTAAATCAAGCTGTTAGGGCAAGGGAGGGGGGGGGAAGCAAGTCAGGAATTAATTTTACACTTTGTATCTCTAACTGATTGCAGTGACTGAACTGTTTGCTGGCAGAGAGGCAACTGATTGTAAGGGTTTCATCTCAACAGAATTGCAGTCATGATGCTGCCATGTCAGAAAGTGCTACTCTGCTGCTTTCTCTTTTGCCGTATAAAGTGGATATTCTGGATGCATGTAATCCCAGATTCAGATTTGCAGTTGGCCAACTCCCAAGTGTCTGGCCAAATCAGATCTCAAAATTTTCTTTAATTTGATTTTAGACCACTGGTCAACTGTAGGCTATAACAATTGTAGTGCAATAATCACACGCTAGTTCACAAACTGCTAATGGGAACTGGTACTTCTTTCACATCGGGAAGTAGTGGTGTATTTTTTTTAAGACTTCACTGTACAAAGAGAGATTGCAATAAGGTCCCAGAATGAAGGAACAATTACTTGGCAAATTACTTTAATCACCTTAATGCATACCACAATCAAGCCAGACCAGCTTTCCTGTACTATGGATATTGGATGGTCTGAGAATTGGGCAGGTTTAAAAAATTCACCTGTGATTCTTGGCGCATCACCGGATAAGATAATAGGAGCCACAGCTTTTCTTTACTTCCTACTGGTCTGATTGTGCAGTTTGCATGAACACTTGGCACAATAAGAAGTCAGTTAAATGCATTTGGCCTATATTATGCTCTTCATTTGGACTGTGGTCTGATGGGACAGAGAGAGTAATTGATCAGCCCATGTATGGCCACCCTAACTCCCAGATTTGCAGATATTTATGGCTGCACTTACAGTTTGTGTGGAGTTCCTTTGTAAGTAACACTACCTTGACTCCATTGTCTGCTTCCTCAAAAGAATGATGTAAAAAATCTTATCTGACTATTATTTTTTTATTCCAGTAAGTGTGCTTATTGTGCATTGTAAAATGTGGATACCACTATCAGCCCTGTTACCATAGTAACCAGTCATCAGCCAGCTTTTAAAGGAAAATTGTAAAAGATGGGAAGCGCACACCCTAGGGGAAAAAACAAAACAATGGAGTCTGAATCCATATATTACTATGAGTTCATTTACCTTACTTTTTTATTTTATTTTCTTACTTTTGCTAAAATTTCTTCCATCCCCTTCTTGAAACTTGAATCTACAATCCACAAGTATTACAATTTCACAGCTGTTACCCCTTTATCGCTGTGTCAATGGGAAAGACTCACTAGGGAGTAAGGCACCAAAAAGGTCTCATTATATGGTCCTCTTGTATATTTATACCTAGGAATTATATCTTCCTTCACCAGTGTACAGCTGCATGGCATAATCTAGATAGGGCCTTACCAGTGCTTTGTAAAGGGGGAGAATTACATTGCTCAATCATGAATCTGTAAGACCTTGCTGGCACTTCTTCTTTGACTAATAAAGGGGTTGTTCACCTTTGAGTTAACCTTAAGTATAATGTAGAGAGTGATATTCTGAGACAATTTGCAATTGGTTTTCATTTTTTATTGTTTGTGGTTTTATAGTTATTTAGCTTTTTATTCAGCAGATCTCAAATTTGCAGTGTCAGCAATTTGGTTTCTAGGGTACAAATTACCCTAGCAACCCTGCATTGATTTGAATAAGAGACTGGAATATGAATAGGGGATGGAATGAATAGAATGATAAGTATTAAAAAGTGACAATAACAATACATTTGTAGCCTTACAGAGCTTTTGTTTTTAAATAGTGTCAGTGACCCCCGTTTGAAAGCTGCAAAGAAACAGAAGAAAATTGCAAATCATTAATAAATAATGAAGACCAGTTGAAAAGTTTCTTAGAATTGGCCATTCTACAATATACTAAAAGTTAACTTGAAGGTGAATCATCCCTTAATGCCTGCTACAGCTGAACTTATTATCTATAAGTATTTCTAGGCCCTTCTTTGTCAAGGGTACACCTATATTAGTCTCATTAAACACCAAAAAACTAAACTGTTTTAAAGTAATTACAACCTAATGTACTTTTGCCCCTCGTTGGTAAATGCTATAAGTTTGCTTTAGAACAACTGCTATAGTTTATATGCTGTGTAGCTATGGGATGAGCCAGTCATGCAGAAGAAGCAGAAAAGGCACAACATACATAACAGATAAGTTCTGTAATATAATACAGTCATATTGTACAGAGTGCATCTGTTATCTGCTAAGTAACCTGAACCCCCACAACTACACAGCAGCTTATTTATTTATACTAGTACAGTAGAGTTTCTGTAGTAAACACACCAGTTAAAAACATAATTACTTTAAAACACTTTTTGTTGGTATTACTGGCCCCTTAAATTGTGGACAGGGTTGGAGCAGTATGGGATGGGGCCGAATGATAGTTAAGGTAAGATTTGGGGAAAATGCTAATTTGCTCTACTAGATACAGCAGAAAGCCCAGAGTGAAGGTCAATTTGGATGAGATTTGAGGTGAAAATATATTTGTCATAGGTATTATTGGAACTATGGCTGAATTACGCATATACCTATATTTAGTCTGCTCATGAGCTAGGAGGGGCTCTTAAACAGAAAAGGTCAGACAACCACTGGATTGAGGCTATACGTACCCTACAGACTTTTAAATCCTTATATTTATAGATACTGAATGTCATCTGCCACTTAGCCACCCTAATTGCCATTTTGCTTAGATGTTGGGATAATAGATCCTGGTTTCAGTCAGTTGTCTTGCATACGCTTGTATCACTGGAAAACACTGATAAATTCCCTTTTAGCAGATTGAATAAAAGTGAAACATTCTAGAACACAAACCCTCAAATGTAATAGGCCCAGGAGCAACAACCAATAAGATGTTTGCTTTCAAACAGGCAACCAGTAAATGCTACCTGCTGATTGGCTGCTATGGGTTACTGATCCTGGGTAAACTTAGTGCTTTTTATTACATAACCCTAAAATACTTTTGGCATTTGCCAATGCACCGTACACTGACTGACCCGGTGGATCGGCAGATGAAATTTGCAAACCTGTCCAATCCCAAGATGTTCCAATACCAATAATACATATATTTTGATCTGGATTAATGGACTACCACAAATGGACAGATAAAGTATTAACTGAACTGGTCTATAGTGACAGACTAGCTTTTCAATCAGGTACAAACTAGATAATGACTCAACTAACCATGAACTGAATGGGCTGGATCTATTACTTATTTGCTTAAAGTTATCCAGGTGCAACAAAAATTACCTTCATTAATTGGCAAGCCACTATTCTAACTATGAACTTGTTTATAGCTAATACTTTACTGTACAACTTGTAGAGAAATAAAACATCTACTTATAACTCAAACACTCTTAAGGAAAAAAAAATGATAAAACATATTGGTGAATAGATATTCTGCATCTGCTATGGTTTGGGTTCATACAGTATCAATGACAGTTCCCCTCTAACTATATCCACATACACACAATTTGCATACATGAAATGTCTCATTCTTTGTTATAAAAGTAATTTTGCCCAATGCTAGTGCTTGTAGTCTAATCTGAAGCAGTACTGAGGTATTGAAGTTCATAGCTTTAAGAAGGTACTCCATAAAATCAATGTTATATTCTTCTAGTCACTCAGTGTACCCTATTAAGAATTTATACAAGGTTGCAAAACCCAATCCTGTCTGCCTGCTTCATAGGAAACCCTGAAAACCTGTTTTATCTGTCAATCACCCTTTCTGTAAAGAAGTGTTTTATCTTTCAGTTTTATTCACTATAACTCTGTTGTTTACCATTTGCCTCTTAAAAAAATTGCTTTAAAAAGACAGTGACGTCTAAGGTTTTACTTGAACTGTGTTCTACATCAAAATGTGCCTATATGTCCTTTAGATCATTTTCCTCAACTCAGCCTCTTTCCATTTAAATTGGACATTGGTGGCTTCTGCTCTATGAGCGTGCCAGACCCTGACACACTCTTATGCTCCCTGTCAATCAGGGCTTGCAAGGTGGAACTTACACACTTGACTAACTAGAAGGATCTTGCAGCTTATACAGATGCCCCCTCATGGTCTGACAGGTTCAGAGTTCACAGAGTCACAGCCCTGCTGCTTCCCAATCATACTACAAAACGACTCTCTAGTGAACTGCTCTCCAGTGTCCTTTTTTTAATAGTGCTTTAATTCCCTCACTTGATTATACAGTATATGCCTGACAGAAGCAGTCACATGGATAAAAACGGGTATGTAGAGGCCTCAGAAACAAGGGACATTTACTGAAGAAACCAAAAACAGCAACAGGCTCACTCCAACCATATTCCAGGACACATAAAAAATAAAAAAAAATATTAAAAACATGATAAATAGTGGGAGGTTTTCCACATGCTTGGGACCCTCCCTGTAAATTGTCTTCTACCCCTGAGTTACATGTTGTGGTGTTGATCTCAGAGATTAAAAGTAGTTGTTCACTTTTAAATTATAGGGATACTGTCATGGGAACAAATGTTTTTTTCAAAATGCATCAGTTAATAGTGCTGCTCCAGCACTGAAATACGTTTCTCAAAAGAGTAATATAACATTTTTTTATTTTGAAATCTGACATGGGGCTAGGCATATTGTCAGTAGCCCAGCTGCCTTAAGTCACGTGACTTGTGCTCTGATAAACTTTAGTCACTCTTTACTGCTGTACTGCAAGTTGAAGTGATATCACCCCCTCCCTCCCCCCCCAGCAGCCCAACAACAGAACAATGGGAAGGTAACCAGATAGTAGCTCCCTAACACAATATAACAGCTGCCTGTTAGATCTAAGAAAAGGTCTCAATAGTAAAATCCAGGTCCCATTGTGACACATTCAGTTACACTGAGAAGGAGAAACAACAGCCTGCCAGAAAGCACGTTCCATCCTGGCTCATTCTGAAAGCATATGACCAGGCAAAATGACCTGAGATGGATGCCTACACAGCAATATTACAATAAAAAAAATACACTTGCTAGTTCTAGAATTCAGTTTTATATTGTAGAATGAGTTATTTGCATTGTAAACACTGTAATTTAGAAATAAAAAAACAACATCATAAAAATCATGACAGAATTAGTGATGGGCGAATTTATTCGCCAGGGTCGAATTCGCGGTGAATTCCCGCGATTCGCCGCTGGCGAATAAATTCGCAAATCACCGGCGAAATTTCGCTTGTCGGAAAATGGCGCAACGCGCGTCGGAAACGACGCAACGCTCGTCAAAGTTGACGCGACGCGCGTCAAAAGCGTCCCGCGACTCGTTTCGCTAGAAATTCGCGAATTTTTCGGCGAAGCTAATCGCGGGAGATTCGCCCATCACTAGACAGAATCCCTTTAAAGGACAATGAAAGTTAAACTAAAGAAGTAGCTATAAATGCTGTACATTATGTTTTGTGCTTCTGTACCAGCCCAAGGAACCAACACCCTTTAGCAGTAAAGATCTGTGTCTCCAAAGATGCCCCAGTAGCTCTGCATCTTCTTTTCTGCTGATTCACTGATTCACATGCTCTGTGCTGCTGTCACTTACTGAGTTTAGGGACCCACTCACAATATACAGTACACATAGAATAGAAATATAGTCACAATATAAGGCTGATTAACCATTAATGTGGATAATTACTACATGGCAACACAGAAACCAGTACAATTAGCATCAGAATTTAATAATCAGCCCTGTAGCATCATCTTATATTACAGGCCAACCTCATTTTCTGATTGATAATTTGTGACAACCCCTAAGCTTAGCTTCTCAACAGCTGCTCAGAGCCCACTGAGCATGTGAGTGTCACAGACATTTTCCAAGATGGTGACCCCGTGACAAGTTTGAAGTCCTGGATCATTGCTGCTATTGACAAGCTGAAACTATTTGTGTTTTTTTTTTAGTTATTTAGCTTTTAACTTAGCAGCTCTGCAATTTCAGCAATCTGGTTGCTATGGTCCAAAGTAACCTAGCAACCATGCATTGAAGTGAAGAGACTGAAATATGAATCAGAGAGGGCCTGACTAGAAAGACCAGGGATAAAAAGTAACAATAACAATAAGGGGCAGATTTATCATTCCTCGCCAATTCGAGGGCTTTTAGTTTTTCGAATAAAAATTTTAAAAAATTGTAGGAAATATTCACTACTTTGGAACACTATTCGATTTTTTGATAAAATCGTACTATCAAAAGATTTTACGAAAAAATCTTAAAATTTCGTTTGATCGTTCGAAAAAATCCTACGATTTGAACAATTGAATCTTTGATCGTAGGATTTCTATTCAAACAGGTAACATAATAAAAAGCCTATGGGGGATTCCCATAGGATTCTAATACAATTCAGTAGTTTTAATCTGGCGAAATAGGCAGTTAAATTAAATTTTAGAGGGCAAGCTCTTCGACCATCGAATTCTATTCAATCTATTCGATACGACTGAATTCGATGGTCGAACTGAGCTAATTAGCATATTAAAAAATTCGATAAATATTTGATTGAATTTCAAATCCTTCACATGAATTTGATTAATCTGCCCCTAAATGTGTAGCCTTACAGAGCATTTGTTTTTAGATGGGTCAGTGACCCCCATTTGAAAGTTGGATTCAGAAGAAGGCAAATAATAAAAAAAACTATGAAAAAGAAAACATGGAGGCCACCTGAAAGGTTGATTAGAATGTGCCACCCCTTAAAGATTCCATTAGTAAGGCACTAATATGACCAATGGCAGGCAGAATCATGTGACCCTCTCCCCCAAAAAGAGTATATATGAAAATTGGTGGTCTTAACTGATTCTCTTGAGTCCACTTACATTTCAAAGTGGGGGGGGGTTAGGCCTTAGGACCAGTTTAAGTAGGACATCCCAACAGAGTTCCAGAAAGTGACACACTGTTTGTGAATAAGTTGTGAATGAAACTATATTGAGTTGTGTTACATGGGCTCTGTTGTCCTTATTACCCACCACAGGGTCCCATTGTGCCCATCCACTGCTCCATAATTTTCTTGTCTGAATGATGTGCAAGCTAAGGAGTGTATGGGCACCAATGTGCCTCTGCCCAGCCTGATGAATTCAGTGGGGATGTATGTCTACAACACTGTATTCAAGGAAGACACTGCAGGACTCTGTGCTCCAAAACAAAGTGCAGAGACCTGTGGCAATTTCCAGGAAGGCAAAGTGGCAATTTCATCTATAGTTTGTATTTTGCGCACCCCCTTCCAATGGTAACACTATAATGTAAAGCAAGCAAGCTGGGGTGAGGGAATGCCGAGAACCCTGTGTTAGAAATGAAACAAAATTATTACCTAAACAAATGTTGCTGCTCCCTTCTCCATTCAGGATGCTTGGAAACAAGGAGAAAAATGTAGGAACAACCTATTTAGTTTTATATTCATTTTCCTGGAAACGTTAATTCATTGACTTGATTACACTACTTCACACAAATAGTAGAATATTAGTTAATCACTGGGTTATTATGTTGGTACATAACATAAATCCGTTTATTATAATGGCATAACTATAATAACTGTAAAGCCCCATTTATATTGAGGAAATAGCTTCTAGTGCTTCCATTATCTGTCTGTTAGCTTGCATTACACTAAGTAAATGACTGTTACCAGCAATCTTTTTATAAGCTGCATGCAATTCCTTGAAACCATGTTACTCATTCTGGCTTGGGAAGTGTTTCATTGGAAATAGAACGGCATCATAGCTAGTAACCAAATACTGGTTTTCCAAGGACATGTAGCCCCTCAAATAAATGTAATATTGTTCAGAAGACCAACATCCAACAATATCTGGGTGGAGCAGCACTGCTACTGGAGGTATAAACATCACTAAATCTGACTTAATCGGGTGGATCACCGTTAGCTTTCACTATGTTATAGAACGGGCAACTTTTCTATTGTTCTTCATTATTCATTTTGAATAACTTTTGGATTATTTGCCTTTTTCTTCTGACTCTTTCCAGCTTTCAAATAGGGGCCACTGATCACTTCTAAAAACAAATACTCTGTAAGGCTCCACATCTATTATTATTGCGACTTTTTATTATTCATTTTGTCATCTATTCATGCCCTCTCCTATTCATATTCCAGTCTTTTATTCAAATCAGTGTATGTTTGCTAGGATAATTTGGACCCCAGCAACCAGATAGCCCAAACTGAAAACTGAAGAGCTGCTGAATAAAAAGCTAAATAACTCAAAAACTACAAATAATAAAAAATAAAGACCTATTGCAATTTTTTCTTACTCTCTACATACTAAAATTTATCTCAAAGGTGAACAACCCTTTAAAGTTAACTTTTAGTATGTTATAGAATGGCTAATTCTTATCTGTTTGCCTTCATTTTTTTTATATAGTTTTTTATTTGCCTTCTTCTTATGACTCTTATTGCATCTTTCAGATGGTGGTCAGTGACCCCATCTAAAGAACAAATGCTCAGTAAGGTTATACATTTATTATTATTGGTACATTTCATTACTTATCTTTCTATTCAGGCCTTCTCCTGTTGCAATTGCAGTCTCTTATTCAAATCAGTGCATGGTTACTAGGGTAATTCAGACCAAAGCAACCAGATCTCCAAAATTGCAAACTGAAGAACTGCTGGAAAAAAAGCTAAATAACCCAAAAACCACAAATCATAAAAAATCCAAACCCATTCCAACCTGTCTTACAATACCACTCTCTACATCATACTAAAAGTAATTGATCAGTGCAATAATGACACTGAAAAGTTGCAGTTTTCCCAATATTTTAGATAACCAATATAGAGGTGCTAAGGATGATTCCCACTGGACAACATCTGTAATGAAGCCTGTGATGCCTAATTTGGTTAGCTAGAGGGAGCAAAAGATACAGGTTTCAGGGATAAAATATGTTTCCTATAAAGTTTGAATGTGTAAACCAATTCCTTCTAAGTAGCAATTATAAGATTGAGGTTGAACAATTGTAGCCCAGCATCCATAAAGATGGATTCTTATAAGACTTTTATACATTCCCTTAAATTACTTTGTAAGCTTAATAACAAAGATTGAATTCTCCAATGAGACTTGATTGTACCAGTGTAGATCTACCCTATTGCTAAAATGTTTAGTATTATCCAGTATAGATCAAGGGTTGGGCCTGAGTTGCCTCTCAACATGGCCTCCCAGGATTACTCCTCCCCAACTAGTCCCCAAGTAACTATTGTCCCTCCCTCCCAAGCCCACAAGGAAAAATTGCACAGTAATCCCAATATGTCAGATACAATTGAGACTGATGTAGAGCTGGAAAAGGCGATGCTAATTAGAGGAATACTCTTGCATCTGTAATTAAGCTTGGGGTACTTACTTTAGGGGGAGCAAATTAATCAGTTTAAGCAATATATATGCTTTCTTCTTTTAACAATACAACCTTACTATTTCTAGAGAACAACTCCTGGTATGCTTTAACCCTTGATAACGTAAAGTGTGTTTGAAGGACAGTGTTTAGATCCTCTTTAATAACAACCCCTATATCTTCAAACACTTGATTTGGCATGTCAGGAATGTATCTATGCCTGTATTTCAATGTCTGCAAGTAATTTACTGAAAAGTGAGGCTTCATTTCTCCTGCACTGACAGAAACAAGCATTTCTATCTCTAATATTTATAATGCACCAATATATTCAGCAGCCTTGAACAGCTGTAAAAATGCTAACAAACATACATGGCAGATTAGAGGGATGATTTGTACAAAGCATTATTCATAATATTAGGAGTTCTGTCACCGAGCTCTTCCAAGTGGAGACTCTTGTCTGGATTTCTACTAGTTAGTAGTAAAGGGAGATGCTAATCTTAGTTAATTTCCCAACTCTCCAAAGATTCTATCTTCATTACAGACGACTGAAACTTCTCCAATGAGATCATCCTTACCATTGTTACATAGTGAGAGCACTCTGATTTTTCTTTCTTCCTGATATTACTCAGTAATATGTATAGTTTAAGGGTTGAGAGCTACACGGAAAGTCATTAATACAGAGACAAATAGCAGAAGGTAGGGAGGGGGGGGAACCTATGCACCTCACCTCACCACCTTCCCCTCATGAATACATGATTACAACTCTGTATTCATGGGGGAGACAAAGGAGCTCAGAGAACTGCAGAAATTTAGAGAAAAGTGCAGGGCATGGTACAAAATTAAGAAAAAATATGGCAGATTGTGCCTCTTTTTTTGCCCCTGGCACTTAGTAAATTTCCGATTATAACGGCCAGCATACTTTTTGTATTTGTGAATTTGAGTGGGAATGGTAATCCCTTCTTCTATAAAAGGTTTCTGCCATATGATCCTGAGATCACCCCAGTGAAATCATCACCCTTTTCATTCCCCGGGTTTCCCAATTATAGGTACAAGAAGATGCTCTAATAAGAATATTGGCTAGTAGGGCTGTATCAGTCACTGCTCATTTAAAGAGGATATACTGTATACTGCACCTTCCATAGCAGTGTTGTTTTTACCCAGTAGTTGCTAGACTACAAATTCCAGCATTCTATTGTCATGGGTATGATGGGTGCTGCTGTCCAACAACCATAGCAACCAACCAGCATCTTTATATCCACCCATGTGATGTTTGATTGCAGAATAATATTAGCAATAATCTCAATATAACTGGTGACTGGTAAGTGTTCTGAAAAAGCATTGCATATGGGAAGCAAAAGAGATTTAGGGAGAGAGTACAAGCCCCTTTTAAACTCTGAATGTGTGCAAGCTAATTCTCCATCCATACAAGCTTTACACCAAGTTGCATGCTTTAATGTAACCTAGATTCATGAGCAATATTTGCTTGCCAATATTACACTGTAATAAAACATCAGAAGGGAGGATGTGGTATTGAGAGCTAGAAGAAATATGTTTAATGCCTCCTGAACAAACAATAGACTTGCTGGAGGATCCAGTTTATAGAGTAGAATTCACCTCTGATGTAGCTAGACTGGTGGAATACTTGTGGCAGGCCAGCAATATTTGAGTGTTGCTATGGGATATATATATTTTTTAAATGGGACATAATTCTTCCACAGCAGTGTTGCTCCACCTAAATGTTGCTGAACTGCAACTTGCAGCTTTCACTATTTTCTTCATCATCTTTTTATGGTCGATTGTAAACTTGTGACGTTTACTTTTAGCTGGGGGGGGCAAAGGTTTTAAAAGTACAGAATGCAAGTGCGTTGTTCTGAGTATTGAGTTTAATTAAAAATGTAGCTCTGCACTCACCCAGTCAAAAAGAACAGATATAAGTCAGCCCGGTGCTCAGCACAGAGGATCCGGCTTTCCTCCAATCAGTGAAGTTCCTTCCAAAAAACTGGCACTCAAGGCAATTTTCATGCAGGGTTACCCCTTGCTAATCTTTATTGTGAGCAAACGTGCAACGTTTCGGGGCGTACCCCTTTGTCAAGCATGCTTGACAAAGGGGTACGCCCCCGAAACGTTGCACGTTCGCTCACAATAAAGATTAGCAAGGGGTAACCCTGCATGAAAATTGCCTTGAGTGCCAGTTTTTTGGAAGGAACTTCACTGAGTATTGAGTTCACATTAGGGCTACTATACTAACAGTAATTCTATTGAATTAGCTATATTTATTTTATCTGATATCATGATTTTAATTCCTCCTTGTGTGCCATCCTAGCAACAGAGTATTCCTTATAAAGCATGCACACAGGTTTAATCATTGAAGGCACAGATTTAAAGTTATTTGTCCCCGTCTTGCGTGTAAGTTCCATCACAGATAGCCATAAGAGGAGGGGCATGCTGGCACTTGGATCCACAAACATCAATGTTAGATTGAAAGGGAAAGCTTCCCAATCCTGCAATGCATATTTTGACTGTAGGTCTGCTTGCTAATAGAGAGAGAGAGAGAGAGAGAGGCCAGAGTAGAAGAAGCTGAAAGATAAATATATACTTATCTATATGTATCCCCCTCAGCCAGTGTTTATGAAAGCTAGCCTCTTCTGTACATCATATACAAGTGTTCTGTGGATGCTGCTAATGGAGATGACAGGATGCATGCACACTTGAAGGTCCTTGAGAGCTGAACATGGATTGCTGCTAACATATTTTTCCCTTTCCCCCCAGCCCTCTCCGTGCGAATGGTGCAGATGTGAGCCCAGCAATGAAGTTCACTGTGTGGTGGCAGACTGCGCCGTTCCAGAGTGTGTGAACCCTGTTTACGAGCCTGAGCAGTGCTGTCCGGTCTGCAAGAACGGTGAGCATGCCCATGTGGCTAATCCAGATGCAGTGAATATCGATCCAGACTATGCCGCTGTGTAGCCTGCTCCAGCCCTCCTAGGAACTGCCAATGGTGGGATATTTCTATTGCCCAGCAATACTTTTATGTATCTTAACATGCTTTGCTATTAAATGTATACAGTCCGAGTGGCTGCTGGCTTCACTCCGGCTTCCCTATTAACTAAGGGGCCTATTTAAAAAGCTGTGGTACAAATGATGTGGAAAGAAATCCTTTTTTGGGAGTGCCACCAAAATATATTCATATACAATCTAAAAACAAGCCATTTATTTGACAATGCTTTGTATACTTTTTTTCTTGCTGTAAAACATTTTGTGCAGCTTTATAAATATGCCCCGCACTCACATTGTGAGAAACGTTTTAGTATTTAATGCTTGCATTTGTTTGCTTATTTATATTAAGGATAATTCACACTACCTAAAGGGCAACCAAAGTCATCTGTAAAGTCAAAGCTATTGGAGATTATAGAGGACTGGAATATACACCTACTGTATGTTCATCTTGTTTACCAATGTTTCTCATGGCTATAGACGGAAACTGCAGAAAGTAAATGCATTTACAAATACTTTCCAGCCAATATGGCAAAAGCATAAAAGGTTCCAGATGCTGGAGATCTATGAAATGATAATGAACCTGCATTACAGCTCTCCAACTGATTTTTAATTCTCTGTTGGTATTCCTAGAAAGTATGCGATAGGAGCAACCTTACAGGATGAGTGTGTCCCCAGGGTAGAGAGAATGGGAGTACTAAGGATAACTGCATGAGTGATCTGAACTCTCTGAGTTCTGGGGTCGTGATACTTTGTATAGATACCTCTAGGAATGTCTTGAGTATATTTTACATTTATTTAAAGGAGCTCCAATTAGAGATGAAACTATTCATCTACTAAAACAACGGACATTATTGTATTGAGTTTGTTTCTTAGGACAGATGGAAATTACAGTTTTGAGATATATGATCTGTAATGCTGGAGATCTTGGGCTTTCCAGATCTGATTTTTTTTTATAACTTGAAGCACCATGCCTTAAAGCTATTATATATATAGATCCCATACCTGCATGCTTTTCGCATTTAGTAATTGAAAACCCTTTATGGTTACAAATTGTGATGTATAACCATTGTCTCATAATCCCATTCACCCAGCAAGATGGCTTTAATAAAGTAGGGCAGTTTCAGGTCTTCTGAATTCCATTCTGATTTAGATGAATGCATTCTTGCTTTATCATGATTTTAAATGTAATGGTCTGACATATCATTCTTTCAATGTTTCATGTTAATAAACTGAAGTCAATTATATATTCTGCACTGGGGATCAATATAGTATAACAATATAAAGTATGAGAATTTTAGATGAAAGTAAATCATATAAATTATTCTTATTACTCTTATTACTCTCTATTTCAGCATGATCAAAAATCTGGATTGTGTACAACTAGGAAAGAGTATGAGAAATATAGTATAGTAGGCAGCAGGAGAGAACAGACTGCTTCACTTGAATGGCAGCAGATACAAGCAGACATTTAACCCCTGCCTCACAAACATAGAGCAAAGTATAAAAATGGAAGAGAGAATATGCTATACAGCAAGGGCTCTGAAAAAGCAGATACAAGAAAAATGTTAGTAAAATATTTTTATACTGCACTTACATTAGTATTACTATTGCAATTTATAGTATTACTTTTTTTATATATTAAAATCCTTGCCACACTAATCAATAAAACTGTGAGGGAAGTTTCTAGACCAGTGATTCCCAACCATCATTTAATGAGCAACATGTTTCTCACTAAACCTTCGGATGTTGCTCTCAGTGGCCTCAAAGCAGGTGCTAATATTTGAATTCCTGGCATGGAAGCAAGTTTTGGTTGCATAAAAACCAGGTCTACTGCCAAACATAGATTCCTGTAGGCTGCCAGTCCACATAGGGACAACTGAATATCCAATCACCGTCCTTATTTGGCATCTCCAGGGACGTGTTTCATGTTTATGTTCCCCAACACTTTTTACATTTAAATGGAGCTCACGCTTAAAAAAGGTTGGTCTAGAGATTCTTCCTTCTTTGGTAAATTAAGCTTGTGCAGTTCTGACAGCAGGGTGCACTCAGGTTACACCTACATGCCATTAACATTGTAAAAACAGCAAATTATTTGTCCTTGAGTAAATGTCTCTTTTAAGGGAGAAGTAAACATATGATCACTGGGGGCTGACAAAATGTTATGTACCCGCAGTGATTATAATCTCTTATCCGATTCCCCTGGATTTTTATGTAGAAGCTCATTACCATCATCTTCTTCAGGTTTTTCCATCTTCTCTCCATTGTGGTCCATGTTCATATAGCAGCAGAGTGAAAATTTGAATTTAGAAGCAAAAAGCAGGCTTTATTACTCTATTTCGTATGCGGACCAGCACGTAATGGAGACTGAGGAATGGCACATCTACATAAATACCCCGGGTCAATTTTGCGCCTCCCCTTGTGATTTTAACATCCCTTCTCCTTTGATGAACAACTCATACTGTACAGTATGTCCCTTTTCAAATAAAAGGAAAAATATATGTTAGATTTGCGCACCAGTTTTTTTCCCTTATAATGCAATTATGGTCTCATAATTCCAACCCAACTACTGCTGTTTTCATATATGGACCCTTTTGTTTTAAGATACAATTCAAAATATGAATGGGCACATTTCATTTTTGTTCAGCAAGTCTTAGTCTGGAAAACCGCTGGCAAATCAGGATAAATGCAACCAATGGAATAACTTTGCCTTCTGCACAGAAATTAATTTGTCTGAGCCAGACTAATTCTTCTATTGGAAAAGTTTTGAAACAAATCAATAACAGACTTGCGTTTTTACT
The DNA here is from genome assembly GCA_024363595.1 of Xenopus borealis. Taxonomy (NCBI): domain Eukaryota; kingdom Metazoa; phylum Chordata; class Amphibia; order Anura; family Pipidae; genus Xenopus; species Xenopus borealis. Next base: position 82,706,558 of record CM044447.1, on the reverse strand, counting down.
GAGTGGGACAGGGCTAAATGCTATATAGTTAGCAGGAGATAAATCACTAAATGCAAGACAGCATTACTTGCCAATACAAAGACCCCCAGTTCTCTAGCAGGATCTAGTGCCCCAGCACCATAAGGGATGAGCAACACTGCTATGAAAAATATATGTCCCATATAACTGGTATTTAATAGGTATACCTTCCACTGCAGTGTTGCCATGTGCAAATTCACAAATGTGGATTCCTATCAAAAACAATATGTTCCAAATAAAAAAGATGAAAGGCGTGGCAAGCCACAGTGCGCCAGAATCTTCTCATTAGTAAGAGAGGCAAACATTCTCTCTGGAGAGGCTTCTACGCTTCAGTGCATTTTCCTCAATAGCTGCTTGTCAGCTGACCGTAATGCTGCTTTCACAGATGAAGAGGATGTGTATGTAGCTCCGAAGGACTTCATTATATACATTGCCAGCCTGCCCCACCGCCAGCTATGGGATGGAAAGAAATTAAAACCCATTAATATCAATTTCTCTAGGATTAGAAAGGCCACATTTCCCGTATGATTCCATAACAGATAACTGCCACACCAAGGACAGTGACAATGAGAAAGAACAAATTCCCTCATAATATTCACGTAAATTAAATTTATATTCTTGTGTATATTCAGAACAATTTGCTTTTGTCTTTCCGTCCTTTCTCTATGTCACTGTGCCTTCTGTTTTTGTTGCCGTTGATATTTGTAATTTCAACAAGAATGTAAAATATTTTTCCCTTTATTATTCTATCCCTTGCTTAAGTCAAAGCGTTATAGCCATGTCTAAATTGGCAGACAGCCTGCAACCAGCATTACTTATTAGATCCAGTAATCCTCTCAAAGGGGGTAATATTACTACTGAAGGCTGGGCCACTTTAACCCAGGGCAAATATTTAATTGGTGGGCCACCACTCCCCCAAGACATGTGTGATAGGACAACCCTGAAGCACCTGAAGTAAGGCAGGCAGGGAAGAAATGGTCTGCTTACTGAAGTAGACATAATGCTCAAGTCCCCCCCCCCCCCCCCCCCCGAATCAAGAGTGATGTGAGCAGATACTGTAAATGACAAAATAGGGATGCTACAAAGAAAAAGGAAATAAATTAAAATAAGCTCTTCCAGCTGATCAGTACTAGATACTTCTGTTAAAAGTTACACAAAAAAAGGCTGTTTTAGTAACTTTATGAACTGAATATAGTTTTTTCTCACTAGCATTTTAACTACTGACACTCGTCCAGTCTGGGGGTACCTAAGCATTGAGGGTTAAGGTGGGAAGTTACAGAGTTGGCTGAATCAGGTACATTTGGGGCAGACACACCCCTATGATTATTCCAGCATGGACCTTATTAGGCACATGAGATCTGTGAGTTCAATAAAGAGAGCTTGTGCTGATCATACTTTTTTTCTGTTGTTTTAATCATGGAAAATATACCAGTTTTTTTTAGCTACACAGGGCAAACAGGGAAACTGAAGCTACTCCAATATCTGTTCCATGTTTTAGATGATAATTAGATTCCAATTCACATATAATCTCCTTTTATAAAGGAAACCTGTTGTCTAAATAAAGGGGGTTGTATACTGTTAATTTAATGATCTGCCTCACAAGAACCAAACATGGAGTAACTTCAATTTACCTGTTTCACCAGTTTAGCTCAAGACATAGTAAGGTCATTGATGTTTTGCCATTAAAATTCTTCCCTTTTTAATTTACTTTACTATTTAAAGGAGAAATAAACACATTGGTTGAGGCAGATAGATTCAGGTATATATCATCCTTTTTAGGAAGGTTCTGTTCTGTGAAGTGTATTTCCCCTTTAAGCTATCTTGTTACTTAGCGATAGTTTGCCATTCCAAAACAATAGGTCTGCTGCAAACTCCATATATGAGTACTCCCTGCTGGCAAGTAAATAAATAATACTAAGTATATATGTGAGAGATTTTCCATTGTCTTCTGGGATGCGCCGTATAGAAAGGAAGAGAACAGCGTGCAATTGTAATGCTGCTAAAGTTACTGATGAAAGCACCTGGGAAATAACACTGAAACTTGGAAGGAGTTCATGATACTAACTTTTAAAATATGCCACTAGGGGCTCAAATTATGGTTACTGTTCCTTACAAAAATCAATATTGCTTTACAACATTGTAATTGATTTTTTCCCTCTCTGTGATATCACAAATGTAGCCCTACTGACTGTAAAATATGTAATGAAGGACCAAGGGTTTCCGACACCCACTCACAATCATTCTACTAATGCATGTTTCTCAGCTATTGCTCTCAATATGGACCTTGCTGTTTCCTGCCATAGAGATTTAATTACTTTTACAGTTTAATAATGACCCATTTTATCTCAGTTGGGGCCACAGAGGTCCAGCCCCTGTATGGAGCGACTTTAACTCTCGTCTTGAATATTTTCCATGTGACCAGACATATTAAAGTAGTGATAACAATAAATGATATGTACATGAATGTAATGAATGTAAAGATGATTTATTGACACCTCTAAAACATTGATACTTTCAGAGCTTTAGATTTATTGTATGGGGAACTACGTGCCTATTTTATATATTATGGGAAGACCTTTCACCATTAAAATGTACCATGTTAATATGCCAATGCTTTGGGGTACATTTTTCACATTAGTAGCAGTTTGGAAATAATACTTCACTAAACTTAGCAAAATCTGGGAGATATTTGTGCTCTGGTGCCAATATTCCAATATGCCTAACCAGTCCACATGGGGCAGTTCGATTAAATCTCGAGGGGTGAAATACTAGGAAATATCTCTGAGTAAAGAAAAATGAAGAGAAACACCAAGACAAAGTGTTGGGGAGTATTTCTGAGCAAAATGTATGGCTGCTTACAGGAGAATATTGCCAAAGCATGACATGGGCATTTGTTTTTTTTATGATATTTTTTGTAAATACTATATGTGCTGAAATACTTTCCTTCCTAGATAGGATAATGCTTGAGTTTTCTCTTGATTCTTACCTACTCGGGGTCATGTAAACCTGGGAATCACATCTATGTAAATGTGATACACAACTGCACCTAATGGAGTCTGTGGAATATACCACGGGAAATTGTACTTGTAGATAAAATGCAACAGGATAATGTATAACTATATATATATATTATGAACAAGGAATAATAAAAAATCATTGTTAAACTGTGCACTCCTACTTACAGTAGTTGCCTCCAGGCATGGACTATTAGCGCTCAGTTTAGTGAATACAGTTAAAATCACAATCTATTCACTAGTGTAGTGTTACCTTTCCTCAAATTATAGTTGCTCCCCCCATAGCAGGCACAAACACATGGGCTGTTCTTTTAAAAACCTATCTCATGCACATCAGATCAATCTATATCTTGTTCTACTAACTCCTGTGAAGCAGAAGCATTTACTTGAGTCACTCCTGGAGCAGTCAAAAGAGAATTTCCATATAGTGACCTTGGATGGAGTACGTGTCAGAGCACGTAATGCAGATCCCATAGGGACAGATTGATTACTAGTTAAACGAGACATAGCCATGTAGCTCCACCCAAATTTTGCTGAAGAACACCATACAGCAGAAACCAACGAAGATTATCATCGAAGATTAAAAGGGACGTAATCAATCTATAGCAGTGTTTCTTTATACCGTATGGCCCTGGACATTCATGCTTAATGTTTATGGCATCCAAAAGTGACTATTCTCCTGTGTAATGTTCTTGAAGCCTTGAGCAAGTCACTAAAAAGTATCATATGCATTGTAAATTTGCATAAGTTTTAGCAATTATGGACCACTAATTCTACACTATGCATGCATTATTATCCGCAACCTGTCTGTCAGTCATAACAAAAAAAGAGATCTTCACTGCCTAAAAGTCAATTAATTAAAAAGAACTCTGACACCACTTTTCTTGTGTCTTCATGACATCATAGGGATGTGGCCATCATGACAGCCAGAGTAGACTATAAATAAAGACAAATGCTGTGTTTTGTGTGAGGATACCTGGATATAAGTTTGAGCAAAAGAGTTAAGACCTTACCCACCTTTTAAGCAATCTCTTCAGCTAAAAATCACAATCTCAGTTCTTGAACACTATCATGAGACTGTGAAATTAGGTCCGATGAGACATGAGCTCTCAAGAATAATGCTCAAATGTGTGTGTGTGCGTGCAAGTATGATACACAATATGTATGCATCTCTCTTTCATATACAGTAAGCAGCATGTATTTTAGTATCCCTTTAATGCCAGTCTAAATCAAGTATATTATTGCCATAAAAGCCTAGTAATTTCATAGAGAGCAACTCGTAAAGCAGTAAAACAGGCCTAATAAAACAGTTATGCTTTATAATGCTTAAAAATGTTCCAGAAAATACAACAACTGATGTCAGCATGATATTGTCCCCAGTACAGCTCCTATTGGTGAGATACATGAACAGACTCAGATATGTTCCCCCGACACTTTTAAAATTGCCGTATGTGGGTTTCCAAAATTCACTTCACTGCTTATTACAGGGCCCTCTCTTACACTTGATTTAGAGAAAGGTGAAGCAGTTTGTGAACTGACAGGACTTATATGGGGCACTAAGAGCTCCTGCAAAAGCCCCCCTGGGCCTGCTGCACCCTGCTGCTTATAGATGCAAATGAAGTGGAATATTGGAATCAGGTTCTAATCTTCTGCTTGTCTAAAACTAATCTGACACTGATTTTTTTACTGGGAACAAAGTGCCCATGCTACTGCTGCTGTTAGCTATGGGCAGACTTTGGTCACTTTGTTCCATGTATAACAGTCAGTAGAATTTTTTTCTGCAGTTTCCTTAACCCGTGACACTTAGAAGGGTAACTCTTTTAGGCAACATGAGTATTGTCAAGGAAGCTTATCTCCTGTACCTCTTTTATGTATCAAACATCTTTTAGGGGCCATTCAGGATAATGATTTCTGCATTACATCGACTATTTTTATAATGTTGATGTTTTTCTTCATTGGGATTGTAGTTGGCCCAGGGATGAAGGGGATGTTCCCTAGCTGGGAGGTGATGGATGGTATTTGCCCCTGCAGGCCTTTTAGCAAGGACATCGGGGACCTTTTCTAGCCGCAAAAGCCCAGTCCAAAAGCATCTGCTGCCAGAGCACTTGAGACTTGGCATCCAGGAAATTTGTCAGTTGTTTAAATGTCCCACTCCCATGTTCTTCAGCAATCACCAAGTGCTGACAAGAGGGGGGGCAGAGTGATGGTGTGGGGTGCTGCTGGCCTTGGTGCATCAGAGAAACAAACAGGCCTTTATATGTGTCATTTAAATGGATAAAGAATGGCCAAACGTATAAATATTATATAAACTTGTTATATAGAAATTAGGCTCAGCATCCAAAGGGTTATGGGAAGACAATATAAGAACAAAACATTGGTAAGGAAGATGCTCATCTTGTCACTGAGTTTCCTTAGTTACGAAGAATTGTTATTTGATTTGCCCTTCTGCAATGACAGTATTTTCCCTTTGTTGGTAGCCAAGCCTGCCGCTCACAGCACAACTACAGTGTCACAGCCATTAAAATACCGCAGTGTGTGCCAGGGCTCAGCCAGCAACAGTAGCCTTTATACTCTCACAGCAGCCATATAATAAGTGCAGAGTTGCCCATCCAAAGGCCAAATTAGCTTAATGATGTGTATCTACCTACAAATCTTAGTTTTACATATAGGGCTTTCATATTGGAATAAACAGGAAGGGATAAAAGCATTGCCCAAGGAAGGAAAGTGCATTGCACCCAGCAACACATCAATAAAGGACCTTATAATGGCACAGTTAGGACTTTTTTTAATAGGGAAAAATGAATAATTTAGAGTACAGGCAGGGAAGTCTGATTTTCCCTCTGTAGGGATATTTATATTAAGTTCTTAGAGGAGGCAACAGAATAGGACCCTGAAGCTGGAGATATTCATAAGATAGGCTTTAGATCTTATTGGGGGGTATAGCTCCAGAAACACTGTGCTCCTAGGAATTGTAATTGCCAAAATAATAAGATTATTGTGGGTGGCATTTACTAACTTTAAGGCAAGCATCTACACCTATAAGATCAAGATGTGGGTGAATCTGACCTTGGTTATTCCTGAACCCAAGAACAATTTTGCAGCAGTGTCATGATCCAGTTCTGGAAACAGAACCTTTCTCTGGCAATTTTGCTGACGCATATTGGCCCAAATTACAAATATAGAATTAAGTCGTCCTTTGAAAAAGCTGTTGTGCGTTGTAACACAATGGGCAATGAGTGCTGAAAGGTAACATCCCATACATATACATGCACATACAGAAGAAAACAGGGTTGGGGGTCCATAAATTTGTGCCACACCGTATTTAAAAGAGACGTACACCTTTCAAAGCATAGTTGTTCCACAGCTGTTGCTGAAATACAATATTATTTGGAATTTTGCAGCGTATTAACCAACTGTAGGTTAAAATATGATGGGAGCTGTAAACCAGCAGCCATAGGGAGAATAAATGTATTTATTGTCAGTACTTTTTATTTTAAAGGACTCCTTCACACATACACATAAACACTCTGATTCCTTCTTGTCATTTTCTAAAATGTAACCTCAACCCCATTTCATTTTCTGCTCGATGTATCTGGCATATCCAGATTCTTGTTACATTTTCCCTTTGGCAACTAGATGCAAAGAAAAAGTCATGAAAAAAAACAAGTGTCTCTAGAGGTTTAATAAATCTCCCTTCTGAGCAATAAACACTGAAACATTTGTTTCCAGTTGTCCTTTGTTACTTGGCACAGAGTGGGGCTAAAAGTTATATCTTCCTTTCTGCATGCCAAAAGGGATGTTTAGTGTAATATCAGGAAGCAATATGTTGGGCCTGTATAAATACATGTTAATAATAATGTCTAAGTGGATGGAAGGAAATATCCATTCTGGGCACATGCCATGCAGTGTTAACGTATTCCCATGATTTGGAAAGCTTAACTGTTTATTTGTCCAGGCAAGTAATGATCTGTGTTAATTTCAGGGTGAAATTAAAGGGATTCTGTCATAGAAATAGAAGTTTAGTAAATGTGTTTTTGTTGGAATATGGGATTACATTTCATTTTATTATATCCTTCATTATGTATTGCTTACTGTACTTTACATAGTCCTATCTACTTACTTCTAGCAGAACAATTTTATATCAGAACAAAAAATGAGTCAGCTGTCAAAGGTTAAGACCAGAGTCAGATCTTGTCCTTTGTTTACCTGCTTTGGGGCAGGTAGACACCAGGGATTTAAGTGTGAAATGCAAAATCTCACATTTTGGGACAGAAATCCACCATGAATGCCTACACCTAAGTGGTGGTAATGTTTCTGAGTGCAGGCACAGTCAGCAGAAGAGCAACAGTGATGCTTTCTAAACCTAGAAATTATTTACCAGTCTGATGCCATACACATAGCATTGCTTAGATACCAAAAATTAGAGTTTTAATTCTCCCATAAGGCATCATGGGCAGATGCCTTCAAATCACTCCTTTATGTTCCTTTGGCCAACTGGTTAGATCTCATCAGTGCAAGATATTGGAACATGGCTTCTGAGGGAGTAGGACTTGGAGAGCAGCAAAAAGGGAAACCGAACCTGGTTAGAGTGAGAAGGACTGAAAGGAGCCAAAAAGCCCTTCACAAGAAATTACATTCAAAGTGAAGCCTTCTGAAATCAGAAGGTATTTACTTGTCTCATGCCCCATAAGGCATCATGGATGGAGACATGCAAATCACTCCTTTATGTCTCATTGGCCAACTATGCATCCAGAACTGCTATTTATAGCACAGGTAGCGCTTAATGGTTCAGAGCCTTCACTTTGCATGTTATTGCTTGTGAAGGATTTTTTGGCACCTTTCAGTCCTTCTCGCTCTAACCAGGTTTGGTTTTCCTTCCTTCTGACCCCAGCCTAAAACTTCCATTAGGGTACATAACACTGCCCCCACTTGATTAGTTTACATAAAAACTGTTGGGGAAATTAGTTACATTTATGACAGAGATATGGGTTAATTTACAACAAATGCAGTTGAGAGGTACACTAAATTGTCTGCAGTGATTTGCAAGAAAGTTCCCATTCAAAAGGGTGATCTTTGCATTTGGTTGTGCTTGATCCTAATGTCGGTGTCTCATTTTCTGATTTAAGAAGATCAAATGAGTCTGTTGATGCGGTGAATGCTTGGAGCTGGCAGCAGCTTCAGACTTCCCAGTGCAAATTGCCTCAATAGATGCAGCAGACTTGCACCTACAGAATCGCACATTTGCTGAAAATGACTTTTTAGAGCAACGGTATTTGTATCTGATACAATTCCCCCTGGTGGCGGCAATGGAAGGAAAACCACTGCATTGTTGGTAAATAATATGCCAATTGGTCCTGTCGCTTCCTCCCTAGCGCATCTGAATGGTTGGATGCCTACATGACTCCCCTGCCTCCTTTGGCTCTTGTGCTGACTAATACAAAGGACAAAGGTCTGAAGTGTTGCACATAGGCCTGCAACCATTTACAGAAGGTCAAAAAATTGGGTGATTGAGGTTTTTTTTTTTGCACTTTACATGAGGCAGTCAGCTTTGCAAATGAGGTCTATATAACTTCCATAAAACCAATGACAAGCATAGTACCAAGCATGATAACAGATACAAGAGAATTCGTCATTATGCATCATCTGTACCAGCTCTTCTCCAGTCATTTCACTATTATCTAGCATATTGTACTTTCTAATATTATATTATAATCAAACTTCAGAAGGGTGGATATAATGGTGTTTAGGTATTCAGAGCTAGAATATTCATGCAACTACATTCTCAGGAACACAAGAACCAAGAACCAAATATAAACAGAGCCGTCAGGATTGTCATTGAACGATACTCTTGCATCAACTGGACTGCACTGCTGCTTTAAGATTTCATCTCTGTGGTTGCTGAACTAGAGCTCCTGGTGTGCTTTAACTCATATTATGCTGGAAGTTGTAATCCAGCAACATTGCTATGGAAGGTATGTGTCTTCTTTAACTCTTTATAATATATTAAAATATGGATTTGTAGTCCAGCAATCACAGAGTACGAACGTGTTTGGATCCTCTTTAAACACTGAAATCATAACTAACATTTTCCTAAATGCTACCGATAAATTAAATCTGTTTTTCTTTAAAGAAAACGCCTGTAGGTTATCATGCAGATACTTTCTAACTGGTCCAACTGCATGCGATTTACACTTTGACCACTGTTTCCAGAGTTGTGTATCTGCAAGTCAATCTGCTTCACATCTGCTGGAGATGCCTGAGGGCCCTGGGATTCTGGAGGCAGGATGCTCAACTGCTGTCAGATATGCTTTATGAGCACCTAACTTCTGATTTGTGCCTTATTATTCTTAGCCAGTATCAGATCTGCTTAACCTGGTCAGTCCAAGCATTTCATAATGTGACAGCAATTAGAAAAGGGTTGTGCCACTGTCTTGTGGAAACAAACGGTGGATTCATGCAAAGTTTATCAAAAGCAATAGCTACATGTTACTTATTATAAACGCCACTTCAGCCATGAGAATAAATGTGTCAAGTTAATGCTGAGATTCTTCGCTTTTATAATGCAGTTTGCCACAAAGTAACCAAAAGGCAGGTGGCAAAACACATACCTTGTTAGATACATGGCAATGAAGTAAGCTTGTGCCACCTGCATTCTGGTGTGACTGGTAGTTTATTATTCAGTTTATAAATGCAATGAATCCAGACCTGCTGACTAGAAATGCTCCCAACTTATCTGCTCATGGAAGAAAGCAGATTGTCCCTAAATTGTGTGGGTTTATAAGCCTTTATGTACCCACTGTGAAGTAACCTATACCTATCAATACATTTTTAGATTTTTTTATAAATTGCAATTAGCAAGCAAATGTCTTACTAGTGGCTCTGAGTAATGCTATGGAGACCCATATTCAAAAACCATTGAGCAAGCCTGATACTGTGAGAGGTATTAATCAAAGAATTTTAGCACAGCATTTTATAAGAACATGATTATACCCTGTCCGTTCAAGAATAAATATGGCCAGACAATGAAGACAACCCACAAACATTAAGAACAGTCACTTGAGGCTTGATGGCTACTACTAATCCTCTCAGCAGGGAAAACATTGCCAGTCCCTGACTCCATTTGGTCAGGCTAACTGACCTGTAGATGGACTAAATGGAGATTTTATAGGATTATTTGGCTGAAACCCAATTTAAAAGTATTCAATCAGCCATACCTATGTAACATTCACATATGCAGTCAGATATGAAATCCAATCACATACTTTTTTTGCTTTACCTGTTTCTCCATATTGGTGCAATTCACATATGAGAAGGAGATTAAAAAGCAAAGCTGTCAGGAACAATATAATCATTTAGGAATCATGCAGGAGAAGAGAAATCCACTTTATGCTTTAACCCTTGCATTACTAAAGAACAGCCCAAGATGCCCCAAGTACAGTGTTCAAAGTTCAATTTCAGAAAAAGAAAATCATGCATTAGTCATCATTCCAGCATAATTATTTACTGAATGTAAATTGGGCTGTTTATTCTTCCAGAATTTCTCATTTAGTAGCAATTTAATGAAGTTTAGACATATATGGGACAGTTATTTGTCATCAGTGTCTTGTTATAGAACTACCTTACTTTAGAAACTTTATCAGATTGTAAATTATATTCAAACATACAAAATTCAAAACAGGATAGAACCAACTACCTGGTTTGAAGCTGTTATAGATAAAGACATAATGATTCAACATAGTCTCTCCTGCTGTTATAGAGGTCTGGAATGGCTGCAAATAAGTGTGGCGAATATAAGATCATTTATAGATACTATAATGCAAGAAACTGGCTACAAGCTAGTAACAAGATGGATAATAGGTCCCATACCAGTACTCATATGATATGATATGTGAGAAGTCATTCTGGATCCAGATTCTACAGAGGTATTGTTGTTATATGACGCCAGCTCCAAGAATACCATTATGGACCCTTTAACTAAATGTGCTAGCCATTGCCAGGTTTATGATTGCACACAAATGGAAAAACAATGGAGGGCATTACTTGGGAGGAATGGGGGAAGAAGTGGAGGATGATAGATATATGGAAGAAATCTTAGAAAGAAAAAAGTGAAAAATATGGAAACCCCGGAAGGAATTTTTTTTTTAACAAATCCTAGTAGTTCTCCTTAGAGAATGAAGGATGGCTCGACTTCTGTTTTAGCAATGATGGTTAAAAAAGCTCTCCAGTAGAAGAGAATACGTGATGGAAAATGGAGAGATTTTATTTTATGTATTCTGTCTCATGTTATTTCCGCTTAGAATGTAACAGGCTTTGCTTCTTTTTTGTATTTTTTTCTTTGCTTTTTTGTAAAACATGGTAAACTGAAATAAATATAGAATATACAAAAATAAGAGGACTATGAAATACAGCCAATACAGTAGAATTACATATGCTCAGACCTTACTGACTGGGTGCACATCTGCAAGAGCTCAGAAGAGACACAACAAAGCAGGGATATAGCCCTATAATAACATACAATTTCGAAGACCCATTACCAACCTCTTCTGAGTACAAACATTCCAAAAACAATAACCACATACACAGTGTCATTAATCCACATCTGGAGGCCATGCCAAACTATGTAAGAGTTTCAATCCATGCTTTATTGACACAACAGGCTTGTTCCATAGGGTAGAATCCATCCCAAACCTGAAGAACTAATTATAACAAGATCACTACGTTATATTCAGCAGCTCTGCAATTTCAGCAATCTGATTGCTAGGGTACAAATTACCCGAGCAATCATGCATGGGAATATGAATAACAGAGGATGAGGAATAGAAAGATGAGAAATAAAGAATAGCAATAACAATACATTTTTTGCCTTACTGAGCTATTTGTCTTTTAAAGTGTTTAAAATATTTTATTTGGTTTTCACAAAAAACATTTGTCATTTAGATGGGGCCAGTAAACCCCATTTGAAAGCTGAGAAAAAGTAAAAAAAAAAGACCAATAATTCAAACTATAAAATAAAATAATGAAGACCAATCCAAGGTTGCTAAGAATTTGCCATTATTTAACATACTAATAATTAACTAAAAGATGAACCACCCCTTTAACTAATACTGTGTCTGAGATGCACCACTACTCTTCTCAATGTGGGAGAAACTAGATAAATACTTCACCAATAGCTCTTATAGCTCTAATGTCATTATTGGCAATAAAGATGCGGCACCACAATTTTGTAGCAGTGATCACATATTTAATGACCTTTATGTCCCAGTACAAAGCATTTATAAAGCAGAAGGAAGATTTATACAGGCACCTGCTACCCTATAATGCAACCTGAATAGAGACAAAAATGTGAATGTCCAGTTATGAATATGATTGAAAATGTACTACTGAGGTATCCTAGATTTTAAAAGCAGCTTGCCTCAGATAGTTGTCACCTCACAACAAGGCATCACTGGTACAGTCTAGGTCTGTATTTCCTTGGCTGAATGTTTCTACAAGCGGGATCAATATCTGCACTGGAATATGTTCTACATATGTCAAAACAATAGCAATTTTATGACTCTATTCCAATACATATAAAATATTATGACTTGGACATTGTGGGAACAGAAGAGGTAGGGATCTTTTTCATCCCACATGTCCATGATGAAACACTGCGGAGGGAAGCTGAAATTTACAGTTATCTGTGTTAAATAGCATTAAGATGACTGATGGCACCCTGGTCTTCAATTTGTAAATAAGTAAAGGTTCTAATCATTTAGAGAGCTAGGGGCACAGTTTAACAGAGGTCCCCCCACCATGACCAATATCTCTATTGACTCTCTATGACTCCCCTGTAATAACCCAGACCCCAAACTTGTGAAACTGCAGATAATTATCCTATACCATGGGAAATCACTGGAGAACACTGCCTCAAGGCTTCTAAAAAAAATATAAACATTAACAAAGCCCAATAGAGTCGTTTTGCCATCAACATGGATTAATGCAGCTTTGTTACAGTGAAGTACAAAGTATTGAGGAAAAGCAACAACTTGAAATTGTTCACAGAGTGAAAAGGCAAAGTCATATTCTGGAGCTTCTGGATGATAATGGAACATTGGTACCTGTTCTTACTCACTGATGATTTCTCTTTTTTCCCCACTTTTTTTGCCAATGTTTATTTCACTCCGATTTGATTTGTAGCATTTTGCTGATTATACATTTTTTCCCCATTATCATAATAGCAATATTTCATCTTTCAAACTGTAAAAGTAACTTCTGGCTTTCCACTAGATTCCTACAGCAGCCAATAACTCAACGTTTTTTCCCAAGTCACAAGTGCCACAGGCATTTATTGTTATGCTTACACAGTAGTTTCCATTGGCACCGAACCTGACTGGCATATGTTTATAGCAAAGATTCTACCATGAATTATTTTTTTGTGCTTTTTAGAGATCAAGAGCAGAAAAAAATGATGGCTGCTCTGTTCATCAGTTATAAAGTCATAAGAATGGGTTTACAGAATACATATTTAAAGAAAAGGACAGGTAAAATCGCTGAGGGGTGCCAAGTTGTTAGGACCTACTCTAATTATCATTTACCTACAACTACTCTTCTTTCCTCTTATTTAAAAACTCATCAGCCAGGGCACTGTTTAAGTAACACAATGCCCTCATGTGCCATCAGTGGCCCCATAATCACCTGAGCTGCCCTGGGGCTAGCCCAAAGCAGTTCAGAACTTATTGACCAATTTCTGTGCTGTCCATGTGATCAGCTACAGTAGGTGCAGGGGATACCTGGTACACCAGAACATCATGCTCCTCAAACAGCACCCTTGGCTGGGACACACTTTTGAAGTATAGGATTTCCAGCCTGGGGTAGAAGTAAGTGACAAAAATCACTGGCATGTCAACTCATATTTTTTGGGAGTCACACTGATTTAAACCCCATATTCAGTGAACCGCAGCAGGGCAGCAGCAACAATCCCAGGAAATGAAGGAAGATGGTGGTGTGGTTATCAGTAATATACTTTATACTATATACTGAATGCTTATCAGTGCATTTTTTTTAAATATTGGTGCATACAAACAGTTGTCAAATTTTACCTAAACTTAAGACATTGAAAAGAACCAATTGGTATCATTTATTCTGAACAGAATATAAAGTATTTTGGGGTAGTTCTTTTACTTTCTTCATATTAGAGCACCATAATCAATAGGAAATAATCAGAGAATAAAGGAATCGGCAAGGCCACAAAGAAATGTAATGATACATGAAATCCATGCATGATACTGGGAGGGACACTTGGAACTATAAGTTTACCACTTGGGTTGGTGGGTGTAATGGGGTTAGTGCTCAGTGGAATGCCGTTAAAGGGGTGTTCACTTTAAAATTACCTCTTGGTGGGGAGTCATTTTGAATTATTCATCATTGTTCATTTTTTTTTCATGGTTTTGAATTTTAACACCTTGCACTGTAAATGAGGGATTGTATGTATTTGTAAAACTTATGTGGTATTGTATAATCATTATTTTAATACCTGTTTAAACCTTGATTTATTTGGCTGAGCATCTTACTAGCTAGAAACATAAAACCTCTATATTCCCATATGACCTTTACAATAGCTAATTCTAGTTTGCTCCCTATAGACACTCTGTTACTCTAGAACAAATGCAAAATACATTGAATGTGCAGAGGACAGGCAGGTCTATGTTGCTAAAACCCAGTAACTTGCTTTGTTAGTAGGCAAGTGTAAACCGTGATAAATGTAAATATGGGAATAAGGCTAATAATGCCTCTCATTTCCATAGAGCACAATCCCACAAACCTCCCTATTATATTTGTTCAGGTTGCCAAGATTGTAGGATAAAGTATAAAAGGTTGACTGGCCCACTCAAATCCTTAATAGATTCTAACTGCATACAATTTTTTTTTATATTTGTCTTTTTCCCCAGTAAATATTCTAAAATAGAAATATACTGGCAATTACAACTAATAAAAAGAATTTATTTGATTAGATCTAAAAATTCTTCTTTTCTGATTTAAGTACATTCAAGTTATACTTTAAATGAATGAATGAACCTTTAAAGGAGAAAACACAGTTCCTAAAATAATTTTTTTTTGCTCTTCCTTATTAAACCTTATTATAGAAAAGACAACCTGACCTTTTTTATCAAATAGAGAAAAAACTAAGAAAAGGATCATATGAACACTTGAAAAAACGTTGGTCAGGGACCTCTTCTTGCTGTGGATGTCTGACTGTTTTGGTTCAAGCTCACTTTAGAAATTGAAACTTTGGTTAGGGCCCCCTCACTCCATTATGAGTTTAAGGATATAAATACGAAAAGCATTGCCAGTAGTGATGAGCTAAATTTTTGCAATGAAAAATGCCCACATACTCCATATTGAATGAAAAATGTCATACAAAAAAAGCTAATTGACTTGCTGGCAATTTTTATGCTGTTTTACACATTTTTGTCGTAGCAAAATGGGTCAGATTTGCCCATCATCTTCCTATATAGACATATTGGAAAACAAATAGGTTTTCACTCCAAAATTTCACCTTAACTAGCCACCAGGCTAGCAATTATGAACCGAATCTTCTGTCTACTTTTCTGGTGAACTAGAACTATAAACATGTCAATAATCTTTTCTGTGTTTAAACAGGTACCGATGTGCTGTATAAAATTTAGCAAGCACTGAAAGGATCCCACAAATAGCTGCTTCTCCAACTAGATGTTCCTAGAGAGAACTTGCTCTGCCTTATTTCTAAGAAACAAACGTGCGAGAACGTGAGCTCACACACAATCTACTAATTTATGTTCTGAGATGGAAATATAAACGGCCAGTGGTTAGATACGTATGTAATGTAAAAACATATGGCTGAATTTTTATAAGGAATATCAGAAGAGCTGGGAAGAGAAGCTCACTGGGCAAGGCTAGGGCCAGATGGGGCCGAAATCAGTTTGCTGAAATCCACAGGCCAATTTCAGCCCCTCACTGCTAGCAGTATCTTCTTCTTCTTTTGCATCTGGAACCCTTATATCTGCTCCACCGAGAACACTCCCAGTGGATTTAGCTGCAAAATGCGAAGTCTCTCGTTTCTTTACAAAATACACAGTTTGTTTGCACCAAACCCGACACAAGGGTTTCAGATGCAAAAGAAGAAGAGGATACTGCTCTCAGTGAGGGGCTGAGGGGTTTCAGCAGGCCACACCTGGCCTTAGCCTAAAACATTGAGGGACTGATTTATTGTGGATTAATCTTTAGAAACCAGAAGGATTCATAGCATTTCAATCTATTTTAGGACTCATCAAAACTTGCCATACGTATGTCAAATTGACATATTTATTCTGCAGAATGTGTTTGCCTGGTTTAAGTAGTTAAGTGTTATTCTGCTTTATGGGATATTAGTGGCTAGCACTGCTCAGCAGCAGCATTGAGCAATATCTCCCATCCAAAGTCTTGCTCCCAGATGTGTACTGCAAGCGGAGAAGTATTCAGTTATTTTCTGCACTAGATAAATAAGCAGCTTCATGCTGGCTGCATCATTTTCCTGGTCGGACTGTGGAAGAGGCACCTGAGGGAAGAGTGCTGCCACAGTTGGTTGCTAAAATACCCACTAACATTGCTACCATCCTAATCTGAGTTCAAAAGCAAGTAGTCAGAGTGGACCACATCTGTCTATCACTGTAATCTGCTTGTGAGCAAACCTCCATAAAACAATCTGAGGGGTTTAGGTACACTACTCAGTTCCAACGGGCCTTCTCAGTTTGGCTAAATGCAGTGCTTATTGCCCATTTCTGCAGTGATCTTATTGGTGTGTCTGGTGTTAATATGCTCATTATACATTTTCTGCAGTGACCTTACTTGCATGCCTGTCCTTTAACAGAGTGCTCAATTCTATTTCTTACTGGCATATCTGAGCAATTACCACTAAAGTGGTGTAACATTTATGGCACAGAGTTGCCACCAAGCATAATTTTTTCCTTAGGACCAATATTTTGTAGAGATGGCCCTGCTCATATATGTACCTAGCATGCAATGGGCTGTTGAAGCTGGGAGTGGGAGGGCGCAGTAGTGGCTACGCTTGTCTTTGGTGGGCTCCAAATACTCCAGTCTGACATTGTTTGCTCCATAGGACATCGACATGCATGAATCCCGTAATCTCTTCAAGCCCCAGAACCGATAAGAGAGTTTTATTATTAGCAAGGCTATGACAGACAATTTCTGCTGTGTTATTTGAAGATGTTGATAAGTGCAATGAGCAATAAAAGTGCCTTGGAAAAATCTGGACAACCAGCTACAGAATAAATGTTACTCTTGGAAGGAAAGGTCAAGTATCTATCTAATAAACAAAAGCAATTTAAGCAAGAAAAAACAGCTCCGTACATGTCTTTCCTCTAAATGAAACAGCTCAAAATGATAAAAGTATGAAAAAGAATGAGAAAAAGTATCTGGCTTGAGATCAGTGGCCCTTGGCAACTCTCATGTGCGTATGGACTTTGAGCAAACTCTATTGCCATAATATATGTAGACATTTAAAATAAACATTGTTTGAGCCAGAAAGTAGTTGATCCATTGTCACAGCTGGCTATACTGTATATGTATATGAGCGCAAATACTTCCTTGACTCATAGATTACAGCAGGGTGGCCTTCCAAACTCCCCAAAACTCTTCTGCTCCTGGACCTCTAACTCACGATAATCATACCTTCCACATGTAGCCAACTGGCATTCATATCCTCCATATTCAGCCTGATGAAAATACCAGCACTACTCCTGCAACTAACAACACTTCTATTCCTCTGAGAATGAAAGTCTACCTTCACACAGTACACAGAGGGCCAAAGTAAGTTGTAATATATTATCCTGTGCTTTTTGGGTACTGATCGTAACAATACAATCGATATTACTGTAATTGTTTATAGAGAATAAGGAGTTAGTGTATCCTTTCTGAGCACATACCTAGACCAGAAAAACTCAGGTATAAAAGATAATGTAAACCCCTAATCCAAAATAAGTCCCCTCAGAGGTCCATGACCTGCATAAAAACTTGACAATAAAAAAATGACACCTCAGGTGCAGTGTGAAAAGTATAGATGCAAACTGGCATTTTTTCAACTCTCAGGGGCTGATTTACTAAGGGCCAAATAGGGTCGAAGAGAAAATTCGAATACAATTTGAATTTTAAAAATTTGAATTTCAAAGTAATTTTGGACTACTTCAACTATCGAATAGCCCAAAATTCTACTTGAATTGTTAAAATTTGAAAAATCCTTCGAATTTGACTATTCCCCAGCTTAAAGCTGCCGAATTACCATTTTAGCCTAGGGGGGGAACCTCACAGAAATTGTCCTGAAAATTTTTCTAAGTTCTGAGAAATTGAAGGATTTTGGTGAAAATCGTTCAAATCGTTTGATTGAATCGAATTATTGGAATGATTTTTATTCGATCAGAAGCATCCATATTCAATCGAAAATTACCCCCCAAAATTTTTTTTCCACTTTGAAATCCGACCCTTAGTAAATCAGCCCCTTAGTGTAGCACTTTTCCTAGAATTCCAGCTGCTATTCAGGAGATCTGCTCATATGGGTGGTAGCATATCAGATGCAAGTTGAGGCTAACATTTTAGGAATTGGGATGGTGTTACTTCCAGTGCAGGTATTACTCTTTGTGAAGGAAATACCTCTACATTCATAGCAACAGGGCTCTATAGCATCAATGGGTGCATTTGCACACAATTCAGCGTCAATCAGTGCAACATTTGTATCCATTTTAATGTCTGCCCTTGCACCTGCAGTTGTAAATGAATCCTCTGATCTTGTGTCTTTACATGCCCATGTAACCCCCTCAGGGTCCCCTAACATCCCTATAGTCTGAATTACCATTTAACTTGCCCCATTCTATCTTATATAGCATTCACACTTCTGTTCTTTCCTTGTAAATAAGAAAGTAGATGTTCAGAAAAATGAATCCATAACTGATTAAAGAATATTTTCTTCCTAATCTCGGCAAATGACCTGAACCAAGAATCATTTCTTGTAATTTACAGCAATAAAACTGCTGCAGTGACTCTTGCCCTCCACATCCAAAGCTGCTTCCCAATCTCCCTGTTAAACCAAGAGATTGATTTTGCTTCTTTGTTTTATTTTTCAAACCATGCCTAATTCTAACTTGCTTTCTTCGCGGGCAGACAGCTGAATGCAGAAATGTGTTGATTTGCCGGCCCACTGTCACATAGTAGGAGCAAAATACAGATGCGTGCGGGCATGTGTTAAGTTGTCATCATATTTAATGTGTGTGAAATCAAACCATTTCTTTATTGTTTCTATAGAAAATACAAAAAAGGAGTGTAAAGGCTAATAAACTGTTGCAGTGTTGCACAAATATGAACAATACATGCCTGCGTAGATTTAGTCACCAAATTTAATGGTGATTCAATGAACTGGAATTTAGTCCATTACAGACTGGAGTACTTTTGGAATGTAAGATTAATAGGGACAAGACAACTGTTTTATAACAAAAAAAAAACAAATATTTGTTGTGCATTTTGTTTCACCAGATAAAAAGCCATGGTCTTTTGTGCTGCAAAAAAAAGTGCTGACATCGTTATTATGCTTCCCCTTGCCTTTTCTATGTTGCCTAGTACAGTGTAAGAGTTTCTATATTAAGGTAGAGCAATGTTTATGCTATTTCAGAGCTAAAAAAACACCTTACCTGTAAACAAATCTCACTTTCCCATTTGCTTCATTGCATTTTGGCAAAATGTAATCTTTTCACAAATTTTTGTGCAGTTTCAAAACATTTTCTCCAAAGCGAAATGAAACAATTTTGTTCATCGCTAAAGATTAATGCTAAGCATGCTGAGCCAAATCAAGTAAATCATTTGTAATTCTAATGCACATTAGAAAAATTACTGGATATGATGTTTTGCATGGATTATGAGAAATACCAGATTCCCGTAGTTGTCGGTGGTATAACAGATGTCAAACTGGTAGCTATTTTACTTTCATTCAATAAGTGTTTATCTAGTGTTAGTTTAAGAGATACTTTGGACTGTACGACTGTGCTTTATGGGTTTTTTTTAAATGCTCTATTTATGGCAGTGGTCCTCAAACTTGGCCCTCCAGCTGTTAAGGAACTACAAGTCCCACAATGCATTTGCCTGACTGTGGCTGTCAGACTCCATCATTGCATTGTGGGACTTGTAGTTCCTTAACAGCTGGAGGGCCAAGTTTGAGGATCACTGATTTATGGTGTTGTATATCCATGTAACACTGACATATGCAATATTGTATGCTCTGATCACCTTGTGACATATTATATGTAATGTTATTGACCTTTGCTTATTCTTCTCCTGATTTAGCCCTAAGGACAAATCCTACAAGGAGTATATCAGTCAGTTATTCAGTAGCTTGGAAATGCTGTTATGCTGAGAACTTGTCATATTTTGTGTTTTCAGACTTTCTTTGAATTAAAGTTACATATTGAATTTGAAATAGAATTATAATGGAATGTTAACTCTAGTAAAGTATGGGGTCCATTTACCAAAGTTCGTAAAAATTGTCTATAACCCCTCGCCCATTATTGCCGAGAATATTCTCACGACGATGAGAAAATTTGTCTTGAGATAAGTGGCGCTAATTACGCAAACATAGCAGTTAGTTTCAGCATTATTTCTGGCGAATTGCGAGTTTTTTGGAGCTCATTTAGGTGCATAATCTGCTTTAAATCTTGCAGATTTTTTTGGGACCACTGCCAATGCCCACAATAATGAATATATATATATATATGAACGTGTTTATTTAAAATGGTATTTATTACCAGTTTAAAATGTGATATTAATTATACTTTTGGCCAATTAAGTACTAAAATTATTTTGCCATTATTTTATTTTTAATAAATTCATTCTTCCCCAGTACAATCACAAATTTTTGTTGGTTATGGTTAAAAAAACTGACTATATGCCTCTTTTACTGGCTCTTTTCACATAACTCCTCTCTCTGGGTGGCGTCTTTATAGAAACTGGAGACAATTTTGTCTATATTTGAAGCCAATTCTGCCGATAATCTTTAGCAAACCTTGCTAGACAACTTTCGTAGCATGAATGCGATAATAGGCGTTAAAATATGCAGAAGAATATTCCCAATGATAGAAGTGCTCGCACTTGCAGTTTTTCTGCGTTTTTTTGTGGCGCAGGCTATTATCGCACCTTAGTAAACTGACGCCTATGTCTTTAACCTTCCACTCTAGGGTCCCTAGTAATATTTTTATATATCTACTGACAATAAAATAGAAAATGAATACATGGATCTGCAGGTTTGCACAGATTGAAATCATTGGTGTGGAAGTTAAAATTCTTTGTTGACTGTCAGGAAACTATTGACAAATGGGGAACATTACGAACCGTTGAGAATCCTTTATGACCTCCCAATATAACAGATAAATCTGCTTCTTATTGTACTACCGTTTGATATATTTGTTAATGGATAATTCTGACTAGTTCAGAGAAAACCTCAGGGGTTAAATACATGTATCATCTCATAAAAGGAAAAAGCCTACATTTTGGGTTATGCAGTATATGGTGGTATATATTTTATGTCCGCTCTCCAGTATGCATCAATTTTCTATTGTTAGTAAAGCCAACTCTACCCTCAAATCTAGAGATGTGCAAAAAATTTCTACATGGACAGATTCACCACAAACTTCCAGTTTTCTCAGCAAGCAAATATTTTTGTGAAACTGCGTCAAAATTTTGCCACGTGGCTCGTTTCACTTTGTGTGACAAGAAAAAATGCTGCAACCAACGCAGACGTAATTTTATCTATATAAAGACATATACATAACTATATGGGTTATTCATTTTAATGTGGAATACAAAGTACCCAAATATTACCTGTTGGTTGTCAGGTTTATTATTAGTTGCGGCTGTGTTTTAAGATAGTATTAATATATAAATTAAACAGTAGATGGTACTTGCTTAAATGGCAACATAGTATAGTAGTAGATACCATTACCAGTCAACCATATTCCTAGGATTTGGACTTGGACTGCATAGTCCTAGGATTCAAAATGTACATTCCTTTGATTTAGAATGCATTGTCCTAGGATTAAGACTGTATATTGCTTTGATTTGGACTGCATATTCCTAGGATTCAGACTGTACATTCCTTGGATTTAGAATTCACAATCCTAGGATTCAGATTGGAGATTCATAGGATTTAGAATGCATAGTCCTAGTATTCAGACTGGAGATTCCTAGGATTCAGACTGTACATTCCTTTGATTTAGACTGCATAGTCCTAGTATTAAGACTGTACATTCCTTTGATTTAGACTGCATAGTCCAAGTATTAAGACTGTACATTCCTTTCACTTGGACTGCATAGTCCTAGGATTCAGAATGTACATTCCTTGGATTTAGAATTCACAATCCTAGGATTCAGATTGGAGATTCCTAGGATTCAGATTGGAGATTCATAGGATTTAGAATGCATAGTCCTATGATTCAGACTGTACATTCCTAGGATTAAGACTGTACATTCCTAGGATTTAGACTGCATAGTCCTAGGATTCAGACTGCATAGTCCTATGATTCAGACTGTACATTCCTTGGATTTAAGGTCTCCATGGACGCAAATATTTTTCTTTGCCGAATGACCGATTTTACCGATATCGGACCAATCCGTCAAATTATCTTGCGGCTAGAGGGATTCGAACGATCGTACATCTTACGATTTTTCGTCCGAAAATTGATCAGCCAGGTTTAAAAATCTTTAACAGACTGTACATTCCTGCATAGTTCTGGGATTCAGATTGGAGATTCCTAGGATTTAGATTGCATAGATAGTCCTAGGATTCAGATTGGAGATTCCTAGGATTTAGATTGCATAGTCCTAGGATTCAGACTGTACATTCCTTGGATTTAGACTGCATAATCATATGATTCAGACTAGAGAATCCTAGGATTTAGATTGCATAGTTCTAAGAGAAATACATGGAGCCACAATACGTTTGGGCCCATCTAAGCCCATTTGCTTGGCATCACATGGCACCACATGGCACTATTATGCAGAATGTGTGCTTGTTTTATACTTTGTTTCACAAACAAAATTTAAATGCATAAGAGATGGAGCTTGAAGAGTTAAACAACTTTATCCTTATTTTTTGTTATATTACCTTGATCACTTAATACTGTATCATATATGTGCTGTGTATGACCCAACAGCAGGAAACTTCATACTGGGCTTCTTGCAGGGTTCCAACGCAGTCTGATTGAATAGGGCACATAGATGTAGCTCAATTATTCTCCTCTGCTTCTCATTTAATAACAACTCCTCAGGAATACTAAAGCACAAGGACAAACCTGCTGCAAAGTGAGGAAAGTAATAGTGTCTCTCTTAATATGAACTGAGCCATTCTATTGCTTTTATCCCTTAACCTGAAAGACTCCTGGGTACTGTGTTTTGCTCCAGTTCATGGATAAGCGCCAATTTGTTCACCATTTGCTGTGAACTTGTGAAGACTTGCAGCCATATGAGATGACACCTCCCCCAGCAGTCTAGAAAGAGAAAGCTGCAGGCCGTTATACTCCTTGGAAGTGATGAGAGGACAAAAGCTCTCCCGGGATATGCCATTTCAAGTCTTGCCACATTTTCCAACAGGAGCAGGAGGAAGTGTGAGGCGTTTTCAGTCTTTGATATGAACCTTGCCTTGTGCTATTAAAATCATGCTCAAAATTTGCCGTCTGATCTTTTTTATTGGAACATTCTAAGTGGAACGCTAAAATAATTCTTTCTTAAAACATTCATTTCTAACTCCCCCTTTTTCCCCAAGACTAAAGGTAAAAATAAATCCCTAATTTCCTAAAGGGCTAGTTCGCCTTTAAATGAATTATTTATTTATGCACACCCTGAAATTCTGAGACAATTTGAACTTGGTCTTTATTTTTTCAAGTTTTCAATTATTAGGCTTTTTTATTCAGCAATTCTTCAGTTTGGAATTGCAGCATCTATCTGGTTGCTATGGTCCAGTTTATCCTAGCAACCAGGCAGTGGTTTGAATAAGAGTTTTTTATTTAGTTGAATAGGGGAGGGTCTCAAATTAAAAACAAAACTGCAGCCTCACAGAAGTGGTAGAGTGACTGCTAATGGGGGCAA
>CM044447.1:82652515-82680375 GCA_024363595.1 Xenopus borealis | reverse complement strand
CCTGTTTGATGAATCATGTAAAAATTGCACCTATTGGACTTGGGGAACCCTGGAGCTGTGGTGGTGGTAGTAGCTCCAGGGTTCCCCAACTCCAATAGGTTGGAGTTATTTGCTATGTTACCTGGGCTTTGAATGGCTGCCCCCATGTCTATAAAGCAGCTTGTTTAATTAAATTATATTAGTGTTTCTAAAGCAAACACACCAGTTGTACCAGTGCAGGGAAACACTATGTTATATTTTAACTCTTTAGCATTACTGTTGTTTCAGACATATCAATTGCTTATAGAATCTATGCATTCTTTAGTGCATGCAGTTCATTGGTGCTTATTTTATGATAACGCCAGTAGCTATTCCTATTCCGTTTATTGGCCGTCAGTCTGATGTCTCACAGAGATGATGATGAGAGAAAGGGTCCTCTGACCTCATTGTTTGTATCCAATTCTTATTCCACCACAGTGCATTGTACAGGGCTACAGAATATGCCTTTGCTATTAAAGCTGAATTTCTGCCATCAACTTTAGCTTATAAATTTAGCTAATAACACTGGCTCCAAGCAATTACTTATTGTTTAGTCTTATTTGCAAAAGAAATTCTAATCAGCCTCAACTATTTTCCCTTTGGTTTTGTGTTTTAATGCCCCAGTGTCCTGTTAATAGTCTCACAAGCATGTTACATGCCATATTTATTTTCTACTTACTATTGCCTTTGGCTCACTGCATTTTGCAGTCAAAACAGCCAATAGGTGTTGTCTTATTTGAAGCTTGTGGGAAATCTGAACAGAGTAGGAAGAGGGACAGGGAATGAAGCCATAAACAGTGTTAATAATCCAATAGAGAGACGTATACCTGTATATGTGACTCACTTGCTCCCCCTATCCCTCCAAAGCAGAAATCCCATGTTTAATTACTGATGCAAGAGAATTATCCTATCAGTCATCTTACTTTTATATAGCATATTGGGATTATTCTGCAATTGTACCTGCTAATATTACACTGTAGTGATGCTTAGGTGTTAAGAGAGAGGGAAACTGGCATGAAACTTACAACAGAGAGTCACGTCAGGTAGGACAGTGCATCTATTAAGCTGTTGGCTCTGGATTATAATGATGCTTTAAGTATCCATGTGTTTGGTTGCTGGACTACATGTTCCATCATGCATTAAACCATGGTAATACGCCGGAGAATGCTGGAAGTTGTAATTCAGCAATGGAAGGTATATGTTTCCTTAAATATGTCTGAAACCACAGCAGAAAATTCTAAAACAAATGTCCTATCCTAATAAATGCTGATGTATTTAGCAAATTGCTGTGTAATTACTCTACGCTCTGTGAATCCTCAGAAGAGGATTTAGCTGTCATTGCCTATCATTTGTACACAGCCTTGCCTTATGCGAGAGCAGAAGAAGGTGTATGACAAATGGTCTGGTCTGGATTACTTAAAGGTCTGGGTCAGAAGCAGCCTACTTATTTCAGTCCAAATGACTAGATGCAGATTTCCATCTTCTAATTAGTCACTCAGTGTTGATCCTGTAGATAACTCACTCATCATGGACATTATTTGCTATAGTGGGAGAGTCCCAGTGTTGCAGTCATTGGCTTTATGAAAGCTCCTGGGCTACTGTTCTTCCATTATTTAAATAACAAAATTGTATGTATAAAGTACTTCAGTTTTTCCTTTAATGATACAACATTTTATTGACTAGCATGGAGCACTACAGGCTGTACAGGTCACACAGATAATGAGTCTGATGTGATGAAATGGAGAATTAGTGATATTTGTTCTTGGGCTCTCATTCTTTATGAAGCTGTATCTGCTCCTTCTTGTAGTGGGGTCTATTACTGCAAGGTTAAAGGAAAGCCATAGATACATTTACTTTATGCTGTACTGGATATTTATAGTATAGGCACTATTCTAATCCTTGTAAAGGACCCCTATGCACGGATATAATCTCTGATGGACAGACTATGATAAAGCCTATTTCACAAACTGCAAAGCCAATATCAATAGTAAGGCTTGCTTGTACCAGTAGTTAATGTTGCTTATACTTAGAGCCTACCAGTAGTACAGGCATGGGACCTGTTATCAAGAATGCTGGGGACCTGGGGTTTTCTGCATAACAGATCTTTCTGTAATTTGGATCTTAAAGGGGTTGTTCGCCTTTGAGTTAAATTTTCATATGATTTAGAGAGTGTTAACATGAGACAATTTGCAATTAGTTGTCATTGTGTATTATTTGTAGTGTTCTATTTTATCAACTTTATTTGCTGCAGCTGTCCAGTTTGCAATTTCAGCAAGCTGATTGGTAGGGTCCACATTACCCTAGCAACTATGCTCTGATTTGAATGACAGACTTAAATATGAATGGAAGAGGGGTTGAATGTAAAGCTGAGTAATAAAAAAGTAGCAATATCGATACATTTGTTGGCTTATAGAGCATTTGCTTTTAGATGGGGTCAGTGACCCCCATTTGAAAGCTGGAGAGAGGCAAATAATTAAAAAACAAACTATAAAAAAATAAATAATGAAGACCAATTAAAAGGTGCTTAGAATTGGCAATTCCATAACATACTAAGGGGCAGATTTACTAAGCTCGGGTGAAGGATTCCAATGCAAAAAATTTGATTTTCGCTAACATTTTTGGGGCTAATTCGACCATTGAATTTGCTAAATTTGATGGAATCGAATGATTCCAATAAATCATTCAATAGAATAGAATGATTCGAATAAATCGTATGATTAAAAAAAGAACATTGTTCGACCATTTGATGGTTGAAGTACTTGCCCTTTAAAATTTTATTCAATTGCCTACTTCGCTAGATTAAACCTACTATGTTTGCCTTTTTTTTTCATTGAATAGAAATCATCCGATTTCTAGTTGAATTTCATTAAATTGGCCGTTTGGTGTGATTTTTTTCGAGAAATCGGATGATCACTATTCAATTGTTCCAATAGATTGAATATCGGTAAAATCCTACGAATTCAATTTCGTCGTATTTTACTTCCTGAAAATTTAGTAGGTCAAATTCGAGGGTTGTTTTTAACCCTTGAAATTTGACCCTTGATAAATCTGCCCCTAAGAGTTAACTTAAAGGTGAACCACCCCTTTAATACCTTAAGTTTACTAAAAATAGGCTGGTTTTTCTTCCAATAAAGATTAATTATACCTGATCAGGTAGATCAAGTACAATGCAGTGGTTTAATATTAGATAGAAAAAGGGAATTTTTGATTAATTGGATACAATGGAGTCTGTGGGAGGCATCCTTTACATAATTCTGAGCTTTCTGGATAAAGGGCTTTCAGATAATTGTTGCCATACCTGTATTAACATTACAGCATTACAACTGTGGTCACAGTTTTTTTGATGTTGGGAATGTAAACATTTATAAACATTGTAAAAAAAAATATCATTTATATGATAATAATGCCCGAGAAAACAAGGACTTTCATTTGAAGCAGTGTAGGTGGTTCTTCACAGTCAGGACGGTGAGGTTGTGGAATGCACTGCCGGGTGATGTTGTGATGGCTCATTCTGTTGATGCTTTTAAGAGGGGCTTGGATGATTTTTTGGACAGACATAATATCAAAGGCTATTTTGATACTAAACTCTACAGTTAGTATAGCTATGGGCATATATGGTTTGTGTTTGAAAGAGTGTAGGGTGTGTGTGTGTATGTATGCTGGGTTTTTAATTTGGAGGGGTTGAACTTGATGGACTCTGTCTTTTTTCAACCCAATTTAACTATGTAACTATATAACTATATTAGGCCTGGATGGAAAGTTACTAGTTTAAAAAATTATGAATTTTACAACTTATCCAGTGCCCCAACATTGCATATTGGCTTCATGCTAATAGTTTTGTTGAATCCCAGAAAGCCGTAAGAAATGTAAAAACGCTGTTATTAGCTCAGGAAGTGAATAGCATTGATCTGAGAATAAATCAGAGCACAAAAAAAATCTGAATATGCTATAAAATAATTGCAGTAATGGGCACCTATCTCCAGGAATCTCTCTTATTCCTGTAATTCTGAAAGTCAGGATGGCCTTGTTTTTTATGGACAATAATGCAGCCCCCACTTCTATATTTGCCAGGGACAAGATTCACTTAACCCCTCTGTACCACAGTAAGTGTGAACTTAATGTTAATAAATCAACAAATAAATGATTTGCTTTGTTTTAACTTTTCCAAGTCAAGTACCAGTTCACTGATCCAAACTCCCACCTGGA
This sequence comes from Xenopus borealis, assembly GCA_024363595.1. Taxonomy (NCBI): domain Eukaryota; kingdom Metazoa; phylum Chordata; class Amphibia; order Anura; family Pipidae; genus Xenopus; species Xenopus borealis. The sequence continues at coordinate 82,676,151 of CM044447.1, read as the reverse complement.
CTAGATATTCTGGTGCTTAGATTTTCAGGCTACAGATTCTTTATTTGATGTTACAGTTGAAAGGGATATATCCTTAGTTGACGTCTTCTTTCATGCTCTTATAATACCATTCATCCTATGGCACTTCAAAAGACTGCCTGCATAGATTAATGGGGATGTATAATATGTTTCTGTTTGTTCTTGAAGTGCAGTGTTTTAGTCTAACAGAATATCATTTACTCAGTGAGAAACAAAATAAAGCCTTAAATATTTAAAGGGAGGTTTTTTTTAATAGAATTACAATATAGAGACTGGGAATTAACCCTTATAAAAACAAAGTCTGAGCTTCAAAGTCTACACTTTGAATTAACAAGTTGGATGGATTGGTTTAAGGTTTGTGTTCCTGTTGCCATCGACTTGGAGTAGTGAATGCTTTAATACTGTGATTGGCTACCCGCTGGCCTAGGTGCTATTTTACAGTTCTAATGATTGACTGCTTGCAGGTTCTACCTCAAACCACATCAAAGCCATTTATATAGACATACACAGGAAAAATTTTAATTATACGCCAGTGGAATCTGCCTATATAGAGAGAATATTATTCATCAAAGTCAAAGGGCCCACCTTACTTATCCCATTGAATATCTTCCTTTACTCTTATAGAAAGATATATGCTTTATCATTAAAAATAACATGCATCTCAGGATTCATTTAATATGTGTACCTGAGTGCCAACAACCATCCTGTGAAAGTTTAATTGAAAAATACTAATTTTAATCCAAATAAGATAACACTTATTTTACAGATGCCAAAGGAAGCCAATTTAGCTTTGCTATCAGATGAACATGGTTCATAACTATAAAAGTGATCAAAGTCAGTGAGACATTAAATGGGATACATATACAATAGCTCTCAATTTTACAAACTGACATTGTATTTTTTTAGATTCTGATTATATTTTACTTTTGAACAGAATGATGTATTTTATGCCTGGATCTGTAAAATAACTGTAATAGAAAAAACATCAATCTAGGGTTATTTTATATTCTGACTTCTTAGCCTTGGGGCACTTCAGTGAGTAGGGGAGAAGCTCATCATTATATTTCCCCACTAGAAATAGGTATCTTGCCCATGTGTGAAGTAGCACTGTTTCAGTAGAATGGCTATCATACAAGTAAAATTGAGATTGAGAAGCAGGAAGATACTTCTAGAGACCTCATGCCGAATGTTAGATGAAAGAATATTAAAACTCAACTCCCATTAGACTAAAGCAAATAAGACAGATTTCTGAATGTACAAATCTGGTGCTTGGCTCTGATTCGATAGCATTCACCTAAGGGAAAAGTGGATTAAGGACTTCAATTTAATCTAAAGCCAAGAGGAGATCTATGTTAGCGAGTGGTCATTCACGTTTATTACATTACCAGCAATTTATATGCAATTCATGGTGTGAAATCCTGAGCATTATACAAATATATCTTTCATGAAATCTTTTTTTTTTTCCTGTGCTTAGACTTTCGGTTATTCAAGGGCATCTCATTGAATCTATTTTTCAATGAGCTAGTCTCCATATCAGAAATACTTTTAGCAAAAAAAAAGGAGAATATTTTGGGGAGAACTTTATTTCCAGAGGGCCGTAGAAGGAATGAGAAGGGAAATTGCCCCTTTATTGTTTCACTTGAGGGTTAGATGCTGTATAAAGTTTTACTCCAGATTAAAGCTAAGAAACGTGCATTTGAATATGTCCATGTGATCACGGCCAAAAGATCTATGGTAACGTGGCAATTTAGGCCTGTTGCCAGATTCACCTTTAGCTCTTTACATTTAGATTTCACATTCAAGAAGAACAAATGTAACTCATTTTTCAATAGCATAACATGCAAGACAAGGAGAGAAAAGAGACTCTGTTTTAAATTCCCATCATGGTTGTGCTGACACCTCCTGGGAAGCAACTCCGAGCATGCTGTACACCTACGTCAGAATTGTCGAATGTTATTTAGGTCTTTGCCGGAGAGTCTAAATTCTAAATGAAATGTGCACTAATTTAAGTTGGCTGCTGAGGCTGGAACAGATGCAACACACGACAAGAATGACCTTGTGAATGAGGTTATATTTGCATTCCTACAATGAGGTTGAGATGCAGTGTTATTTAATGTTTTTTTTTTTATAAAACAAGGAAAAGTTGTTAACCTGTGTCTTTCAATTGGCTTATGCTGCCATTGCTGCTCATTGCTGGAACAGTGCAAGATTTCTGAATATTGAACCTCAGGACAAATGCTAATGTGGGTGCAGGCTCAGAAATGTTTCTTAGTTGCCGGTTTCTGTGCTTAGTGGTGCTTTTTGATATGTTCTGGAAACTGGTTGAATAGGAGGTTACTGTGAGAAAGAACATGACATTTTCTAGCAAATTTATAAACAATTGCCTTGCACTTTGGTGGAATTTCAGTGTACAATATATGGGAATAAAGTGTGTAGTTGCATCGCATTTTCTGAGACTTTAACTGCACTCATATGTGTACATATCCTCATTAATCATTTGCTTCTGTATATTGTTTAGTGTGTTTAACAAAACCCACTTCTGATATGCATTCCAAGTAGTAAGGTGTATGGATTAAAAGAGGTACATCATGCAAAGCCTCTGCACCCAGTTTTGCAAATAGACCATGCACAGTATCTGGTAGCTTCAGGATTCATTCTTTCTGCAATGGTGGCTTTGCACCTTAACCATAAGAAGCAAATCCATAGGACAGCTGCTCCATGTTGCCCCTGCAGGGCTCATTTATATAAAAAATAAATCAAATTTTCATGGAAAGAAGTGCCTCTTAATCGAAAAATGTTCTATTTAAATAAAATGCAGACACAGCAATTGCAAATTGCTCCACCCTCTGTCTGCAAAAAAGAAACCATGTGCATTTAAATAGAAAGAATAGCTCAGCTAATACACTCTTATTGATGTAGCCACTAATTGTGTAGATTCTTAGACTAATTGTTTACGAACGTTGGGCAAATATGCAACAAGGTAGCAAACCTCTAGCAGGAATTTATTTGTGTTATTCTACCTTCATCAGAATAACAAACTCTCAATGCTGATAGTTGCCATAGGTTACTGCGTGGAGCAAAGTGTTGCTGTCTCAGCCTATTTACATTAGTACCATGGAATAGTCAGGAGAAATCTCAGGTGCCACCGAGTCCCTAGCTATACAATATAGAAGGGGTGCTCATAGGCTTGATAAAGAGGGTCCTGAAACATTGCCTGGCTCTGTATGCATTGGGCTTAATAAACAACACTTGACAATGTATCATTGTAATTCTAAGCAACTTTCCAGTATGCATTCATTAAATATTTGTAAAGATTTTATGTAATTTTGTAAATATAACAGGTCCTTTAATTAGCTTATTTGCAACATTGTTTCAGTAGTCGGAGCCAAGAGTGAAGAGAATGCAAACCCTCAGATATATTTCGTTCAGTAGCAATTATATGTTGTCATCTAAAAATATTGCTCTGCCAGACTGCATTTTTTTGTTATTCCTAACTGTATTACTTGTTTTTTCTGCAAGTTCTTACTTTTTCTAACCTAACTTTCTATTCAGGCCCTCTCAGATTCTCTCACGCAATTCACTGCTTTGTTACTAGGGTAAATTGGACTCTGTCAAACCAAACAACTACTTGAGAGATGTCAGGAGACGTTGAACAACAAGCTAAATAATGAACAAATAAGGCCAACTGCATTAGAATATCATGATACTACATGATACTAAAATGTAATGTAAAGGTGAAGTAGCCCTTTAAGCACTAGGGTCCTTGGTAGATGTCATTTTAATCTCTTTTCTAATCTCTTTTGTTCTGCCCTCAACATTCTGTACTGTTATCAAAGAGATACTTCACATTTTCTAAGAATAACATAATGAAAAAATACCTTTGTCAACAATGAAGAATAATATAACAGCCTTTAAAAAAAGGATAAGGTCATTAAATCCCAGTGGCTTTTGGTGCATGCATGACTATATTAGTTTAAGGATTTGAAATAAAGCTCTGCTCTTGTATTTATGGGCACATGGGAAATAATTATCTCAATTTGCATACACCTGGTAGAATCTATAGGTACCTTTGAATTTGAACTGATTTCCTAGTACTGTCACCAATGATGATGTTTGCTCCTTGTAGCTACAATCAGGCCAACAACTCAACAAGTCAGTGCAGCTACACCCAGAAGTGTATAGGAGAGGATCAGCTTCTCTTGCTTGCCTGCAAAATGCAGGTGGATAGAAGCAGACCCAACACAATGTGTGATCTTGGCCTTAAAATCACAATAGCCTGGATATTATCCTTGCTCAAGAAATGATCCAAGTCAAAGCATTAATAGAATCAGCCCTCGCAACATCATCTGGCAGGGCATTCCAGGACCACACTCCCCTCACTGTGAAGGACCACCTACATTGCTTCAAATGAAAGTTCTGTTCCTCAAGACTAAAGGTGGTGGCCTCTTGTTCAATCTTCTTTTCTATAGGCAAAAATTTCCTGCTATCTGTCAAAACAGCCTCTAATGTACTTTTAAAGAGTAATCATGTCCCCTTGCAAGTCTCTTTTGTCCAGAGAAAACAACCCCAACCTTGATAATCTACCCTCAAAGTTAAAATCTTCCATCCTTTAAACAAGTTTAGTTGCATGTGTTTGCAAATCTCTCCAGCTCATTTATATCCTTCTGACGGACTGGAGCCCAAAACTGCACTGCATATTCAAGGCGAGACCCTATAAAGAGGCAAAATTATGGCAAAATTATGTCCCAACCCCCAAGTTAATGCCATTTTTTGTGCATGAAAGTACTTGCTATAGTAGCCATGTAATGACACTGCCTAGAAAACTTGTTATGCACAAAATTTCCCAGATCCTTCTCAATTAAAGAAACACCTAACACCCTGTAATTTAGTGTATACCTTGCATTTATGTTATTTCTAGAAAAGTGCATAACCATGCATATTTAGTTTCCAGTTTGCTGCCCAGTTCTCCAGTTTAGTTAAATCACATGCAAAGTAGTAGCATCCTGCAAAACTAGTTTTGCACAATTTATTATCATCAGCAAAGATAAAAACAGTACTTTTAGTACCTTCAGGCCATTAATAAACAGGTTGAAAAGCAAATGGCCAAGTCCAGAGCCCTGTCTATCCAAGTACAAACACTATGTTTCAGGTAAATATTCCTTAATTGTATCAGTAATTTTCTGTGTGGTACTGTATCAAATGCTTTAGAAAAATCTAAGTAGATCATATCCACTGCCATATCTGATTTCAGTTGGCTATTTGTGACGATACTATATCCTCCAGTTTGATTTGTAAAGGGATTACACAGCCATTATTATCACACATTAACTTCCCTAAGTTTCACTTCTATAAAAACTGGGCAGTGATAATTAGAGATTTCCATCAATAAATACTCAACAGCATAATGACCTTTTGCAGTGTTATACTTTTAATTAGACTTAATGAAAAGACATTAACACTAAGACCTGTTTTTTTCCATTTCAAAGCGTCTTAGTCTCATGTGCTTAATAACTTAAGTAATTGGTAGGAGACAATTAAGCAGCTTCTGCCATCAATTCATCCATCAGTCGTTCTCATCCAGCGTCTATCAATGCAAATGTAATATAAACAGAACTGGTTTTATGGTACTTTAGAATATAATCAAATGGAGTAACTTACCTAGGACTTCATTTTGTCTTTGCAAAGTTTCCCTATGGGTCATTTGCCTCAGTGCTGAAAAGGAACATTTCCTAAATTGTTGTCAGGGAATAGGTACACTACAGTGGGGATGCATGCAGGGGGAAAAAAATTGCATCTAATTGTTGACCATTTATTTAATTTAATTTTATAAAGGACAATTTGCAGACAAATACTTTTTTTCAACTTTCAGAAAAAATCCACAATAACAAGACACCTCATTGTAGCTTTCTTTCATCTCACACTTGCACATTAAGGGATAGGGAATAGGTATGCTACTGTGGCCCTGCATGCATGGAATAATCATAAAATGATTGCCCTTTAAACAAAAAGGGATTGTTTGTCTAGACATTGATATGTATTCAAACTGGCCAACTACTTGGAAGTCATCACTGGTCTTGCTGGTCCTATACCTAATTTCATCTAATCTGTTAAGAATTCTAGTATTTCTTTAGGCAATTTCTATAGGGAATACATTTTACCCTCAACTTGATTTGGTTAAACCTCCCAAAGAACTTTAGTCAGGTGATCCCTGTGGTGTCCAATATAAAGTGCAATTATTTTCCATTGTTTACAACACTTTTAACACCAGAAATGTTTAGCTTCATCTGTGTATTCCATTGATTTCAATGATTAATACCCATGTAGGAGGGTTAAGGTTTTGTAAAAGTATTTAGAAAAGTTTAAGTCCCGTTAAGGGTTACTCCCAACCTGAGATGTCAGGTGTGCCTAATCTATTAAAGAGAAGCAGGTGGAGGGAATAGTGTTGAAGAGCTTAAAATAGGAGCAGTAGGAGAAAGGACAAGCAATACCTTGTTATCACTCACTGAAGGAGTGAGAAGATCAGACAGAAGCTCCACCATGGAAAGAAGAATGGCATGTACCCTGGGTGAAACCCACCAGCATGGTATCTCAAATTGATAGGCTTACAATTAGAGAGAGAAGCATCAATGTGAGGACTTAGTGCTCTGGGGACTGTGTACCTGCTAGTGAGTACTACTGCTGGGTGTACATAATGCACTGCCTGTGCTTAACATCAATTAATTATTCTAAATTCTGTATTTTATATAATCTTGAAATGTAGAAACCCCTTCCTCCAATCATACAGCAAGGGCCCAACTAAGAGAATCTATATACTGTAAGGCTTACTCTGCTGGGAGTTACAGATAGTTAAAACTTGCCTGGCCTGTGTGAGGAAGGAAAAGATAGTGTCCTAAAAGTGTTAAACAACCCCAGTTCCTAAAGTCACTAAGTAAAATGGTAGTGTGGTGTTGCTCTGCTTCTCTCCCAGGACTGTTGCATTTTTCATACACCAAAATGGGGTGGCCTGATTGCCTCCCATATGGAACGCTCCAGCCTCTTGACTCTTTTCCATAAATTCAAGTGATGACTAGCCAATGAGATGCTATTTGTGCCATGGCAATATGAGCAATTGTCTGTTTGGTGAGTGTCTATACTATGTTTCTGAACTTTACAACTTTATTAAGATATATGCAATGTTGCACCTCTGTTTGTTATCAGAATACATGGAATAGGCCACAATCCTGTATTAGTATAGATGCACTCAACAATCTGCAAAGTATTACAGAAAAACTGTTACTACCAGTTGCATGTTGTAGCATGCTGGGATTATTCTCTCTGTGCTTAAAGATACTGTATATATTACGTCAAAACCAGTGTGTTTCTAAAGTGGGATCTCCCTTACCTTTGGGTGACGATGACAAATTACCTTTGGAAAACATCTCTGCAAGTTAGTAAATGAAGATACAGGGGGGTAGGTGACTACATTCCCATCCTGAAACAGGTTTATGTCTATGGCTCCTTACAAACTGTTTTTTTTTTTTTTTTGTTTTAGAAAAATGTCTGATGAATAAATGGTGGTGTGTGGAGTGGTTGAGTTTAGCTTGAGCTAAATAGGACAAACATGGAAAATGAAGTTAAGCCTTGTTTGGTCATTGTGAGGCAGATATGTAACAGTATATTACAGGCATGTGTGCCAATATCTAATCTGTATGTTGGACTTCTGTTTCTCTGTTAGCCAGAATAGGGAGTCAAGGGAGGGGTTATCTACCTTGCAAGGACCAAACACTTTGTAGCTTTAGCTGTTGACTCTACACACTAAATTCATGTAAGCAGAATATGATAATTACATTAGAAAAGGTTCAGCTTCAAAATACAGACTTCTGCAGAAGAACCAACCTCTCCTGTTTGTTCCCCTGGGGTGTCATTTAGCTTAACAGAAACATTTATATCTACTACATAGCAGGTCGGGGGGGGGTCACTTTGTTAAGGAATCCCTGCGTAAAACAATTTGACCATGGCAGGTTCAGATACCTGAAGAAGAAATTACAGACCACAATAGAGAGGGAGAAGCAAGCAGAGTATATACTGCTTTGGTCCTAATGTACAGCTAAAGGCCGAACACACAGGCAGAGAGATAGAAGGAGACTTTCCCCCTCATTGACTTGTGAAATCTAATTTCACTTGTAATGAAATGACATTTCTGCTCATCGTTAATTTTACAGCTATCAGTTGGAGCTCGCTTTCCCCCTCTTCTCTACGCTTCTCTTCCTACTTTCAGAAAGACACGCCAATTACTAATTGCTTTTTTTATTTTTGTCTTTTATCTTAAAAGCAACAACAGTTAAATAGAAATTAAACTTTTTATTGGGCACATTAGGTTTTAACTCTTCTCGGTACAAAGGGAAAGATGGGATTCGGCTGCATTATTAGCAGAACTGCGTCTGTCCCTTACGTGCCGTTCTGTTTACTGTGTACGTGAGCAGCCTCATTAGTTTTTGCCAGCACCTGAGGGCTGTTGCCTCCGCTGTTCGGTTTCTCAGTGTTCACATTTACCTGCTGCATAAAAACTACATTTGTTTATCTTGTTACTGCTGCATGTTGCTATTCTCTCTTCTATATACACTGGTGAAAATTCTAGTTTAACTGTGGTGTAGGTACTTTTTTAAACAATGCAACCATATCTGCTGCATATGGACTTTACACCCAAGGGGAAATGGCGGTGTTCCTTTATATGCTGTAGTTCTGTATATTTATATACCTACTTTAAAGTCTGTGTCATCTTAAGGTCATTGCCACTTTCCAAAGAATCACACAAATAAATTCATCTCCAACTGCAGAAGACAAAATCTTTCAACAAATATTAATATCTATATATTACACAATGGATTAAATGGAATCTATAGCCTTAAAGGAATTGTTCGGTATATAAATAAAAACTGGGTAAATAGGCTGTGCAAAATAAATAATGTTTTCAATATAGTTAGTTGCAAAAATGTAATGCATAAAGACTGGAGTGACCGGATGTCTAACATAATAGCCAGAATACTACTTCTTGTTTTTCAGCTCTCTTGGTTTACACTGACTGGTTACCCTGGTTACCAGGCAGTATCCAATCAGTGACTACATTGGTCATAACTGTTGCTTTTAAATCGGAGCTGAATGCTGAGGATCAATTGCAAACTCACTGAACAGTTATGTCCCATGTGGCCCCCATTCAATTTGCTGACTAAGATTTAGGGAGCTGAAAAGCAGGAAGTAGTGTTCTGTTCTGTTACGTTAGACATCCAGTCACTCCAGCCTTTATACATTACATTTTTGGCTAACTAACTATATTAGAAACGTTTTTTATTTTGCACAGCATATTTACCCAATTTTTATTTTTACCCTGAACTGTTCCTTTAAGATATGAATGCTGAAGTTATGACAATACAAACATTGAAGTAGCAAGACTGGGGTCCCAACACATGCTGAGTGCTGCATTTTAAGCTCAGATAGACATAGCTGATGAATTCCCTCTTGGAATAAAGATGTTCCAGGTATTTATGTGCACTGGAGTGTTTGTGAACAGAATCAAATAGACAGACTGTGCATTAAACCAAATGTTGGTGCTGTTCCAACAGCCACGAAGAAATGATGCAGAGTTATAATGGTGAGTGGGTCATCTCAATACTTGCATGTTGGCCAGGCTTGGCCATACAGGTTGAGGGCAGTTTGTGACCGTGCCATTAATATCTTCTTCCCAGTCCTCTGAAACATACTTAACTGGCTCAACTAATGCTATTGTATTTTATATGCACACACTCTAGGGCCCTCTGGTGAGTAAGGTGCTGGTAAGTGCAGGCTATAAACCTATATTGCAATCTGTTCGAGAAGCCTGGATAGTGGTTGGGAGAAAGCAAGTTAAAGCTGTCATGGGTTGACTCGTATCCATACACCCTTCCATCTATGGAGACTCTCCTCAGCACCCTGAACAGCTCCACAACACCGTTTCCTCCCTGTCTTTTTCAACAATACCCTGACTATTCCTGGACACCACTGGAAATGTCAGTATTGGAACACACTGCAGAACTTCCTGCTGCCACTCCTGCAGGTTTACTCTACCTACCAGAGCCTGACAGATTATATATGGCCAAATCATGCTGGTACAATTGTTGGGAGCCAAAGATTGAATTATACTACAGAGAGGGATCCAATCCTTGCCCAAACAGATATTCAAAAATATGTGCGTTTCAGTTAGATATTGATGGGTCAGACCCTCACATGGATCTCATATATAGGCCAGTAAGCTTCCATATAGGTCTGGAGGGGCCAAATAGGCAGCCTTTATAAGATGTGTATGGCCACCTTAAATGTCTCACCTCTGTTGTGAGCTCCACAAATGGCCATGTTGATGTTATCAGGCCAGAGAATTTTGTCCTGCATACTAACCCCCCTTTATAGGACTTCATCCTACACAGAAAACTTCCAGAGGTCCTAACCAAGGACAATTCTGCTGTCACACACATATCTATAGAGCTAATCTGTATAGTTGAATAAATTACCTGAATTTAAAAATTACTAATCAAATTTTAACTGCCACTTAATCATGTAGAGCTATGCTAAAAAACCACAAATCCCTATGTGCATGGAAAGGAAAACAGATTCAAAGGTTAAAAGCGTTAAGAACCAGGTAGATCTCGGATTAACCACAGCAATTATATTAAAAAGTTCCCCGATTGTATTTCTAAAAGGAAAGATCCGTTTAAAAGAAGCTCTCTTGCCGATGCGCATTTCGCTATCTGCTTTATCAAAGGCAAATTTAGCATAGCTCTACATGATTAAGTGGCAGTTCAAATTTGAGACCACAGTCCCTGTGAAGCAGTCTTCTCAATCTTGTGGGGTCCCGAAGATAGCCTAACAACAGATAGTTCTTACGGGACTTCTCCACCCCTCTATTAATTTTCTTTTTCACTTATGCTGCAATCCAGGTTCAATTTATATGGTATTGCATCAGGGAAATCACAAGAATTCATATTGATTTAATTTCACTAATTAATTCTTGTAAAAGTATTTATTATCAATTTAATAGAATGTTATATCCTATGTATCACAATTAATTGGTATACAATTTATACAAATAATGAATTAGCACTTAGCACTTATTAATTCTTCTTACAACTAACATGAAGTTTGATAAATTTGACCGGCACCAGCACTTTATAATTATAACCTTATCCAAATCTATTAGTAATTTTTAAGTTCAGGTAATTTATTCAACTATACAGATTAGCTCTATAGATATAAGGGTTTTCTTTTCTATCCGTATAACTAACCAATTTACTATCCTGGTATGGCCCATGTCCATAAGACAAAATATAGATAGGGGACAGAGTATATTCTGTACTTTTTTTTACAAATAAATAGCATTGCCTGCAACTGACATAGCTTATTACTAGAGAGATTGTTGAATTAACCAACAGCAAAAGCACTAGCAAACTACAAATATAAACAAGGTGCAGCTGTAGGCAGCTATCTTTCTTACTGTGAAGGCCGACCGAGCAGGGAGTTTAATGTTCAAGAGAGAGGCCATAAATCTGCAGCCCTTGAGGTCCCTAGTATTTTTTTCATTGGTTTCACTCACTGCCTGGGAGCTCCACAAAGCCAATTCCTAATACAAAGTATTTAAAGGGCAGCGTGCAGGGACTATTCCAGCATAAAGTCTGACCTGCTGCCTCAGGAGAATTTGGACTTCAGCTTCTTTATGTAATTAAGTCAGATTTAATGGCTGGCTCCCTATTGATCTAAAGGAAAAAGGCTATGGTGCGTGTTGTGCAAGCTAAGAGCAGAAACCACTGAAAGGACATAAGGAGACTGCATTATATGGAGAGGAACCCAGCACACAGCTGTTATTTTCCACTGCTTTGGGGACCACTTGTTCTCAAAAATCATATTAACTGTGCTTGAAATGATTAACACTTTTAGCTTCCAATCATAATGGGTCTAGGGAAAATGACCCTTGTGGCGGTTCAGAGGGTTCAGGAAATATATTGAAGCTCAAGGGCTCGTTCACACTGGTCACATTCAGCAGGACTCAAATAGAGTTTATGGGTATAAACCTGGGTAAAATCAGAATCTGACTCAATGGTTATCTTATTCCCTTTATTAGTTTATTACAATACTCTTTTTAACACAGACACATATATTACCAATGAAGCTAAGCAATACAAGCAACAGTGTTTTTGTTGGATATTCATTATTAGAAATTTGTAAATAAAAAACTTTTTTTGAGGTTTATCGAGTATTCTGCACAATAAGTTTCGTTGTAACAAGCATGGGCTTAAACATTACCTTGATTTTATTGCATTGATGTCTGTCTCTGATTTGACGTAGGAACAGGACATATTGGCTGAACACCGATCTGGTTCATATTTACTGCAAGTCATTAACCCAAAGAATCACTAGTGGGCACAACAGAACTTCAAGGCTTGCACCTTTTTCTAAATGTTGCATAAATTTTTATGTTATTATGGATAACACATAAGTGGGGCATGAGCATTCTTTGTTAGCTCATGGGGGACAATTGTAGGTGTTCACTTGCAAATAAGTGCAATGAGTGCTCTGTCTTATGACAGATATGAAAGAAAGATATGTCCATATGTTATAAGTGTAGTGATGCTACATGGCGACAGAAAGTAGCAGCACTTTATTATGGCAGTTTAACTCATAAAAAGTCAGTGGAAGAGCACACAAGAGCTGAATGATGTGTCCCTTAGTGCCTATTCACCCTGCCTTGCACACATTTAATGACCCTTCTAGTGCCTAATTGCTATTGAATGTGGTATCTCTTTTCATCAAAATAAATGTTTCTTCCACTGCTTGTTCTTTGTGAATGGGGGCAATTTTTGCTGGAGGACCCATTTTGGCAGGCTTTCCCTGGGCTATTATTGATCCATTGTAGGCTCATCTTCCATATGCATGAGGAAGCCAGTGTAACCCTTCCATTCATTTCAGTTTTCCCCTCCAGATATATTTACTGACCTTTTTTCCTTAATGTTCATATATTTCTTTACTTTTCTTAATCTTTTTAGTTAACATTAGTCTCTCATTCTCTCCCCACACCTAATGTGCCATCTCCATCATATTGTGCTGTTCAGTTTATCCACCCTCTTCCTATGAACCATTCTTCTGATATGTCACTTCTACTTTCCCTTTTATAACTTCTTTTTCTCGTCTCAGTTTTCACAGCTTCTTTTGATCCTCAAACCCCCCCCCCAATCATTGGTGTATTTTCCCAATTTGTGCTCTCTTCTATCCAACATTTTGGAGAGTGTAATACTCAATTTACTACAAGTCTCCAATTACATGCTTAATTAGCGTACTGCTCTTTTTTATAGTAAGTATAGTAGTCTGTTCTGCACCTTACTTACTAAATTCGCAGGTAGCAGGTTACAGTTATGATTCCCTGCCTATTATCCAAAATAAAGAAAATATACAATGACCATATCTCTGAGGTTTATCAACTTGAGTGCAAAATACAGTATTGTGTTGTATTTAGCTTGTTGGTATATTCCCCAAGGCATCGTTAAATAAAACCATTCCTCCTGGCCACTGCCAGGTTTGTAGCTATTTATTGACTACTACAAGTAATTTTGACAGATTTGCCAATAAATACAGTTGTAATGTTTTACCAACTGCTGCATTACATGTAAATTGCCAGTATCATAATATGTCACAGAAACTCAGTACATAGGAATCGGCACCCACCAAAACCGTAGATACATGGAAATACACTGGCAATTGAGGGGGGCATGTCCTTGCAATTATATTTGTGGATGTGCAACGTTTCAGTGTGAATCCCTTGCCATGAGTGCCAGTTTATTTCCATGTATCTTGTGTATTTGAGGACACACATCAACCATAAAGCAATTTCTGCCACCAGTATGTTCTGTAGTAAACAACAACACCATGAAATAATCTCCATAACTCTTCAGAAATGTTCCAATATTTAACACTGATTATTGCTCCTAAGAGTTAAGGTCAAATGCATCAGGAAGAGGTTGCCTTGACTTGGATATGGCTTACTTACAGCAACTTCAAATAAAAGGGACATATTCTTTATTAACCATACAGTTTAAATGGCACTTTATAAACTCTTTCCAACAAAAGAGGTACTTTAAATTTATACTCCATATACGTGACCCAGACTGTGTGCTAACATCATAACTAGGTACCTTCATATCTAAGGTTTATGTTCTCAATGTGTAGTGTATTTGATGTAGCTCATCCTGTAATAGTTGGCACCTGTTGAAAACAGGAGAAGAATAATTTAAAAAGCATAGGGAGGCTTAGCACCCCTAAAATAAACAGTGGAAAGGCTTCACAAAAAAAGTCCTCTCTTGGAGATTACAATATCATTTCTATATGGCGGTCACACAGCGCATTCATATTAGACAAGTAACTGTCATCAGAAACTAAATAACCTGACTGCATTTTTTAGAATGTGGAAACTCACACAGACATGTAGAAAACAAGTTCATAGTTCAAGTTCAGAATCAGACCCAGGACCATAATAATGCAAGCTAGAAATGCCAATGCTATGCCACCACTGTGCCATCATGCTAGCTAGCCTGTTCATTCAAAACTACCAATCCACAATGGTAGTATAAGAAATGAAATCCTGGTAGTTCAGGGTAGATATTGAATTCTAAGTGCAATAATGATGTAGTACTGTCTGCTTATGACAATAAACCATATATCATACCCAGCAATTCATCACTGGAAGTTTTTTTTCAGCATCACACAATTGCTTCTGAAGCAAAACTCAGCCACTCAGAGCATCCCTCATGCTATCCACAGATTCTTTTCTACTGAGGACATACGGTCATCGATTGGATTCCTCACACTGGGTATAAATCTAGGAACATTGAATGCATTTCCTCCGTTCAATACTTAATATACTTAGTTGTGTTCAGACATGGATTGCCTTAGACTATCGCCTATTTATGGTAGTGCAGGGTGAAGGCTTCTTCCTACACATGTGTAACAATGTAAAATATATGCAGTAAACATGCAGGTTTGTATTAAAGTGTCAGCCTGGGGAAATATTTTACATAAAGTTAGAAAAGAGATCTGTTCACCCTAATGTATCAGAGAGAGCTTGCACATGCATTAGTATGTTTTACAGATAGGCCACTTAAGGGAATGCAACACATTTGTATGAATATATGAATAAATAAAGCGTTTAAGCACCAAAGGAAAACCACTTAGTGGGACAAGTTATTATTAACCCCCATTCCAGCAAAACTGCAATTTCAAATAAGAAATTTGCTAATAATATTAACCCTTCTTATATAAGATTTCAAGTTAATCACTAGTGTTGACTTGGGAGTGTAAATGACAATAAGCTCAACACTGTCATGCCATTTGCACATAGAATATTTAATATTTTGTGTTTTTTCTGTCTTTAATGGCATTCTTACTAAGCAATGCTGTGAAAACCTTGCAACTATATGAGCAGTAGCATTAAGCCTATAAGTGTGACCTGGCTCATGCCATCTACATGATTTTAAATGGACTGAAAGCCTGAGTGAATGTATAATGGATCTCCATGTTTAACTATATCTGCCTGACCAAAATTTACAATGCAAGCCCTATAAACTTATCACTTACTGTGTCTGTAAAATCAAATATACAGTAGTGTGCTAAAAACGAATAGCAATAAAGGAAACATTTATACGGGTCCAGGATAGGAGTCATGATCCACAGGCCTGTGGGATCCATTGTAACTCTCCACTTAGAACATGCTTGGACTATGCTTTCTCTGTCTCAGCTACTTTTTATGTTTTTGTTACATTCAAACTCCAGTCCTTCACCTTTTCTTGAACAGCACCTAGATGTATAATTCAATAATGGCTGGATGGCTGCTGATTACATATCCTTTATTTATTAAAGTGCTGAAATATACACTAAGGCAGTGCAAGTGAATTGGATGTAACTATATGTAAGAGCAACCAAGGGTATCATAAGAATATACCTAGTATATGAGACTATTCTAATGCTGCTAATTACACATTGTAATTGTGCATTGGTTAGGGCTCCTCCTGGGTTTGCAAATAGTATATTTATGTGTGATGCCATAGCTTGAACCCAATAAATAGGAGCTAACAATAGCTATGATAACTATTGCCATATTTGTTAAGCTATCAACCACAAGACATACATTTGATTTGTAAGGCTTGGGAAATTTGGCATACATCTGCTAAATGAAAGTTTATTTCTAGAGATTACAGCTTGGCCTTACATGCTTCATACTTTACCCAACACTCATAGGCTTACAAGTTGCCTAATAACAAGTGCTAGGTACAGCATCATATGCATACGGCTGAGTTTATGCTGTACTATTTACAAATACACCTTCTTCTATTTTACAAGTCTAGACTGGGTCAATATCTTGGAGGGCATTCTACAATTGATAATTGGTTCATCCACTCCATGAGCTTTAATTACAGGGCAGTGCACTTGAGCCTCCCACTATAAGGGCAAGTTTACCTAATTGGGATCAGCTTATATTACATATATAGTATACATCTACTGAAGCAAAGGAAAATGTCTTTGGTCATTGAGTAAGGGTGATTGCAGTGTACCAGTGGCAGTTAGACTGTTGGGAGTTACAAAGAAAACAAGTTTGAGCACATTAGTATCTTTAAATGAATGCTTATTTGGTGCTGAACATACTGTTCTTTTCCAATTCTTATAATTCAATTACTTGAATGAATTAACTAAACTCAATGGATTAACTAAACTCTTCTGTAATACTGTTCATTTCCCTTTTAGGTCCTAACTGCTTTGCAGGCACCATCATCATCCCAGCAGGTATAGAGGTCAAAGTGGATGACTGTAACATCTGCCATTGCCACAATGGAGATTGGTGGAAACCAGCACAATGTTCCAAGAGGGAGTGTCATGGGAAGCCAAACCTATAGACTCACGGTGCCTATTCTGGACAGAGAGGAGAGAATGGAACATCTCTCTAGAGATCAGCCAGGAAAAGAACACATAACTCAAAGGAAAGGTCAATTATAGTGGACAAGTTTAACAGCAAACATGCAGGAACAAATAGGATTAATTGTTCGGTGCAGATGCTTCACTGAGCTGCAATCACTGACGTTCAAATGACAAAGGAACTTTAGTGCCAACTCTGGATCAACTAATCGCCACCTCTGGGGATGGCTGACAAAGTTTAATCATAGAGCGTGGATACTTTCCAATGTGACACTGTGAGGAAGCTTTGGATCCATTTCATTGGTCCATGCAAATTTACTTGACAATCTTTTGTCCTGTCTCCTGTTATTTTATGTTATTTTTTTAAATTATTATTATCATCCTGGAATTGCACATGATTTTCACAGACGAGACCATGAAAAAAAGGGGGTAAGGGGGATTCATTCCTACATACATCCTCACTATAACTAAACACTGTTACACAATGACTTATTTTGCTTACAGAAATGCCTAGAGTCTAAATTCAGAGCATTGCAGAACCATTTGCTCCAGGAGAATTATATTTGTTTATATTTGTGTCTTTTTCATGTAGAACAGCATAATTTGTCAACAGTTTTTTATGTATTGTTTCCAAATTATATGGGCCAAATTTTGGTGGCAAATCTCCAGTGCTGACAACTGTTCATTCTGTCTGTGCTGCCTCTCTAAGCTAAATGCCCAGTAACATCAAAACATGGAAATAATACATCTGCGCTGATATTCCAGTTATTTGTCTTCAGTACTCATACAATGCTCGATTCAGAGCCAAGGTTTTGCATTTCATCCAATTTTCTTCACTTAATTTAAAGGCAGTTGCAGATAGTTTTCATCTGTCCAGTTGACAAACCCTGTTAAAGGAAATGTAAACCATCAAAATGAATGTAATATTGCTCTGACTGTGATTCAAAGCACTTTTGCAAATGGCATCTAACTTTTCTCTTGTCTTTCCTAGGGATATTCTACCGACAGTAGACCTGCTGGTAGAACTGACCAGAATGTGGCGCTGTTGTTTCAATTTCATTATATCAGCAGTGTAAAAATTGCTAGATAATTGATTATGTAAATAATGTTTGAGCAACTCTGCATTTATTTGTTTTGAAGGCTTAAGGTTCCTTTGTTTACAGCCATTTCTGCCATTGTTTACATATATAACATATTTATTTGTATATTGGATCAGGCAGACAATGCTAATGATAGTTTTTCTATTACTTAATTTTTTCGAAATGCAGACAGTGGAGAGAGTACTTTGTACATAAGTGTTAACTTTTTTTTTTAATTACTGGCCCTTTAAAGATAATAGTTAAAATAGGACTCCTATATGAAACTATATTTTGTAAAATGCATATACAGTAGCTATATTAAGACCTATCCATACTAATTCTAAATGCAAAAAAAAGATCTAATGATATATTGGAGACGTCATCCAGATGTATCTAATGTGTTGCTGTGATTGTACAAGTTTATGAATTGGGAATATTGGAAGGTATTCTGCTTTTCTGAAGAATAAAAAAAACATATTCCTACCTGCTGCTCAGCAGAACAGGAAGCATGTCCATCACCCAATTGTACAGCTAGTATAGCCGCTGATTTGAGAGCTCACAGGTACAAAGAAATAAGGCTACTATTTACTCCATATTAACAAATATTGCTGAATATTCCAAGACATTCTTTCCTAGAGGAGCAACACTTTGTTTATGACATGAAAATACAGAAAAATGGGAGCAATTGGTCATGTTTTTGTAGACTGTGCCTTGGGTGGACACCTTATTGGCTGAATAACACCAGCATATTGGTGGGGGCAGGATGGTGACATTACTTGGGAGCAGGACAATTACATCATCAGTGGGGGAAATGGACAGTGTAGAAGTACGGAGGTGGTCAGGGAAGGACTCATTTTGTATTACAAATTTACCAGTAAGTACAGGTAAATTTGTAATACTGGTCCCAGCCCTATTTGGTGGTTTACTGTCTAGGCCTGCCAAATACTGGCTGGGTGGCAACCCTAACTGAATCCTGCCATCCAAGATGAATTGGCACAGGTGTCTGCACTCAATTTTTGAGCACAGAGACCTGTAGCCACCCCATGAATGCAGTGCTGCCTGTGTTTGGGCAGGACATGGTACATAGGCATTCAGACACATAAGCCTGTGAGTAGGAGACAGCACCAATACTCAAATATGGCGCAAGGTGAAGAGAACAGCTAGAACCTGTACAAAATTGCTCTCTGCATGAGGGGAATGATCTTGCACTTCTGCCTGTAAATGCCCCTTTATATATATTGTTGCATTTACATATGGTAGATCATAGAATCTAAGGGCCAGCGTTGTGGACTCTATGTTTACCATTTCCTTTTCTGTTGAGTGTAGGGGTGATCAAGCTCATGGGAAAAGCAGCCAACAATAAAGTAAAAATAGTAACTATATGTCTCCCTATTTAACATAAATAAGGCAGGAAAATGAAAGCCATAGTGCATATAAAAAAAGGAAATCAAAACTATATATTTTTGAGAAATATGTGTCATATTAATTTTTCCATACACATAAATCTGTCAATTCCATGTTGTTACAGATACTGGCTATTTCTTAACTATATGAACTATTTTAATATGTTATTATGTAAACATCTGTGTATCTTCCCCTCCGACTGCTCTAGCAGCAAAGGGTAACTTACCCTTATCTATCAGCATCTATATGTATCTATCAGCTGTCTAGTGTCAACATCCTGAAGTAAGCGTGTGCCTGAATAGCTGAGAGGTGCTGTCTTGTGTGCACGACTGTGTACATTTTTATGGGCCTCGCGCAACAATATTTAATGCGACAAAAATAAATTATTACAAAATATTTTGTTAAATATAAAAGTTGTGTTAACCAACAGCCACAGTTCTGATTTGATGCTTTTCTGTTTTGTTGGACTGAAAGGCAGGACCTACTCTTTCAATTGTTCCTTTATGCTTTTTCATTTTTCCATATATATGCTGTAGATCTGGGATTTTAGGTTTGGAGCTGGTCAGCTGTTGTTGAACTACAGCTCCTTGTCTCTACACAAAGCCTTTTCTGGTTCAGCCACTGCGGATGGGCCTCATGTCTGATATCAACCCTTCCCAGAATGGTGCCTAATACACAGGAAGGCTGACTGTTAACTACAGACTTATGGCTCTCATGTCTTTTTTCTAGGGTGCTTCTTTCTAACATTGTGCTCAAAGTGGCAGGAATAGTGAACAATTCCAAAAGATGCTGAATAAATTACAATCTGACATTCTATATGTTTGAAAGTGTCCCATGATATTGATGAAACAAAGAAGGCTAAATGCTTTCACATATAACGAACATACTATACAAACTACCTGTTTATTACTGTACTGCCCTTCCAGTGATATTTTGGGGCTTCTGATGAAGCATTTACAAAACCATCATATAGTATGGAAGTGATGAGACCTTATTCTGAAAACCAAGAAAAAGAGACAGCAGTTAAGTCAGGAATAGCCACCAACCACCAACTGCCAGTTTCTTCAGTTTTCTTCCATGCTACCTGGAATTGCAAAATATATACTGCAACAGTAGTACTGAATTTATGTGCCCCCCAATCCCATTTGGTAGGGTGACAGTCCTGAAGGCCAGGCTGAGGATAGGTCTAGGGTTTCCACATTTTATAGAAAAAAAAACCAGACTGACCACCAGATTAATAACATTGCTGTCATTTATCGTTTCTGCTGGTTGAATCGATAAGCTACTGACATTACTGTGGACATAAAGAATGCATCTATAAAGCCTAAATCACCTATTTTGCTCAGGGCAGACTTTATCTCAAGACCCCTGTAAAACTCTCTACCTCAATTGCCACCACTTGCTATAAAAGATCAAAAATGTGTAACCCTAACTTGGCCCATAATGTAGTTTCTAGCTTAGAACTTTTGACCCAGAAAGCACGGTTTTCAGAAATGGCTGCCCAGGTCAAAACTTCCTGCTCAGTTTTCCAAATTAGGAAAACAAGGCAGGACTCCCCTAGACTGATAGACTTGCCGCAACATAGTACCGCCCCTGACATCACAGCCACACCCCCCTCACCTTTCACCCCTCCATCTGATTTTCTAGACAAGGAAAGGTGGCTCGACATAAGGATTATTTGTAAACGCCACAGGATCAGTACTCACAAGGAGAAAAAGTGAGGTAGATGAAAGAAGTAATCAAATACAGAGCTTGTGGAGAGGCTTGGCAAGTTGTAAAATATACCTTTTGGGATTATAGGCTAGAGGTCCGATCCCTTCTAGAAGATTGGCCCCCAGCTGGTAATCCTTAGGGAGGTGGTACATGGGGTGATAAGTTTCCTGCGATAAATCTTTGCTACTGATTGTGACTTATGTCCTCAAAATGCCTTCGCACTGGCAAGAATGTGAATCACTGGTAGGATGGCATAAGCGTTGCTTCAGTTTTCAGAAGCTGCCTCAAAATGAACGCCGGGCGACTTTGCAAAACAGAAGCAGCACTTATTCCATCTCCACAGTGATTCACATTCTTGTGGGTTGGAAGGCATTTCGGGTCATTATTCGCCCTCAGTAGCGAAGATTTATCGCAGGCGACTAAATCTCCCCGTGTGCAAAGCACTAGCCTGCTCTTTCTAGCTAATCTGCTAGATCATTCTATGACAGAGCTATCCTACTGCTGTCTAGCCTCTTTCAAAGGGTCCCCGTTCCTGACGAGGGTTGTCTCTTTAAGAAAGAACTCATTGCTGGACCCTTGTTGAACCTGGACTCCCTAGCAGACATCCACTTTGATCAGAAGATGCCAGGATGTAACAAGCACTACATTGAAGGCATTGGAGGTAGAAAATATAGTGCAGGATATACCTTTTATTGACTAACTTAGTAGGTTATAAAAAGCAGGCATTCAGGATCAGGACTACTTACAAAAGATCTCTGCTTCAGGCATTATACCCCGTCTCCTAGCCTCCTGCACTGTAGTTTCTACACCAGCACCCAAAACTGTTTTAGTGAATAGTGTTTTATGTGCAGAGGTTATGCAAGGCAATGACTGGAATCATCTCGCAAGTTTGTTGATCACCAGTAATTGGTTGCTTATTACCTGATGCAGCATTCTTTTGGATCCACATTCTAACTGTCCCCTTAGCCTACTCATGCATCTAAATTTGACTTGTGACAGTGATGGCACAGTATATTTTGCCCCTGGGAGCTGAGGAGTCTCTGTCTAGTTATACACAATGAAACTTTCTTACAAAGGCATCAATAACCTGTGAATATTTCAGCAGCAGCTTTGTGACCTTTGTGCAGATGTTTATAGAATACCTGTCTCTCTCTGTGGCTCCCCTTAGGCCTCTACATCTCAGCAGGCACTAGGTTACTGAGTGCATTCACAGAACCAAATTGTAAAAACAGTACCAACAGTTAAGTGGCTAATGATGTTATGAAAGCTACAGCCAATGCTTATCTGAATTTAGAGATATTCTAAAGTGCACCACTGAAGTTACCCACAGTAACCAATCAGATCTTTTATTTATGCTGCTGCAATTAAGCATCTATGTTAGTAATTAAGTCCAAGGGACTGTGTAATTAATATCTCATCATCAGGCAGTTGCATTTGACTAGGGAAGAAAGAATTTGAAATATAGAGCCCTCATATGATTAAACCAATAAAGATATTACATTTAAATCTAATGCAGTACGGCCGAAGAGAAACATAAAAATCCTTGTTAAAGGGTGTCTAACTGTAGTCATGTTAGCTGAAAGCTCTTGGGTTTTCTAAAAGAAGTCTCAAGGCCTTTTAAAGTCTTGGCATTCCATTTCTAATTAATCACAGCGTCAGCACAGCAACATGTCAATGGCCGCCTTTCAGACATTCAGCTGCAGATCCAATTTAATTTGTTGAGCTGTATCGATTAATTGTCACTCTTAGTGAAGGATCCGTGTTTTGCTTCCAGGAATTCCCAGGTTCTGCATATCTCTGCTTCTTAACCCTCTCAGCAAAAGGGACAAGTCTATGTTCAGTTATCCAATAATACTAACTGCTAAAACAGGGTAAATGACTTCTTACTAACAACTAATGTCTGTTCTTTGTTATGGAGTCCAATAAGCCACCTTATAGACTACAAGGCATCTCAGTCAGTGCCAGCCCAAAAAGACCTGACTTATGCAATTATGTTTAAAGCTGCAAGATCATCTCTTTAAAGGAGAAGGAAAGGCTCTATTTACTTGGGGGTGCCAAAGGTTAGGCACCCCCAAATGATTATGTATACTTACCTCACACCTCAGGCTGTTGCTCCTATTAGCAGAAAACTGCACCAGCCCAGGGTTCTTCCAGGGGCAGCAACCACCACTGAGTAATCGACTTACGACTTCTTCTTTCTTAGCGCGAAAAGGTGAACTTTAAGGAAGAAGTTGGCTTTTTTGTTCTACTGTGCATGTGTCTGCCCTGGGAAATTTGAAGAAAGAAGAAGCAGGAAGCTGATCACTCTGTGGTGCTCGATGGAAGAACCCCTGGAGCAGTGTGGTTTTCTCCTTATAGGAGCATGGGCCTGGGGTGTGAGTTAAGTATTGTAATCACATGGGGGTGCCTAACTTTTAGATATGCCTTTTCTTCTCTGTTAAAGTGGACCCGTCACCCGAAAAA
>CM044447.1:82633022-82644663 GCA_024363595.1 Xenopus borealis | reverse complement strand
AGAAAAGAAGACATGAAAAAAAATTATGAACAGGGATATTTCAAATGAGTGATGTTTCAAATGATTTGCAGGTGGTCGCAATTGTTCTGTAATTTTTTATTGTGAAGGACAACCAAAAATCATTCAGTTGCAAATGTTCCAATATCACTGTATTTCTCCTCATCAAATTATATATGACATATATGACACCTGCAAATCATTTTGAAATATCACTCATTTGAAATATCACTGTTCTTCATAATATTTTTCATGTCTTCTTTTCTGGCACCCTTCTTTCTAGTCATTCTATCCGCAGAGCGCAGGCCACGCCACCCATTATTATTATTATTAAAGATTTGGCAGAGAGCCAGATGTAGCCATCAAAAGAGCCACATATGGCTACCGAGCCATAGGTTCCCTACCCCTGCCCTACAGCATCCTATGAAATACCAATGAAGTAACAACCCTTTAAAAACAGGGGATTTATGGGATAGATAGTGGGGTAAATTTATCAAATGAAGTTCCGCCACTAAAGGGAAAATTTGCCACTCTCCATTTGCCACTCTCCATTCTTTTCTATGGGATTATCAATTTTTATCAATGGATGAAGTGAAAGTTCACCCTTTGATAAATACGCCTTTCAAAATACCATAGAAATGAATGGAGAGCGGCGGAACTTCACTCTTTGATAAATTTACCCCAGTGTGTGTGTATGTGGACAGGAGGGTATTAAAACATATTAGCAAAGTTGTAAATGTTAAACTCTTGCTGTGAGCCGATGGCAATCAACTTAGTTAAGACAATAGTCATGGATTCTAAACGAGTGAAGACCATTAAAGTAATTTATGGTCTTTTCTGGGAAGTAGGGAATATAGTAAATCACACGCACAGCTACTTTTCTGTAGGATGAATTCTGTATACAGAATATATTCCATTTTATCATCATACCAATTGATTATGAAAAGTGGAAGAGTATTTAACTTTCTTCACATTTGCTAATCTGCAATATGGCAACACATTGACTGTGCAGTTTTTAAAATAGGAGAAAAGCATACATTTAAGGAGAATTAAACCCTAAAAATGAATATGGCTAAAACTGCCATGTTTTATATCCTGAACTTATTACACCAGCTTGTCAGTAGCAGCAATGATCCAGGACTTCAAACTTGTCACAGAGGGTCACCATCTTGGACAGTGTCTGCAACATTCACATGACAGCTGATATTAGTTGTACTGGGTTCTGTGCTGCCATGTAGTAATTATCTGTATTAATCAGCCTTATACTGTGACATTTCTATTCTATGTGTACTGTATATTGTGAGTGGATACCTAAGCTCAGTAAGTGACAGCAGCACAGAGCATGTGAATCAGTGAATCAGCAGAAAAAGACGACGGGGATCTACTGGGGCATCTTTGGAGACACAGATCTTACCCAATAAAGGACTGTGGTTGCCTTGGGCTGGTACAGAAGCCCAAAACATAATGTACAATATTTCTAGCCAACTTCTTTAGTTTAACTTTCCTTGTCCTTTAACATGAGGATATGTATTGCTAATTTCATAACCCAAAACAAGGTATAATAGCAGACAGGGCAATTTTGAGCATTTTAGCTCTGTGGGAAGTGGGCAGAAAGCTCAAATTAGCTCCTTTTCAAAGGATTTTCCTCAAGGCTCCATCAAGTGTTCCATTGCCTCCAGTAGAGCTACAAAACACTCTGGGGACAATCATGCAAAGTCACTGTTTGCCATTATCCTAAAAATTACTACAGGCAACCATACACAGACTGATTTAAGCTGTCAGTTTAGGCCCTTTAGACCGATTTGGCAAAGTATGGTGTCCTCTTATAGGCCATCTCGCTGGTTTGATTTTCCTATTGGATAAAAGACTGATGTGGTCTTCAATTCGACCACTGGCATAGTAGCAATTATGCCAAATGGCTGGATCAACCAGATATTTCCCACCTGAAGGTGGGCATATCAGTGAAAGATTTGTTCGTCTGAAGTGCTCAACAATTTGTTTTAGGCTAAATTAATTTATGGTCACCCAAGTTTCATATGAAAGCGAAAGGCAAAATAACGATAAATGCAAGAGTCTGTTAATTACCAGTTATAGCATGCATATTTATTGCATTTTTCTTTTAAACACAGCACGTTAGGAACAGGAGAGCAGCATTTATCTATATATTGTTGCTAAATTTGAAGCATCTTCACAATACATTGCATATGGTTTAAAATAAAAGCAATTAGCAATGTTTAGCTTCTCTTTAAAGTGGACCCGTCACCCAAAACAAATATTCAAAATCACTATTTTATCACATTAGTCAAGCAAAATGAACATTAATTACACTATATACATTATTTTAATCTTGTTTTCTTCAGTCTGGGAATTCATAATTATAGCAAGCAGGCAGGAGCCATTTTGTGGACACTGTTATTAAGACAAGCCTTGCATAATCTCAGAATCTTGTTTGTGCACCAGAATTGGGGACCAGATGTCTATCCCCATGTCCTGGCTACACAATTAAATGGTTAAGAGAACTGGGGGAATGTGTGGAGAGCAGTGACATCTAGGAAGTGCTGAATGGAAAGTGAAAGTAATTGCCTAAGGCATAGAGGAGTGGCAGACAATATTTGATTGACAGCTGAGATTTTTACATGAGCTTAAAACAGCTGTGAATGCTTTAATTAAAATTTGAAATTGGATATCATGTTTGATTTGAAAAGGACTTTTAGTATACAGATTTTTGTGTCTGGGTGACAGGTCCACTTTAAATAATTACTTTAGAAAATGTTCTGATGTGATTGAATATCCGTTCAACAAGAAATGACATTTCACCAACAGTGCTGGAATTTCCACAGAGATAGAAGAGAAACAAATATAAAAAAAGTAGAAAAAACCCTATTATCCAGAATTTGCCTACCCCAAAGTGCATGGTTAGCACAAATGTCACTATTGCTTTGTTCACCATTGCTTTCTAATAGTGAGATTTATAACATAATAATATATTACTGATATTAAAAAACAATCAATCATGTTTCACTGTCAGTGGCATAAAGCAATTAGAGTTTCAGGTTCAAATTCAGGAATGGTGGGCCCCTTATCCTAAAAACCCATATCTTAAGAAAGCAGCCGTAATCATCATTGTCACTGAATTGAGATTAGTTAAGAAACAATTAGGGCAGCCCTCTATCTCATCACAAACCAACTCGGCCTGGACAAGTCAGGAGATGGCATACCCAAAATATGTCCACAGCCCCAGAGAGCGAGCAGAGTTAAGATGAACATAAACAGATGCAGACCATGATCAGTTGGTATCCTGCTTGATGCTGGACTAATACATAAACACACATGAACATAATGAAACAAAATATACCACAATTATTTTTTTTTTAAATCGTATAAAGCCATGATTTCAACTTATTTCTTAGACAACAACTACAAAGTACAGGGTTCCTCTATGAATTCTAACTGAAATGTAAACCAATGACCATAGTACACCTTTTTTCAAGAGCAGACTAGAGCACAGAAAATGTGACCTTTCTAAGTAAGAAATCCTCATTAGGTATATGGAATTTCCCCCACAACAAAATTGAATGTTAAAATTCTCTTTTTTGACCCAAGTATATACTTCTCTTTATTTATAAATGCAAGTCTGTTGCAGTCTAAAATAATGTTTCTTAACCTGAAGATATTCTTCTACAACTTTTCATGTCCATCGCCTTACATACTAAAACAGGGCCTTCACGAGCTAAGGAAGACAAAAACCCAATCGCTTTAATGGTTTCCTGGAAACTACCGATAAGATTTTGTTATGCTGTGGGGAAAATACTATAGTACCTATAGAGATAGGCTGTGTATTAGAGTATATCTTTATGTGGACAATGAACATTCCTTCCATGAATTCTTTTGCTGTATACATTTGTTAGCGTTACTTTTGTGAAGAAATTTTAAGTATATGAAAATCTGAAAAATCCTCACAAGGAATTGCTGTTCTCTTGTGTTCAAAAGACATCAAGGTGGATTCTGATTCTAGCACACATTGTTGAAATTAAATGAATTTTCCAGTATATTCAAGCAGACCCACTGGTATTTACTCAAGAGACACAGATATGCCACAATACATATTTAACAAATAAGTTTTTCTAAAGGCACATTTGCAAAAGGTATAGTTTCAGTCAAGCTATGGTATATTTGTTGAGGTTGTTCGACTAATTAAATCTGCAAACCTTAACACAGATGTATTATAATACAGACCAATCTAAAAATGAGCTTGTGTTTTTCCAGACAGTCCAAAATAGATTTAAAATTTGACATGTAGAAATGTGAGAATCGACATCGAATGAATTTTTCTCAGCATCACTGGGGCACAGGTAACAGTTGAAAGCTGCTGATGCATTCAATGATCCAACTGGAAGGGGCAAACCAAACTTTTCCCTGGCGCACTCTTTCAGGACGGTACTTGGAAGCTCGGTCATACACAATATATTGTGTGCAGAACCGTTGATCAGAATCTGCTTCTGCATGGTATGCCACAGTGTTAATGGTTTGTGTTACATCGCTATCAGGTTTAGGCTGACGAATAAGGATTTGCCCTCCAGCAGCTTTAACAAGTTCAATCAGGTCTTCTTTGCTGTGTTCTTTAAAACAGCCAAGAAAGTAGAAATGGCATCCATCCAACAGCTGGGGCAGCTTAAGAAAATGAAAACACAGTGGAGTCAATGTAATTATTAGCATGAGGATTTCTGCCAAGAGTAAACAAAAGTCCATAGTAAAATGCTGCATCAATTAAAAATAAGACACATATATATCCTTGATAAAGGCCCCAATGGGGGCCGAAACATTGGAGATGCTTTGTGAATAAACACTAAGTTATTTCACTGAAAACAGAGTGCGGGTCCATCTATAATTGTATATATACAATTTAGGGGCTCTATAAGAAGCATATTACAGCATTAGCAGTATAACCAAAAGTTAAGATAAATAAGAAAATTACCATCTGTTGTCTGTTCAGTCGTGCTCTGTATGGTCCATGAGGAATCTCATATGGCTCTTCTGGTTCCCGATTACATGATTGCAAGCAGGCTTTTACCCCTGTGAAACATCCAAATAAAAAGGGCCAAAAATATACACTTATACAGTATAACATTTTTTATTACAGTTCTGGTGGTGAAAACTGCCTCATGTCTGTTAATTGTGATATCAATAGAACAGTCCAAATAAGCCTAGGGTGATATATTTATAAATTACATTGGTTGTGTGATAAAAAGCCATGTGATTTTTTTGTTTTCAAAACACACGCATCCATCCACTCATGTCAGAGTGCCAAATCAAACCTGCTTACGCCCAGCCCCATTAAACAATAACCTCTACATTCAGATTAACTCAATTACAAAAAGGAGCAAAAATAAATGAATGCACTTTTATATACTTGCTATGCAACCAAGCAGCTAAAACCAGGGGTTAGAACCCTTGTATGTAAACACAAGTTATACATCACCTGCACCTCTCCGTTACTCACTGGAAATAAACTCTGGAACGTTGTCATTCTACAATATATATAAAATACTACAAAGGACGAGTAATTTACCTGCCTAGCTATATTAAAGGAAGAAAACAAACATTTAAAAATTTTTATAGGCAATTATGTATACTAGATGGTGTTGCTTTCACGTTGTGCTAAAAATGAATATTATCTTTAAAAATGGTCCCTTTATTTGAGCTCCCTATAGATGTTCATTGTCCCAGTTTCAAATGAGGGTGGGCATGTCCTAACAGTTCCTGCCAGAAGCAAAGTAGGAGGAGGACAGCCAAAGCCAATCACAGCCTGCAGTCACATAAGCAAAGACAGGCTTCAGTTCCCTATCAGGTCACCAGCTGCCGATTGGTTCCTATGCTACAGTGTGGCAAGTGCTGCCGGATCGCATGCACAGCCTGGGAAAGGAGGCAGGAGGGGATTTAACAAAAATATTCAAAGAAGAAACCAGAAACGCAACTTTTTCATGGATTCCTTCTACATCCAAGAGTAAACAGCACAGATACATTCTTGTTTTTTGATACGTCTCCTTTAAGAGGACTGATAACCTACACACAGAACGGTTTTCTGAGGTTGCCCGAGGAAAGCAATTTTCCATTGCACACTTCAATTCTGTAATCTACTACTGAAAGACATTGAAAATGAATGGATATTAAACTCCATTTCATGCAGCTTTCTGAAACAGAGCAGCATAGGATATATGTGTGTTTATATATGCAACATGTAAGTATTCTACAAACTTGATGTAGGCTTGGGACTCAACATTTCTTGTAAATGGCATTGTGTGCTACTTGTTTGGGCAATTCCTGTCAATGTGGCATTTCTTCAGTGCATTTTTACTTATTTAGGACTGCATCAGACACTAACACATCAACAATTTCATTTGCAATAAGTTTTGAGTGAAGCGGAGGGAGGTAGTCTTTTGGTTGGTTAAGAATACAGTGATTTGTATGAATAAAAGATTATTGCCCGTTTCTGGACTGTTCTTTTGAAAGGAAGCAGTGCTACGGCTTACATTTACCAGAGGCAGCTTTTTCCCCCACTGGTAACTTGCCGATCGCTGCTGCCCCAGGAAACTTTCGTACCATGGTTCATGGCAAGTAAGAGCTCCCTATTGGCATATGTTCCATTAGTCACCATGGAAAGGAAGCCATAAAACTTGTAACCTTGCTGTTTAATAGTTTTTTTGCGACATTACACAACTTAAAAAAGAAAACTAAAATAGAGCATGGCAGGGTTAAAGTTTACCGCTGACTACCCATTTGTTTTCGAGCAGCAAATTCATGAGCAGGATTACAGAGGTGAGAGATGAAACACTGAATTTTTTGGGATATGTGCACCATCACTTACTGTAAATTTTCTTGACAAGGAATAACATGTATCATGTTAAAGACAAAGTGGGAGCACCTAAAGTTTTGTGTAAAAATTCTCTGGTAGTTGAATGGAGGGGTACAAGAAAAAGTGTCAAGCGGTGTACCCAGATATCCTTAGGCACCAAAATCCCAGATTTCTGAGCAGCCAGTTTGGGTGTTCAAATACTGTAATACAGTCAACATACAAATTTCAGAATGTACTTGTATTTTCTTGGGATTTCTAAAACAGTGACAACTTACAAGCAAATTGAAGTGTCCAGCATCCAGCTAATATACCCATCATGCATTTCATGGTTCGAAGCACAGGCTCATCGCTCACAATAACATGTGTAGCTTAAGAGGAAAATGAAAAAGAATACCGTTATCTTTTTTTTTATATAACTATTTTCAGTCTTCAAGAGATCGATGAGGAAACAATTTCAAACACATTATTTTGTTTACCATCTGTTCAACAAATGTATATGCAATATATATATATTCCCCCAGGTTATGTCCATCGTGAAATATAATTTGTTACTGTTAAAGAATAAAGAAAATTATTTTCTGACAAAATGAATAATTTATTCTATATGTCCTGCTCATCTGCTTGCATTATTGTGTTCCTTATATCTGTGTTGACCCTTTGACTGAAGAAGCTCCTTCTAGGGACATTTTGTACCTGTAGCAGATTTGCTTCCCACCTGTTACAGCAGAAAGCAGCAGTCTGAGTACAGACTGCTAATTAATGTGTTCTGGTGAACAGAGGAAGAAGCACGGCTAAAACTGCAGATACAATTAAGCACTTGAAAAACTTTCTACATGGCAGGGTCAGGGGTAGAACAATGTCAGAGACGCAGCTTTGTTTTCCAGCTGAGAATTAACAAGAGCTAATGTATTTCTGAGCCAAAACAGATAAAATGCTGGATGTAGAACAGCACAGAATAAGTATTTGCTAATCTCTTTCATCGGACTCCACCTGACCCCCTTCCCATTTTAAAACAGAGGCTCATAACGCATCCATACATTTAGATATTAGATTAAATAAACTGTATGGATGAACAGAAGCCAGCAAATCATTTCCAAATTAGCTATAAATTGTGGCTTTAAAGCAATACTAAGGCTAGGGCCACACCAGGGGGCAAAGTCAGCAAGCTGAAATACACATTTGCAGTAGCTTCTGGTCTCTTTTGTTTTCAGAAGTACCACAAACAGACTTAGTGGATTTCAATGAAGAATCAAAAGTCGCAATTTTTATCTGAAATTCACCAAATTCTGTTAGCGCCGCCTCTGATTCAACATTTCTGAATGTGGAAGAGAGGAGGCTACTGCCCACGATAGGGCTCAAATCATCCAGTATATTTCACCCAGCTGATTTAAAGGAAAACTATACCCCCTAACAATGTAGGTCTCTATAGAAAGATATTGCATAAAACAACTCATAAGTAAAACCCTGCTTCATGTAAATAAATCATTTTTATAATAATACACTTTTTTAGTAGCATGTGCCATTGGGTCATTTTAAAAAGAAAATAGCCATTTTAAAAAATAAGGACGGCCTCCTGGGATCGTATGATTCAACGGTGCACACAAACATACCAAACAAACTATAAAGTTAGGTCACATGAGCCAATTAACAGACAGATTTCTGTCTTTTGCTTCCACACTTCCTCCTGTTACAGTTAGAGTTGAAATATTTCTGGTCAGGTGATCTCTGAGGCAGCACACAGACAATCACGAAATGGTGGTTCAAGGCAAGATTTACTTAAATATATATTCCAGTTTGGTAAGATTCTTTAATACGTCACTTAATTTGATATAAACTGTTGCTCAAGTATTAATTTTCGGGGTATAGTTTTTCTTTAAGCAACTGTGTGGCCCTAGCCTAAAGCTGTACATACAACGAAAGATCCACCCTGATGTGTATGGCCTTTTGAGGTTGCTAAATGAGCTGATCTTTGCCTGATCTGTGAACTCTAAGGGTATTGGCAGATGGGGAGAGTGCAGCCACAGATCTCCCTGCTAGCAATAAAGTAAATTGATGGTCGTAAAATATAAGCAGTTCTCCAGTTTCCAAAGTCGCCTCAAACTGTTGCATGCGGTTTCCCACTGGCAATTTACTTTGTGAGATTTGCCGCCTGCAGTTGCACATATTTTTAAATGGGGGCAACAAATCTCCCTGTGTGCCATTATCCTTATGTTAGGCAACATTTGTATCAATGATTGTATTGCCCCTGGCAAATGATTATATCCAACTGTATCTATAATGTGTTACCAACAGCCTTCCTCAAAAAGGAAACAACTGAGAGGTCTACCACTTGGCAGACATTTCTACAAAGGTTAGGTTGAATAGCTGTATTGGTCCTTATCTTGACCTAAATGGATAGCAGGAGCACCTTGGCACCCCAATTGCTGGTAAATGGACGTCACATATGCAACAAACTGAAAAGAGATTTATAGCAACTTACCGGTGCGGTCATATTCGGCACAAATACTAGCTTTCAGCATTTTTGCTAGCTTGGTCAGATCCGCACGCTGAGTAGCCAGCAGCCCACTGGCTATTAGCACAACCGCTTCTTTTTTCTGCTGGTGTGAGCTCAGCTGTGGAGCATAAAATCAAAGCAACCCAGATAAAATTAATGTTCTTTAGAGACGGCGTGGTGCACGAGAAAGAACTCAGGCTCAGTTTTGACAGAATTAGACAAACACAGAAGTGATGTAAAGAAAATGTGTAATCACCACCACTAGCAAACTGGAGAATAAACTGGTTAATGGCAACATATACCTTCTCTAAAACAGCATCCTACATGCAAGAGAATTACCCAATAAAATATATATAATTGCTTGTGGAACTGAATTAACTTCCGTCCAGTACATGCCCAAACGATAAAGATATCATCATACCCCCATATGTATGCCTCTGCATACGAAATGCTTCAACCATTGTGTCATGAAATACCAGTAAGAACTGATTGTAACCATGAGTTCACTCTGTTATTCTTTTTAATTGCTCACCTTTCTTTTGAGGCCCTCTCTTAGTGATCTTTTATTCTGTCTTTCCAACTACTGCATGGTTGCAAGGGTAGTTAAACAAGGTAAATTCAAAGAGAATAAAATCCCATACTAAAAGTTTAATTTTTTAAGGGGACTAGCTTGTAACGGGGTGCTTCACCTTAAGATCAAATTTTCATTTGCTACAGAATAGCAAACTCTAATCAACTTTTCACCTGGCCTGCTTTTTTGCAGTTTTAAATGTATTTGCCTTTTTATTCTGATTCTTCCCAGCTTTGAAATGGGGGTCATCTAAAAACAAATGCTCTGTAAAGCTACACATTTATGGTTACTTTTTATTACTCATATACAACACATGGATAGTAGGCAATTTGGACCCATGCAACCAGATTGCTGAAATCGCTTCGAGAAATGTTGAATAAAAAGCTAAACAACTCAAAAAATGCAAATACTTAAAAATGGAACCCAATTACAAACTGTCTCAGAATATCACTCTCTACATAATGTTAAAAGTTAATTTAAAGGTGAACAATCTATTTTAAATATATACTTATTTATACTTAAGCGTGATAGTGTTTCATGTAGAGGTCACAATTTAAGACTTTCAAAACACTTTCAAACTTACTGAAAGGCATGGCTGCAACAAAAGGCGGCCTCTCCTGGTCTGGGTTTCCAGCAATACCAGCTTCATCTCTTCTGTTTCTGCATAGTCTACAGGCTGCAGACCGAATATATTACTGGTAAAACAAGCACAGATGGGTTTTTAAGTAAATACAATATGTGACTGGATTCTTAACGAGATACATTAGCTAGAAACAGTTATTTCCAGCATCTTGTTTTTCCGTAGGCTGGACCCACAAAATATACACAAAAATACAAGACTTGAAATTCCAGGCAAAGCAGATGGACTACATGAGGCCAAGCTGCGGAATCCAATGAGAGGAATAAAACACAGCGAGACCAAGAAAGACGGCTGCAAACTGCTTTGTCTTGTGATGCAACAGTCCTCAATCTTTTTGGACAGTTTCCAGGTTTTGATTCTTTCCCTTGCTATACAGCTACAAAGTCTAGATGTTTAGAAACAAAAAATCAAAGTATGATTTATGATTTTCTTTTAATGCAGAATAAGATTTTGAGCATCAGGTAGGTATATTCAACATTTAAATTGTACGTATATGCAAATTAATTATTTGGAGGATTATTTTCAGGAATATGAAAGACTGAAAGAGCAAAGGAATGTCAACCAAATCCATAATTTATATTTTAAACACAGAGCTTGTAATACTGACAATCTGCAAATCATTATAGAAGCCAAGAAGGCGTTAACTTCCAACTCTGAAGGAAGCTTTTGGATCAGCTCTTTTCTGGAAAGCCCTGATTAATTTTGCACTAACAGAAGCCCCTGGACCTGCTGCATTAATAATGTGTTGGGATCTGGCATGTTGCAAATGCTACAGATTAACAGATAATTGGTTCAGTCTCAGCACAGCATGCTGGGAGTTCCAGACCATTAAACACACTGGAATGGTATACAGATATTTGGCATGGTACAATGCCAGTTTATTCTGCGGCTAAAAAATACTCTGAACTGGGATCAAAGACGCACAGCCAACGTCTTACTTAAAGGGATACTGTCATGGGAAAAACATTTATCAAAATGCATCAGTTAATAGTGCTGCTCCAGCAGAATTCGGCATTGAAATCCATGTCTCAAAAGAGCAAAGAGATTTTTATATATTTCATTTTGAAATCTGACATGGGGCTAGAC
>CM044447.1:82616653-82632683 GCA_024363595.1 Xenopus borealis | reverse complement strand
CAGCTGGGAAATTGACAAAATGTCTAGCCCCATGTCAGATTTAGAAAACTGAATATAAAATAATCTGTCTCCTCTTTTGAGAAATAGATTTCAGTGCATAATGCAGGCCATAGACGCAAAGATTTACCTTCAATATCGTTCAGACGATCGTACGTCCCCATCTCCCGACCTGTCCCTAACCTTCAGATCAAATAAAGTTGTAATAGCATAGATCAGCCAACGTTCTGCCCCTAACAGGGATCGTACAAAAGTTGTACAATTAAAAACCTAGTGACTGTCTCCCACTGAAAATCGTACGATCTGCAATAGACGCAAAGATATGATTGCCAGCGAACAGAAATTTTCCCATGTCCTGGCTACACAATTTAATGGTTAAGAGAACTGGGGGAATGTGTGGGGAGCAGTGGCATCTAGGAAGTGCTGAATGGAAAGTGAAAGTAATTGTCTTCCCCACCTCTATGCCTAAGGCATAGAGGAATGGCAGACAATATTTGATTGACAGCTGAGATTTTTAAATGAGCTTAAAACAGCTATGAATGCTTTAATACAAATTTTAAATTGGATTTCATGTTTAATTTGAAAAGGACTTATTATAAAGATTTTTGTGTCTGGGTGACCGGTTCACTTTAAGAAATGACATAGCCGATAACCCCTGTATAGTCTATAGAAGGAGTCATTGGTTGAACTAGAATCAGAATGATTGTAGATTGTAGCAAATGTGGCAGTTCCCAGTAAAAGTGCCACATCAATATCAGCAAGAAGTCACCTGCTATCAATCCAAAGCTGGAAACCTCTAGGTAAACACCACCCATTCCTCTGCAACCTCTGTAAGTTTAAAGTGTTACTAAATAATGTAGGCGGACACCAACTACAGTTCTGAAGTTAAAGGAAAACTTTACCGCCAAAATATTTAAGCAATAGATAGTTTATATCATATTAAGTGGCATATTAAAGAACCTTACTAAACTGGTATATATATTTGAGTAAATATTGTTCTTTTACATCTCTTGCCTTGAAACACAGTTTAGTTATGGTCTATACAAATACAATCCAAAGGGGGCAGCCCTTATTTTTAAAAATGGCAATTTTCTATTTATGATTACCCAATGGAACATACAACTAAAAAAGTATATTATGAAAATGGGTTATTTACATGAAGCAGGATTTTAAATATGTTTTATTCAATATATTTTTAGAGAGACCTGCAATGTATAGTTTTCCTTTAAGGTTCTCAGTAGCCGTAAAAGTGATGTCCTGGAATTTTTAGAAACACAGAACAAGTCAGAGGCCAATGACACTTCACAAGCAAGAATATCTAACTCTTGAAGCGACAGTCATTGATGAAGCGTACAAACTGTCCAGACCACCTGAAATATGCAATATGGGTATGAGACTGGTTATCCAGAATGCTCAGGACCTGGGGATTTCCAGATAAGGGATCTTTCCATAAATTGGATCCCCCCCCAAAAATTAATTCAATCAATAGAATTGGTTTGCATCCAATTAGGATTTATTATATCTTAGCTAGTATCAAGTAAAAAGTATTCATTACTACAGAGAAATAAAAAAAAAACTGAATACAATGTAGTTTGTGTAATTCAGAGCTTTCTGGATAACAGGATTCCGGATAATGTATCCTATACATGGACAAGCAAGCCAGGCAGGAGACCACCTCTTTCCTTGGTAAATTAAACAAATCAGATAAATGACATGTAGGAATTCGTACAAGTTAATTTTAAAATAAATAGGCCCATATCCAAACCACTAAACTTGCGTGTAACTATAGGGGAAAAAAAAGGAACACTGGACCTGTTTAAGTCAATAACACAAAATAAATCATAAAATTCAGCACTAATGTATTTTATATGAAATGCATAGTTATGTTGAAATATTCAACATATATTGATTATATATTGTAGAGGAATACTGAATCCTCTACAAAAAAAAATAAAGTCAAATACAGAAAAGCTTCTGAACCCTAATTTCCATATTCCAGTTCGATATAAATAAAAAATTGCATCTATGATTTAATTTTCTTAGTACATTATCCTGCAAACCAAAATTAACACTCAAATCTGTAAATAGGCCATTTCTAACTTGCAAGTTGAAGAAAAACGATGGACAGAAGTGGGCAGGTTGAAATTAAACATTTTTAAATTGGGAAGGCTTGAGTTTGCCTCTTACAGCCACATCTCTATAACCACTCATTAGAATCGAATATCCCTTGTGTCAAATCCAGAAAACGGAGAAAAGGCCTAATACCAATCCTGCTGCGCATGTAAAACAGGCAGGACAGTGCATTTAAGATGAAGTGTTTAGGAACAACTGTGAAATTGCAAAAACGTGCAGTATCCAATTTGTCAATGACTTGGCTCTCTATGCATCGGCCAGGTAGAGGCACAGGAATTTGAGACCATGCATGAAGAGCCTCTATAAAAATATAAATTAGTTTTGCGCAGAAGATTAACTTAAAGGGAAAAAATTAACTAGACCACCGGGGCAATTAATAGGTCCAGTGGTCCAGATCATATTTTCCATTTGCAGTTTACTATCCTTGGTAGAAGAGCAGAAATGTAAAGTGTAAAGCCACTTGAAGGGAACTCCATTTTATCCCTTTGCTAATGCTGTATATAGACTTATTCAGCTAAAGCTCTTTATTTAGCAGTCTTCGAGGCTTATGACTTGGAAATCTATGAGGAACATCCTTAAAATGATTTAACGCAAGCTAGACAAAGATAACCATTTCAGGTTAACCACTTGTAACAAAGGCTTATTAAATTATCTTAAACAAATTTTTTAAAGATTATTAACAAACAGAATCCGATCACAGTTTATACTTTTTTGTTCTATTTCAAACAAGATGCAAAAAACTCTCATACATGAACCATCTTGCTAGCAGTTTTAGAACAATAGATCTTAATATTTAGTATAATACTTTCATGCAAAAGAACATTTCAAAACAAAACAACCACCCCCGTGCATATACAGTCCCACAAATCATGTGTTACCAAGAAAAGTAACAGCTTACTTCTAGGTGGTGCTAAGTGCATGCATTAATGCATGCCATTGAGATTTATGGTACAGTGATGGTCATGAGTTGGCACAACCTCTTCTTTCTAACAGATTTATTTTGGATTCATTATTTAAAGGGGTAGGTCACCTTCAAATGAACTTTCAGTATGTTGTAGAAGGGCCAATTCTAAGAAACTTTTCAATTGATCTTCATTATTTATTTTTCATAACTCAAAAATCACAAATAATAAAAAATGAAAACCAATTGCAAACTGTCTCAGAATATCACTCTCTACATTATACTAAAAGTTAACTCAAAGGTGAACCACCCCTTTAAGAAAAAAAACGTACTTACTACAATGTGGAAACTTCATGCTGAAGTCAACAACACATTTGAATATTCTCCCATATTGTTTTTCAATGGAAATGTTAAAGAAGATATATGGAAGGGGATATCAAAATATTTTTTTTTACAATTTATACAAATCTAGAACAGTACCTAATTGATGAAATTATATGCATATGAATTAAAACAAGTAGAGGCTAATGGCAAAGGCTGGATATTAGTTTCTACGTCTTAAGAATTTTTATCAGCCTAAACAAATGATGCCATTAACACCCCAATCATCCTGTTTTCTTTGCAGATTAAGATTTAAGGCATAGATTGCCTGAAAATAGGAATTGTCACTCTGTTAGGCAACTATTGCCCCAATAACAAAGCAAGTGTTTGGGAGGTGCAACACCTTATACTCAAACTTACTCAGGCCCCATATCATTACAGATGGCATTTCCAGGGCATATACAAAACACAAAAGCTGCTTGGTTTTTTTATATTCTCTTTTGCCAGTAATTTTTCTGGAAAACTGGGAGAGGAACTAAGAATGGCATAGAGGGTAGGGGAAAAGTGCTGGAATATTTATTAGAATTAAGGATACTGGTAATCAAGCTGGCCCTGTCAGTGAGCCCATGTGTGAACAGATAATCTTGTAAATTTGTTACTAATAGTCTCCAAGTGGCAATTGCTTGCCCCAGCAGGGACACAGCAATTACCATTATCGTCATCGCAAATATATATTCTAGTGTTTTGTTGCTTTAAGCTAACTTCAAGCATAGGGGATAACTACACAAGACTAGAATCACCTCTTTACAGGCAAGCTCCTAGGATCCAAGAGGGGAATCATTAAAGACCAGGTGACTAATTTAATTATTTTACAGAGAAACAAAAACCTTGCCACTTATTTAAAGTTTTTAAAACCCATAACTGGTCAGGACAGTAGATAAAAAAATGTAAACTGACACTGCATCCCGAGAAGCTCCATGAGATAGAAGTAGCTTGACGATGGCTATGTGAC
This sequence comes from Xenopus borealis, assembly GCA_024363595.1. Classification (NCBI taxonomy): domain Eukaryota; kingdom Metazoa; phylum Chordata; class Amphibia; order Anura; family Pipidae; genus Xenopus; species Xenopus borealis. The sequence continues at coordinate 82,628,319 of CM044447.1, read as the reverse complement.
CATTTTTCACAGCATCATGAAGTGGTGTATCATTCTGGTAACCTGTAGTGTCCACTAGTGCATGGTGCTGAAGCAGCAACTCAACAACCATCGTATGTCCAAGATTGCAAGCTTCATGCTAAAGAAATCAAACAAGATTAGGGCAAACAGGGTGCCAGAGGAAACAGTCTGGATTTTAAAATGGTTATAAAACCCTTAACTGTTAGAAGTCAGAATAATAGAAATGGTTACATACAATACTCTAAAAATATGAAGACAGTCATAAACATGGCATCTCCAGGCACCAAATATATTCCAGAGGGAGGTTAGGGCTAGTACAGAAATGTCATACCCATACTATAGGAATAACATCAATAGGTTCATATACCTTCATGTTAGAAGCCATTATTTATTGGGAAAAAAAAAAAAATGAAAAAAAAAAGTGTCAAGCCCTCATAAGTGTTTTGCCTCTCCAGCCAGAATAAAAGGAGACTTGCATACGAAATGGTATATATAATGTTCATTTTAACATATGAGGAGTATGACAGTTAAATGCAGTATCTCTGTACCTACATGATAAATGTACTTTTTGATTACCAATATTATTCCCTAGGAAACACAGCAGACCTTGACAATTCTTGGTTAGATACTTTTTTCACTTTAACTGAGGGGGGAAAAAAAACAAAAAACAAAAACACACAAAATACTCGCTGCAAGCATCATAGTGGAAAGGATGGTCAAGTAAACTTACCAGAGGAGTCCAGCCAGCATTGTCCTTTACATTAGGATTTGCCCCACCATTAAGAAGGTCCTCCACTCCTTGAATATCACCCTGTGAATCAAACTGCATATAAGCAATATGCTTTTGCCTTCTTGGTACAAATGGAAAACAAATACAGTACACTAAATTATTAACAACCCTAAAATTGCAGAGATTTGTTTTTGAAAATTATTTTCCTTTTCTCTGTAACAATAAAATAGTACATTGTACTTGACCCAAACGAAAATATAATTAATCCTTATTGGAAGCAAAACCAGCCTGTTGGTTTTGATGTTTTAATGGTTTACCAGTAGACAAAGTGATAGACACTAAAAAATTTACTTTAACATATGAATGTACATTAAATGTTACCTATAGGTCACGGTGATCTTTTTTTGAGGAGAGGTTTGTTTTTATATATAATTGTTCTTTAGCCTGACTCCGACACTCCAACTTTGCCAACCTGACTGTGTCCCATCTCAGCCTGTTACAGTTTCTAATGCGAACGGACTCCTGCTGCACAAATATGGCAGCCCCCTCATACAGGAACATGGGGCAACAGACAGGTAATGTAAAATCATTGTGCAAATACTTAGTTAGAAGTAGCTTTCAAAGCCAATATTATACTAGATGTAAAAAAAGTTTAATTTCAGGTGTCAATATCTATTTAAGGTATGAAGATACAAATTATAGAAAGATCCGTTATCTGGAAAACCCCAGGTCCCATATACACACACAGATTTATGGAGAACTTTGACATTCACCAACATTTAGAGTTGGGGCAGACGGGCACATTCGGGGAGATTTAATCGCCTGGCTACTAATCGCCTCTTTGGCACAGCCTGCCTTCCGTCTGCTTGAATGAAGAATCTCCCGTTCTAACGCACTCGCAGCGCTTCGATTTCTGAATTCGAAGTGCCGCAAGTGCATTAGCACAGGAGATTCTTCATTCAAGCAGACAGAAGGCAGTCCGGGGAGATTGTCAATACACAGAAAAGGCAATTAGTCGCCAGGCGTCTAAATCTGCCCGGTTGCCCCAACCCTTAACCTTCACATTACACTTCCAGAATATCAGATTTTAGTAGGTTTTTATTGTAACTGCTGCACAGCTGAGCATTTCTTTATTATGGTTAGAAATCATATGTGCAGAAGTTTCGCCATCAGTTCCTAGAGAGCAATATCAGACCAAATAGCCAAATAAGCATTAATTTCTAGCAAATTTCAGCGTCTCACAGCTCATTATGATTATACTTCAGAGGCAGATTCAGAACTCTCCAGCATGCTGCCATAGTAATCAACAATTTTACTCTGATTTTAAACAGACTGCAAAAGACAGCAAAAAAAACCAAAACATTTTCCATTACCATGTAAATATAAAGGCATTTAAAGGGATTCTGTAATCATTTTTTTGTTTACTAAATTACATTTCTAAATTACGCGGTTTACATTGCAAATAATTCACTCCAACGTTTAAAATTTTATTCTGGACCAAACATTTTTTTAGCTATAATATTGGTGTTGAGGCAGCCGGATTCTCAGCTTTGAGAAGGAGCCAGCACTTCAGGATGGAAATGCTTTGAGACAGCTGTTGTGTCTCCCCTTCTCATTGTATTTCACCACATCCAGCTTGCACTGCTAAAAGCAGGGGTCTTCCGCTTTGATATGGATATTCTCATGTCTTTAGCAAAACAAACAAATCCTTCATAAGAGCTGCTATCTGGTTAGCTGGCCCATTATTCTGTTGGCTACCGATGGGCTGCTGGGGAGGGGGATGCTATCACTCCAACTTGCAGTGTATCAGTAAAAGTGACTGAAGTTAATCAGAGCACAAGTCACATGACTTGACAGCACCTTGGAAACAAACAATATGTCTAGGCCCATATCAGATATCAAAATTAATTATAAAAAAACCATTTGCTCTTTTAAAAAAAAAAATGGATTTCCGTTTGTTCAGAAACACTATTGTTTTTACTGTGTAGAAATGGGGCAGCCATTCAAAGGCTCAGGTTACATAGCATATAAGCTCTGTGTTTATTGCTACACAGCAGCTGGTTTATATGAACTATAGTGGTGTTTCTGAAGCAAATGGCAGTTTATCAGTGCAGGGCAATACTACATGATATTTTCGTTACTTTAAAACACAAATTTTTTGGTGTTACGGTTTCTTTAACGGACAAAGTTTGAAAAAAAATGCTCCTCGACAGTATCCCTTTAACTTAAAAGGGGGTACGTATCTTCTGAGCACTTTCTTTTCAATAATATTTTGTGAATAGGAGTAAGAGAACGGCTCCTGCTTTTCTATTCAGACAAAGGTTGAACAGAAAAGCAAAAGCCAATGCTTCCGCGTTCAGTTGTATTGGGTTTAAGCGCTTCACTGATTAAATGGAGGTCCCAGTAGTGATGTGCAGGCAGGCACGATACCCTTTGGGGTGGGTCTAGGATGAATTCTTCTTCCTGCTCTCCTCGCCGGCCACCTTCATCTGTCGGAAGTTGGGTGGTCGGGTTTTGGGCGGGTGCAGATAATTCCCGTCCTGCACATCACTAGCTCCTAGTCATCATTTTGCTCCTTGGAAGGCAAATAGGGGTGATTTTGTTTGGGGTGTCACTGCCTGTTGCTTCACAGTATAATGCTCTTGAGGTACCAGTACCCTGTGTTCTATACAAAGTTCTAGTAGAGCCGGCTACTGCTCTCACTCTGTGATGGGAATGCCATCACCCATTTATTTATTTTAGAAATTATAATTTGCTGGAATTATGATTTGGATGCTCCCAATGGATTGGTAGCTATGGATGCCTAACAATTATCTGAATAATCCGGTGGGAATGTAAAAGCTTTCTGTGTACGATTTTGATGCTCGTACATACTTCTCACTGTATAATGTACCACAAGAACATTAATATTGTTCTCGAGTATCTTGTATTAGGAGGGTGTGGCATGGAGCACTGTATTGCAACCCTATATATGGCTCCATAACCTTAAACATATGCACACACTTAGCAATATGCATCGGACAAGAGGCCATGCCTAAAAGCAGCTCCATCCTATAAGAAAGGACTGAAGACTAGCAATAGTGTAGGGGAGATTATGCTGGCAAGATCTTACACATGGCCTAGTTTTTGGGTGGCTGAAACAAAGCTCAGACACACCCGAGGCACAATCTTAAAGACACCCAAGTCACTAAGATAAAATACGATCTTGATCTGGATGACAACCATCATTCACATCATATTAGCAAGGCTTCCTCCTCTCCCATTGTACACACAGATGTGTGCAAAAAAAAAAAACATATGAAGACACAATCATAACTTGTCCAAACGATTCTATGGAAACCATGCTGTATGAATGTATATTTGCCCATTCTTTCAAACGAATCAGAAATGCAAGCAATAGATGTTAAACATAGCAGAATAAATAACAAGTGTAAATTACTTGGGGAGTATACGCAGTTCCAAAAGAAAAGCAAAGAGTGTAGAAGAAGTATTTTGAACTCCCAGGTTATCAACTTTCATTCAGCTTTCCTACAGTGTTATTGTCACCCACACAATAGTCACAGATAGCTTAATTGCGGGCGTTTACATTTTTAGTGTTCTCCTGGAGATGTTCACTGGTTCCAGACCAATTTTCTTACCAATGGAGCATTTCCTGGAAAAACGCATGATAATCAGGCACAGAATCCACTGCCTTCCAAAAGATTAAATGAGCTTAAAGCAGGCGCCAAAAATTAAGTGAACAGCCATACTAGAATGGTCATAAAACAGTTCCTATTTCTGCACACAAAGGAATTCCAGTTTTGACGGCTCTGACTAACTACCAGATTGAGAATCGATCATATAAAAAAAAAAAACAGGATTGTTTTTAAAGATATAAGTGATTTCTTTAACTCACACTATTTCAGAATCCTCCAATTTTGTAATATGCAATATGTAATGCTTTTTTACTTTAAATGAAAAAGAAATCTATCTACAATATACTTAAAAAAAATGTGTACTGTTTTTATGATAAACCTGACTGTATGCAGTGAAATAGTTACTCAATCGGCAGACAGTCCCCAACTGCTCTGCATAGAAACAAACTTTGAATGACAGGGGACAACCCCCACCTAACTTCCTAGAACTCCAGCAGCTTTGTTTGTTTCCCTGTAGAGCAACCGGTGACCATGTATAGATTTGTATCCACAGACCCAGTGCAGTCTGAATATTCTGGTAATTAATCAGTCTTGCTGTATCGGATTCTATGGCAGATATTATTTGTGCTGTTGTAATAATTTAGTATGATCCCTAAGCTTAGCCTCCCAGCTGAAGCCAAGACCACACTGAGCATGTGATTAGTTTGGTCTTGCAAAGATGTTAAACAGTTACAAGATGACAGCCCTGAGCCATTTGTCCTTTGAATAGCTGCCCCCATTGCAGCTTATTTACATGAACAACAGTAGTGTTTCTGTAGCAAACATAGCAGTATTACCAGTGCAGGGCAACATTATATTTTTATTACTTGAAAAAACTAATCTTTTGAGGTTACCGTTATTTTAAAATCAAAATGATTTGTAATGGTTATTTTTACTTTATTTTTAAGTTGATGAAATATTTTCCTGTACTGTGGGTGCCGGCTTCCTGGAGAGCTAGTGGCACTATGCACTCTAGGCAATATACAGGACGAAAAACCCAGCCAACTCCACAGGTGCCATTCCAGATTCATAGATAAGAAGCAGACAGAGGATGCACAGCTAGAGGATGTGAGCACAAAATATTTTGGGAAATGTAACCCACCATCAGGCTTCTGTTTTGTCCATGTTTGGAGCCAGAGGTGGCATACCTAAGGCACCATTACCTTTGTGTTACTGGTACTAACAGGACTCCCAGAAATTCTAAACACTAACAATGCCACTGCCAATTAGAGCCAAGACTGCCCTGTTTACAGAGAGTCCAATTGGTTTTCAATAAGAACAACATAACCACTTCCTGTGACAAATTTAGTAAGGTATACCCTGCATTCATATCAACTAATAAAGGGAGATGGGAAGTATGTCTGCAAAACTACCAATTCATTTTAAACATAAAGCTTGAGAGTTTGGTTATATATTTAAAGCAGAGGCATCAGCTGCAGTGGGTTTGGGGTTTACACTCCCAATTAAACCATATAAAAAGCTGCATTTCTCTTGCTCAAAGAGGGGTGGGATAGACAATTACCTGGTAGTTTCAAGACAACTGCTGGGTTCCTCTTATATCTCTCTCCTAGTCATAGGAGACAATCTGCTCCAAAGCATAGTAGGGCTGAATTCACTGTTGCCTGAAGCAACTGTTCAAGGAATTTTGTAGAGTTTTCTGTTAGTTTTTCCTACATGCGCTGCTTGACACTTCAAAATATAAAGTTTCTATGACAATTCTTGCTATTTCTTACCTTCAATTTGGCTGCCAAAATTCCAACATCCTAAAGGCTATCTTGCATTCATGGGGATTACTGCACTGCTTTCTATGAAGCAGTAGATCATAACATTGCATTATAAATGCAAAACACTCAATTATCCAGAGATCTTTTTGAACTTTTAGCTGCTCTTATGACATCTTCTCAACCAAAAAAAAAATCCTACCTTAATTGATGCCAAATGCAACATTGTCTCTCCTCTGTGGTTTCTTTTTACAATTGTCAAATTATTTGGCGATATTGGCAGAGCTGTACTTTTTTGCCCTGATTTGACACTATTCTTCTGTTTTGCACGGGGTGAAGGAGTGGAGCACATCTTAGCATCACATTTTGCTGCCTGTGTGCTTTCTATTTGAACATCTTTTGCAGAATTTTCAGAAGGTTTATGTGGAGAAGCTGTTTTACAGACTTTATCAGATGAGTTTGCCTTTAAGCCGCTGTCATTGAAAGGCTTTGAGGTATCACTAGACCTTCTCCTTGGGCGCTTTGAAGTAGAGGATATGGAGGATATGTGTTTTTTCCGTTTCACAGGAGTTATTTTTTTCTCTGTGTCTTGGGTTTTAAACGTGGCACTTTGAACACTTGGACTGGGACAGTTCATTTCTTTCATACTGTTTTCTTGCATTTCGACAGGTTCATGCTGGCCACACTGGTTCCTATTTGGGTTTATTTCTTCCGGTGTGCCACTGTTCAAGCTTCTTTCTACCAACTGCACCTCTGGACTATGTTGTATGATGGCAGAGCTACAAAATGAAACAGATTTACCCGATTTGTGTTCTTTTCTTGGGTTAGATACCTCATCTATTTCATTCTCAGTATCAACACCCCATTCTGTGTTAATATCTTTCAACTTTTTTTTCATCCTTTTCCGAGGTTTCAGATCACGTTTGTATTGCGCAGGCTCGCCATCAGGAGAATCCGATACAAATTCATACGATGTCATTTGTGGAAGAGTTTTTGATGAAACTTGTTGGCTCTTCTCTTTTTTTTCCACTACACATCTCACCTTCCTGGTTCGGGGGCTAAACCACATTTTTATTTGTTTTTTCTTCTGTTGTTCTTGAGCAGGGTTTAGTCTGAGCAATGTATCCTGACATAAATCCATTTTGTTTTCTGCAAGAGAAGGGAAAATTATATGTCACTTTTAGCAGTTTATGTAAGCACCATTAGGTTCTAATAGAAGCAATTGTTTTGAAATGGTTCTCTTCTTTAATGGTGTTAAAACACAGTACTTCTGGGAATACATTTTACCTGTTAAGAACTATTTTACTTGACTCTGCTATTTCTCAAAAGAACTGCTGTAGGAGATTTTAATAAAAAGGCACAATAGAGACAGAAAATTGGCCTCTACTTAATATACCATATAATAAGACAGCTCTATCTTGTTCATAGAAATCCTTGCTCTAACCAAAACCCCAAGCATATATTAAAGAATAAAAATAATGATATGGTGCATTTATTAGAGCAAAAATTACTGCTGATCACTACAAACATGGCTATTAATCTTTCATACAAAAAAGTATGGCACCAAAAGAGCACATCACATCGATATAGTGGCTGTGTATCACCACTTATCTGACCCAGACATTAGCACTATGCAATATGAATTTGTTAAAAGGATTCAATCTTGATTTTTAAAGAGTTTTTATGTTTAAATTACACTACAAATAATGGACCGTATCATGTAAATTTAATTGCTTAACCAGCAAGTGTAATTTTTTTTGGTTGTAATATTGGTGTGTACGCAGCAATCTCAGGCCATTTTGCCTGGTCATGTGCTTTCAGAAACAGCCAGGGCTGCACTACAGAACGGCTTTTTGGCGGGCTATAGTTTTTCCTATTCAATGTAATTGAAGGAGTCACAGTGGGAAATTTTTTATTTTTTTTTACTATCAGGGAATAGAATAGAATGTCAAATTTCAAAATTAAACATAAAAAAATCAGTTTGATCCTTTGAAAAAAAGATTTCAGTGCAGAAGTCTAGTGGAGCATGACTATTAACAGAATCATTATGAAAAAAACAAACATTTTCATGACAGTATACCTTAATCTTAATGAAGATTACAGAACTCCTTTAGTGTAAAAAGTATAATGAAATAAATGAAAATTTGCTAAATGGTTGCAGTTGCATTTCTTGATTATAAATTGACCTTGTATGCTGTGACAGCAACCCAAGACAGTGTTTTATTGCTTTCATTAGGGAGATGTAGGCCCACCTATTTCCAAGACTTAAAGTACAGCTAAAACTGGAGTTTGACTTAAGCAAAAGCCACATTTATAACAAAATAATTAATCAAATATTATACTGTCAAAGGTGGTCACGCAGTCCAGTCATTAACTTGACTAATCAAATCATTGGCAACTGGTCTTTTTTTTTTGTGTTATTTAACTTTGTTCTCTCCAGTTCGGAATTTACCCTAGCAAACAGGAAAAAGATAATAGTACACTATAAGATGAACAGAAAGGTAAGCAATTGAACATACAGTATTAATGAAGGCATGCATGCTCTCTAGCTTGAGGTTGCACACTATTATATTGCCACTGGCCACCACTTCTTCATTTCCTGATCACGGTTTTCGCTGCTCAAATCTCTTGCTTTCTCTGTTATAAACACATCAGTTTCCAACCTAACATTTTCCAATGACAACTGTGCTTCTCCGTCAGAGTCTAAACAGATTAGAACTTAAATTAGAACTTAAAGGGAACACGCATCTTCTACAGCAGTGTTGCTACACCAAAATGCTGGGATTTGGCTACCAGCAATGCATGATACAGGACTGTCTAGCAAGTAAGATGTATTACTGATGTACATCATTGTACGTAGTATGTACGGGGGTGGAAAGTGATGGAGTCTTGTATGTGGGAATGTTTTAATCTTTTATGTGTGACAAAAATTATGTATGTAAAATGTATGTGTATTTAAAATTGTTGGTTTTAATTTGTGCAAATCGAGTTTTAGTTTAGGTGTAATTTCTACCCCGGCCACCAGAGGCCACTGTGGAACACAGAAGATCTATAAAAAGAGGTGCCCCGCCCAAGGTGAGCAGTCTTGATGGGAGGCGAGGCCAAAGCAACATCTTCATTAGAATAGGAAATATCAAAGTGAGCGAGCAGTAGGTGCACGAGTTAGCCAGGATATCTAGTAAGGGCAGTTGTGGCCCCGTCAAGGAGGGAAGTGGAGTTAGACTCCTATGGGCACTCCATAAGTGAGGGACTCCGTGACAGCTTAGGGCTAGGTAGGAAGGACACCAAGGCTTCAGGCCAGGACTTGGATGGAAAAGGTCCTAACGTGGTAGAGTGGAGGGGTACCACCCAGAGGTATCGGGCCACTATTGGAGAGTGGGGGGGGGATTGGGTGGAAGCATACATCAGACCACTAGCAGTTAGGTGGGATCCAAGATCTTAAGGAAAGGTGTGCCTACCTAAGCCAATTTCATTAAACATCTGTAACCGGAAGGCCCTGCCTGAAATAAAGTTGCCAAGTTTTGAAAATAATTTTTTTTTGTGTTTATTGTGTAGTGTACAATCATAAGGGTTAACTTCCCCTTTGATAATATACTTGTGGGTCGTGCTTCGTTGTTAGTGAAGGATTAATAGAGATGTAGCTTAAAAAAGAAAAAAAAAAAACACCTACAGACTAATGGCTGATATATATATATATATATATATATGGTACACATGGTAGTGGCAAGGATTGGGTAGGGGGTGCTGTAGAGTCTGAAGGGAAAGGTGTGAGTCCTTTAGGCAAGGGCATATTGTGCCTAGGAAACGGGTAAGGAGTAAGCTGGAACAGGGAGATGAGGGTGTAGACAGACTGGAACAGAACAGGACGTAGAGGGCGAAGATCGGGCTGGACCAAACCGGAAGAAGAGGACAACGAATCGGGACAGTTGCAGACTAGATTGAGTGGGACAGGAACAGACTGATGGGACAGGACGGTGGGGGTGTAGATCTCTGGGCCTGGAGAGCAGGAAGAGAGGAATGGAGAGCGAAAGCAAAGGGACTGGATAGCAAGGGCAAGAGGACTGGATAGCAAGGGCAAGAGCAGGAGGAGAGGGCAGGACTGGAAAAGGCAGAGCAAGATGAGGGGATACTAGGAGCAGGGTCAGGAAGCAAGAATCAGGAACAGGCAAGGCCAGTACAATGTTAAGACAAGGCAAGAGGGACAAGGCAAGAGCTAAGCTAGTTAGGGACACTGCCACAGTACTAGCAAGGGATAATGCTCCGGCAAGGTGTGCACGAAGGGCTGGCCTTTAATAGGGCTGAGCCAGCACTGATTGGCCGACTACAACCAATCAGGCTGCTACTGGGCTGCGGCTGCAGAGTCCAGGAAATCTCCTGGCCTAATGGATACAGCATCGAGCCAGAAACCCAAAGGTCCCTGGCTCGAATCCCAGCAGAGCCTGACAGGTAGCCACGAAAAAAATGCCCATTGACGTCAATGCATTTTTGCCACTTAAATAGCAAAAAGTTGGTCATCACTATAGAAGATATAGGCGTATAACTATATTGTTTAATCAAAGGTAACCCACCAGTTTGGTGGGAAAGGCTTTTTGGCCTTTCAAGCTGAGCAAGCCCAACAATCCATGGCACATGTTACCTATTTTCCTATGAAAAATCTTACAGAAGCAAAATGGTTTAGAAAAGTTTAGTTTAGCTGCAAGGTTCACAGACAGATTAAAAGTACACAAAAAAAGCCCTGCTCATTAAAAAAAAAAAAAAAAAAGTGCCCTTTTTATTTATAAATATAAAAATAAGTATAGCGCTTGTGTATGTTTCACACATGTAAAACCTATTTTTAAAAAAATTAAAGGCATTTCTATAAAGAAAAAAAAAAAAAAGCACATTTCCTTCTGATTCTAGCCAGAATAGGAATCATCATGGAGAATATTTAAGGTTAAAGCGGTGTTCTTCCACCATCTACTGTAACAAAAAACCTCCATGGCAAATGAAGCAATTACAACAAACAGCTTTTGCTACGATTAATCTGCATCAAAGAAATATAATGATCCACAGTGTGTGCCTTTCAAATTATTTCCCATTACCAACAGAAGTTGAGAAATCTCTTTGATAAACTTGTCTCTTATTAAAATATAAAAAGGAAATGTTTTGGTGCCATCTGGGTAACATTTATGCCTATGCTGAGAAATGATTATTTTCCTTTAGAGAAGAAATAGAAAAGGCAGTCACTTAAACACCAGTCATGCTCTCTTATGCTGAATGTTGCACAAGCAAAGTGCTTCAAACCGAATAATGCCTTTGCAAATGTATATACAAACTCACAAAAAGCATTTCTGATTACACAGATCAGTTATTTGTTTATTAAGGTTATCAGTCCAAATTGAGAGAAAGGTACCCCTGTAACTGCTCTGTCCATCCATTCAGAATTTGCAATGTGTAGGAGAGGCTAAATTATATATTCCACCTTCTGAATAGGATGGGAATATTATAAATATGCTGCACAGTGCAACAGGATGTAGAAAGGGCATGTTTTGAACCTTTATG